>KK116547.1:392869-456532 GCA_000611955.2 Stegodyphus mimosarum | reverse complement strand
GATAACCATACACGCCTCGCTACAGCCGTCTATTTATTCGGATCCATCAGCCGTTCAGAGGGCGCTGCTCAGCATACGCATGCGCTACGGATTTGCAATTCTAATCATTTGCATATCATGCGCTACTTTGCATTTCCTGAAAATTTCAGCTCACTCGCGTAAGTCCTTCATGGTGTTGCAATTTTCACAAACGTGAGTGTATATCAAAACATAAAATGTATAAATTAGGAGAAATATGTTATTCTATCCTGGAAAAATACTATAAATTGAATCAAAAATACCCTTAAATTTATGTCAAAGGAAGATGCAAATTGCTAATAAAATTTTTAAAAATATTTTTGAAAAAATAATAAATATTAGCTAAAAATTGTTATAATAATTTTATAACTGAGGTAATATAATTTTTAAGTATAATAAAAGCAATAATAAAAATTTAAAATTTTTTATAATATATATGTATATATATGTAGCGAAATCAGACAAATAATCTTTTGTTACGCAACCGTTATTATACTTTTTCTAAATTTAGCTACTTTTCAATAATTACTGATAGCTAAAAAGTGGGTCACGGATATTTTGCACAATGCACTTACAACAACGTTATTTTGGTATCCTTTCGAAAACACCACCCAACACATTTCTACTTCAAATTCGCCCCAACAGCTCTTTCAAAAATAACTTATCCCAGTAGTTGCGGAATTTTTTCCCTCTCGTCCGAGGGCTCTGTTTTATTTTAGATTTTCATTCCAACGATATTTTTTAATTTTTTCTCTTTTTTTCTCAGCATTCCTTGTATTTGAAACTTATTTTGTAATTGAAAGCAAAAAAAAAACTAAAACTAGGGCTTTTTTAATTGTTGTTTCAGGCAAATTTTTACAATTCGTAGTGAATGGGATGACTTATCCATCAGAGGAAGTGAAGTCTGCTGTCGTCTACTTGCTGATTCAAATCTTTTCAGCCGATTTCCGTACCAGTGACGGTGCTTCATCCGTTACAGACCGTTTGATAGTCAGTGGAATATTGAATATTCTGACCCATGATGAAAAGAAAGATTTAACGAAGAATACACTCGGTATTATCTTTTAAAATTACTTTATGGGAAAGCACTTTACTTTATGGTGATAGTTATGTATAAAAGATTGTAAAATCAAACGAATTGCTCCTTTGAAGTCTGACATACCGTAATGCTTTCATATTTAAAAGAACCAAACTGCGGTTTGAAAAGATGAAATAAAAACATACACAACGCGTATCTAAAAATCGTGCATAAAAACGTACAATTTTCTTCTGACACTATATTCTTCATTGAAAAAAGGAAGAAATGAACTAGACCCTTTAACTTTCTTACATGAAGTGAATTAACTATTGCAATCACGAAAAATTTCGCTTATCATATCGTTACCACCGACAGAATAAAGAACTCTTTTTTCCAAAACGAACTGTAAAATGGATTTAAAATGGATGTAGATAAGATTTTTTTCGTGACATATACACGTACGGGCGTATGAATCTCGTAAAACTCAAAAACGTTTAGCCTCAAAGCTTAACAGTTTTATATATGGAATTTCTATAACATGCAATTTTGCACCTTCCTTTCTGGTTGCGATCGGCCGAACCCACTCTGTTATTCGGCTCGGGGAGATCAGTTTTTTTTATTCTCAGATATTGGTTTGTCCATTTTTGCTTTAAAAGTGATTGAATTATATTGTTCTTATGTTCTGTCAGGACTACTATTACTTCTAGTGGCCTTTGCAAACATAACTGGAGTCCTGAGTAGGAACAGGGAGTTTACTCAAAGCATATACAAAGCCATGTTCGTGCGTGTGTAAAAAATACAACAAAGATAAGAAGGGTTAAATTTACCCTTTAATTGTCACAGCGTACAGCCGTTCGCGCATTTTGGGATACAGTGACTAGTGTTTATGGTCTAAAACGTCGAAAATAAGAATTAAACTAACTTAAATAAATAAGAACTAAACTCAGTTACTTTACAGAGAGTCGTAACTCGAAGATTGGCCTTTTAACACTACGTATGTAGTGAGCGAAATGCAAAAAACTACAATACGTCTTCAAATATCAATTAGAACTAAATTCTGGCCTTAAAGGCAGACATGAAAAGCACACGCGTGGTAAAGCAGCGGGAAGTCGCTCTCTTTCCTTCTTTTGGCTAAAACCCATGTCTTAAATACTTATACAATTTGTAACCTCATTTACATAAATAATTCTTCTTTCGCGCTTATTCTGGCCGAAAATGGAAACTAAGAGAGCATAGCAAAGTTTTAAAATAAAATAAACGTTAGTAAAACTTAAAATCCTTACATCTTTCCAGCCAGGATTTAATAGTCGGAAAACTAGCTCAAAATGACTTTGTTGAGGCTTTAAATTCTAATCTCTAAACTCTAAAACGAGGCGAATCCTTACAATATTCCTAACCTATAAATTATTTGTGTAAAGTTTACAGACGAGATGCTCTGGAGAGAAATATTCGTTATCTGTACTTGAATCTGAAATACAAAGTCTTTCTTCTCATTTATCTGGCTCCTTCCAGAGCTGGAAGGAAAACGAAATTAGTACTTTATACAGTATATTAGATGGCAAATAGAATGTACACGTTCTTTTTAGACTTGCGCTAATCTCATTTATCTATTTCATTTATACTTTTATTTAATTATGCTTCCGTGCTCTCTGACACGTGTTGTACAGAGAGAAATATTAAATGAGAGCATGAGCGTGTATATACACTGGTGTGCAAAAATTAAGGACGAGACGGGTTTTTCAATATAACTTTGTACAAAAGCTTTCCAAATCAACACATTTAATACCGTAAGATCCCCAATACGTAAGGACATGAGTAATGTGAGCAACACTTAGTAAAAGAGAAATCAGAGGGATAAAAAGAAGCTTTATTGAAAAAGTAGCATGGAGCGCAATGCGACTGAAGGCCGAAACATCCCTGTGATGGGTGTCCAGCAAGAAACATCCGGTCTTTAATAGGGGATATGATCTCCCCTGACTGCTAGGCAGGTTTCACATCATTTGTGCATGCTGGATATGTGGTTGTTAATGAGCTGTTGAGACACTGCTGCTCGTTCCTCTTGTTGCACCAATCGCAGTTTCGGAATCGTTACTGGCTATAAGTTACGTGCTACCACGAGTCTCCCTAGTAAGTTCCGTACATGCTTGACGGGATTTAGATCCAGAGACCTTGCCGACCAATCTATGTGTTCAATATCTTCACTCTCCAACAGCTCTTCGACAGTAACTGTGCGATGAGGTGGAGCGTTGTCGTTCATGAAGAGGAACTGAGGACCCATAGCCCTTGTGAAAAGACGCATGTAAGGAAGAAGAACCTCGTTACAAAAGCAGTCCCAGGTGACGAACCTCCTTGGGAGATATGAAGGTCGGTCCGGCTACCAAGCATTATGTCTGCTCGAACGAGAACTCCGTGACCTCCAAAACAGTCCCTTTTGATGATGTTGAAGGGGTTATTGCGTGTTCCCCGCTCTGTCCAGATATGTATGTATCTAGAATCGCAACTCAGACTAAATCTGCTCTCATTTGTAGAGAGTACTCGTCCCCATTCATTGTCTCTGCAATTCCGGTGTTCCCGGCACCACAGAGAACGCCTTCTCCGATGGGCAGGCGTTAGAGGTACACACCGTACAGGGCGTCGTGCAAACAGACCACCACCGTGCAGTCTTCTGGCCACGGTAAAACGCGATATCGGTCGTCCAGTCGCCTGTGTCGTGTGTCTAGCGATTTCTCCCGCTGTCTGCTGCCTGTTTCTTCTCGCCTGTAAGGCAATATACCGGTCATCTGCGGGTGTGGTTCCTCGTGGACGACCACTACTAAACCCCCGGATAGCTGTTCCTGTAGTTTGAAATTGTCTCCAAAGTCTTGAAAAGATGCTGTGAGGAATTGCGAACTCTGCAGCCACACTTGTCCCACTGCGGCCTTCCTCCAACTTCCCAATGATTCGACCTCGGGTAAAAGCATCCAGATGTCGTCTAACAGATTGATTATTCGCCATTTCTCGCTGAGGCAGCAACTCGGTGGGATTTTAACTGCCATACGGCGTGCAATCTCTTTGCCAGAAATACTGATCTTACACCGACAGCATGCTTTATACTACTCAGACACTCCCCCATTACGTCTACCTGCATATCTGCGCATGTGCTACCGTACATCACCTTACTTAATCTCCTGATTGGTCTTTCTGTCCGCTCTGCCTCTTCGTTCAGCTGATATGCTAATTTTTCGACTTCGTCCTTAATTTTTGCACACCAGTATATATACAAGTGTTCAACACTACTGCCTGCTGTCAAGACCTCAGAACACGCCTTACAATCAGCTCGAAACCCTGAGGTACTACTCTAAAAGGTCAACTAATTCTCAAGTGTAGCGTCAGAGAGCCTGACCTACTTTCATTCATTCAACATTTAGCACAATTTTACAATTCACAGCGCTAGTTGCATTCATGCTGTCACATTCTTTTAACTCAGCAGTTTTAAGCTTTTGCATTCATATAATGCTTTTACTTTTAACACATCAACGTACTTCTAAATCTGTAATACTTTAAACATCTCATTAAGTTTAAACATTTACAAAACATACAGTAATAACAAAACATTAATTTCCTTATCTTCATAGCAAGTGCTTTTTTCTTTTACATTTAAATACTACATTTCACTTTACAGGAGTCCTTCAGACTAAAATGTCTTTTTTTACAGAATATTTTAATAAAACTTATACAATACAAATATAAAACTTATACAATAAAGGTTTTTTTGTCCTTAGTTAATCTGCATGCAATAGTTGTAAACTTGTGCAGAATTTAAAAGCTGTTCAGCAGTACTAAGCCTAATACGCCTGCCATTCGTTTAAATTTAAAACTCTTAGTAGATTAGTGAATTAAATCAGTTGGTGCAGCAACTTCAGCGATTTTTGTCAAGTGGGACCAAAAGTAAACTTTGAATTTTGTGCCCCAAAAAATCTATCTTCCTCCCCGTTATCCGAATTGCTTGTTTTTGCTTAGAAACTCTAATTTTAATGGTAAAAAAATGTAATTGCATTTATGTTTTTCTATATTTTACAGTTTTTAGTGAAGTTGTTTTGAGTTTTTATACATTTTTGACTTGCCACAAAGTGAAAACGGAATTAATTGTACGAGAAATATACCTGTAATGAAATTCGAGGAAATAAGTTTAAATGAAATGCAGCAAAAATGTGTATAATTTAATATTCCGAACAGAGGAAGTTACGTGGTGTCTGCATCAGATTTATTAAATGATGATATCATTTCCCACGAAATTTATTTGAGGATTCAAATAGGAAAAAATATGGTAATATGAATATGAAATATAAGCTTACGTATTTAAGTTAACTAAAATAAGGTCTATTTATTTCTTTCATTCTTCATATAGACGAAAATTTTGATCCAATATTTAAATAATATAAGTTGAATTTTAGTATGAAAGTTTGTTGGCAATACCCACAACATGCATTTTGTGTTAGTTTGCCTTACATCTCGCTGCAGTTTGAAGCTGTCTGAAGATTGTACAGCTACTAAGCTTCATTTTTGTCATTTCATTTCATACTGATGAGGATATATTTTCATACCTCAAAAAAAAAATCTGAAAGCTTTCAGATTTTAAATTACGTCCAAAGGGGCTTTTTTTAACGTTTTGTGGGTTACCTTTATTTAGTAAATATCACGTTCTTCGCACTTAAACCATAAAACTGAGTTCAACAGCAATATCGCAAAAAAATTTTAAAATGAGGATATCTTTAGAATTTCGGATACACAGTTTCGCGCGCTGGAGATAGAAAGGTTTTTTTCCTCGTAGACTGTCGTCATGGCTCGCTTTTAAATCGTTTGTGCTTGTTCATCAAAAATTCGCTAAAGTTTTACAAAATATGAAATAGATAATAAAACAAATTCCAAATTTGGGTTCCAGATGCGCATATTCACAGATGCAGATATGTGTTGATGGAGTAAAAGTTGTTAGGAAATGGATTATGGCCTGATAGAATCCGGTTTATTGTTCAAGTTTCTAAAAGTGTATTGGTGTCATAATTTGGAACTATATTAAAAGTCTTGAATCCTTTCTTGTGTGATATTCCATTCCCGTTGCCACGCTGTCATTGCTATTTGTTGCAGGTTGAAAGTGAGACGACTGCTAGGCCATGGTAAGCGTAGCATGTCGCTGTTTATTGTTGTTGTGTCCTGTGTAGCTTCTTTCGAAAGTTTATCTGCGTGTTAGTTTCAATCATTTCCTTCGTGTCCTTTGAACCATGAAATAATAATTTGCTGTTGTTTGCATCTTTGTAATAATTGTGGAATTTTGTTCACTGTCGGGGCAACAGTGTTAAGTGTTCCTTATAGCATGCAATGCCGACAGGAAATCTGATTGATTGTGTAATTTGTTGATGTTGGGTCTTCTTGCATATTCTAGTATAGTCTGTATTTCAGTTTATTCTGGTTGGAATATACTGTTTTCACTTGCTAGGTGTCTTCCTCATGCATCCGTACTGTTCTCATGCAAACGCACCGGTCGAGACATAAAGTTGTAGGATTTGGGCTCTAGTAGATTCGACTTATACTTTCATATGCGAAGGTTATTATTATTCCTGTTTAAATTTGCATTGTGGAGATAGAACTAGTTCTATGAGTTCCTAATATACTGTGAAGAAACAGTCGTTGGATAATATTAATGAGCAGGCATAGGAATTGCCCAAGCTGTCATAGCTTTTCTGTCTTAGGAATTGCCCGAGCTGATGCTGTATGTGACCCTAGCTAAAATTTAAATCATTACTTAGAATTCAAATAGTATTTACCCAAAAACCTTAAGGTAATACTGCAAATAAGTATTTTTTTTACCTGTCGAATGATGCTACAGTAGTACAAAATCTGAAGTTTATCTAATATGTCATGCAGTGCACAAATTTTACCTATAATGCATTCTATTTATAAAATTTTATTTCATATTTCCTGTAATTTGTTTATTTGTTTTACAGCATTACTAAAAGTATTCTTAAGCAAAGAACCTAGAAGGTTTGGTATGTTTTTTGAGAATTCAAGTAAAACTTCCGATTTCTCCGTAATTATCAAAAAGATGATTCTATCTCCCGATTCCTCACTTCAAGTGAGCATCATTCAAACTCTCTGCCATGTACTATCAGATGCCTCAGAGTATGAAACTCATGTTCACCTTCTACTAGCAGCAAATATCCCAGGTTAGTTATGATTAGTTATTAAACATACATTAGTTATTAAACATGCATTACAAACATACATTAGTTATTAAACATTGAGAAAAAAAAAGTTTCACTCAGTTTTTATTAAAGCACATATATGAACGTCTGCAGTATTTTAGATAAAGTTGTGAGGTTTATCTATTTATTTTTAACTTATAGTTCATTTTAATTTTTTCTACTTTTCTATTACTTTCTTTTCACCCACGCTTTTCATGCCAGAATGTAAATGAGAGAGCGAGCATTTATTCAGATTAAGGTAGAAAGAAGTGTATTTAAGCAAGAGTTTCGGAAGTTAGTTTCAAATTCGTCAATCAGCCCAGTAGAACGAGAGATATAGAACTGTACCCCCCTTTTTTTTCGCAATGTACATTTTGATGCATTATAGCATTACTTTGACCAGTAAGGCGGCAAATATTACCTAAGGATTGAAAGTATCTGCATTACTGAACTAGTGTACGTATGTGTGTATCTTTGCACTGCTTTCTTTTACTTTTGTGACTGTACGACCGTATTGTTACGTGAGTAAGCGGAAATTCGTCAATCGGTCCAGCATGCTTTAACAGAATATATATCTTTTAAATATACAGAATACTTTCTTTGTACAAAATATAGTTCTTTTAAAGAAAGGGCTGTCATCATGTATTATTTTTAATGAATGAACTAGTTTTGAAAGTTACGTGCCCTATATTTTAAGGTTTATTATGTTTTAAGAAATAGGATGTAATAATAAGGACAATATATCCTCATATCATGGAAAAGGAAGATTACAAATACAAAATGTGTTTCATACAAAATACATTTCAAATATTATATCTTGACCGAATTGGAAAACACAAAACACATTTTGGTGCGATGAATTTCAAATTTAAAGCTTTTTAAAAAAAAATTTTTCAAGTCTGTGTAATTTATCTGATTGATATACTGACATTTGAATTACCTATTTTTTTAAGTAGACATGTGCATAAAAATTATACTAACGATTTCTTTTATGCTTCTAGAATTACTGTTTGAAGCAATATGCATCAAAAATGACCTTTTAATTGAGTAAGTAATGGTTTTCATTAAGAAATAATGCACTAACTTTACTTAAAATATTAACGTAAAAATCAAGCAAATAACTTAGATAGGCGTAAATTTAAAATAAAACTTTTTATTGTTTCAGAGGTTGATCTGACACAGGTTTGTCTTCTTGAAAAGTAAGAGTATTTTGCATTTGAAGAATAAGCCTTGTGTCTGATCACTGTTTCTGACACAATTAGGCAAAAGTATTTTTGCTTCCGGGAAGAAGGACCAGAATGTGCCTTAAAACCAACAGATTTATTTAAAAATCTCTAAGGTATTTTCTCCATCCTTTCCGCATGCCTTCGGGGTGAAATTCCACGTGTCCAGACCATACGTCTCCACCATAATTCGGCGAATGGGTCTTCTAATCCGCAGTGGCCCGTTAAAAGGGGCAATATATACGGTATTTCCTCCTTTCTTTCCGCATGTCTTCGTAGTGTAATTGGAAGCATATTTGACGCGTATTAATAAACACCGCATGCCTTCGTAGTGTACACCGCATGCCTTCCAATTACATCGCATGCCTTCGTAGTGTAATTGGAAGCTTACTCGACGCAATATTTGAGAGGTCCAGCTTTCGAGTGCCGGCGAGGGCGTTCTTCACGTCTCCTGCTCCAAAATAACGTAATGACTCTATAAATATAAAATTGTCTTTTTTCTTAATTTTAAAGTTTATGTTGGTATTTAGGTTCATATTACAAATCTATCTACTTTAGGAGTTTGCTTTGCATTTTCTTTTGGGTGCCCTACCACCGAAAGAATATTTAGTTAATTCGTAGAGAGCGGGAAAAAAATAGCACGATTATAACAAACGTGTGCGTTATTGGTAGCAAATATTGAGATGTTTCAAATTTAGAAAGTCTCTGCGAGAAAGCGTTCCATGCAATTATATCAGATAAAAAATTTCCAAGCATTTCTCTACGGGAGTTTTCGCTAGAAATTGCTTGTGTTTTTGCTAGAAAGATTGGTAAATAGCCTTTCATATGCAAATATAAGGTTAACGATACGTCATGCTCATGTAGGTGTTCCTTGAGAGACATATTATTTCAAAGATTTCGAAAGGATAGGAAGGTAAGCAAAACGCTGTTCCATCGGAATATTTTTTTTCAAATATTCCAAGGGTGATTCTTAAGCTTTAAACAATTTGTTGACTGTTTAAACGAGTTTTTGTTACAGAATTATGTCGTTCTTAAATCCTACTTAAAATATACATTTATTCAATAAACAACATCAATATGAATTTGAAATTGCAAAATTGCAAAAACTTAGTAATGACAGCAATCCTTTTTTAAAAGAAAAATTTGAATGCTTGAAAATTAACCACTGGAATGCATGTCTTTAGATTCCCCGATTTCATCGAAATTAGGAATACTTAAATAAGATTTTGTGAAACGATCCAATGCTAAAGCTTCTTTAATTTTAAAATAAGAAGGCGATTTTTCAGTAATAACACTATTGAGAACAGAACGTTAATTCTAAAGAATTCAACTTAAGATCATTTCGTCTGCAACCTTCATACTTTTAATAAAAGCATATCGTCAAATTCTGGAATTTAAATAAAATATGTAGATTATCTAAAATAAAACTTTTCCTTATTTCTGAAAAGTGCTCACTAGGGGTGGGCCGAAAAAACCATTAACGTTGCCTATCGCCTACATAATCAAAATGAGAAAAAAATCACATAGAATTACATCATCTTCTGTTCGCGCATCGCACTCAAAGATTTCAAAAATTGTGAAACTTTGATATTTTTCGTCAATTTTTTATACGTACTAAATTTACTGCTGTCGAAATGCTTTAAGTCCCAATGTAAATTTTGGAGCATCTCGAACACGAAAACATTTAAAACCGGTAATTTCAAATTTTTTCCGCAAAAAAGCTCAAAAAACGCGATTTTTTGTAAAAATGTAAAATTTTGTAATTTTGGCTACAGATCTTTTGAAACGGTGATTATGTTTATCAAATATTATGTAATTATACTGCGCAATCGTAAGTATTGTGTATATTATATATATATATATATTATGTAATCATTTATATGATAACTGATTCAGAAATTTTTCATGTCGTTGACAAAAACAAAATAATCGTAGGAAAACTCGTTCTAATCGAAATGATGCACTTGCTAAAAAAATAGTTTCTACCATAATTTCCCTTTTGAGTGAGATTTCCCTTGAAGAACTTGATATATAACAGGAAGCGACAGAACTGTAGTTCCACTGTAGTTGTTGGACTACAGTTAAAAAATGGTGAATTTAATGGTGAAAAAATTATCCCTCCAGACCGAACTGCACTTTGGGAGACCACTGCAGTTGGCAGAAAAAACTCGCTGGTTTTAAAAAACTTCCGTTGGTTCGCTCTGAGCGTGTTGAATTTTCTTCATTCATTCGTGTTCTTGAATGTGCTCAAGCTCATGGAACAGTTATAAGGTATATCTCCCACATTCTTAGCGTGCCTTCGTGGTGTAATGGTCAGCACACTGAGCCGGTATTTCAGAGGTCCGTGGTTCGATTCCCGGCGAAGGAATTGCATATTTCTTATGTCTCCTGCTACTAAATAACCTAATGTCTCTACACAGTGTTGATCAATTATATGTGTGTTGATATTTCGTGATAAGTTGATTAATTATACCTATGGCAAGGGTCAATTATACTTACGTGATATTTCTGTTGCCATAAAATCAGGCGCAATTTTAAAAGATTTAGCAGCTCATGATCCTGGCCCGCTTTCGCGCTTAAAAGGACCACAGATCGAGTTCTTATACTTAGGAAAACATATTGATGCAATTAGGTAAAAGAGATATTTTATTTTTAATTGTTACACGCTTCTCTAGTTTAAAATTGAAACCACCGAAAATTTCACGGACTGTTCAAAGATAATTTTTGAAGCCGTCATAGTATCACGATATCTATCTCAAAATTTACTGCAATTATCAACTCAGTAATTCAATGAAATGCTTTATTCACATCGAAATTTTAATCCTTGCAATGATTGTGGATGACAGAAGACATATCACAGAGCTAACTGCTTCGTCAATTGTTTGAAAGCGCGGTAATTTTCCAAGGGGAAACCTGTTCAAAACTTCACCATGCCAAAATTCAGCTTCAGAGAAAGAGACTAAATCAACATGATTTGGTGGCATAGCTGCAGCATTTGTCCTCCTCCTCCATTATTAAGGAACATCACTGATGAGGACATCAAAAATCTATTCAAGACTGGTACATTGCTGCAACCAGATTTCCAAAGCTTCCCTTGTCATACCCCGCTGTAGAACGGTATAATAATGTTTGTCATTCGTGCTCCATCTGTTCGACAATACAAGGACCGGTCTCAAATGAGAGGCCCCCATATCAGGCAGGAGTTGGGTTACCAGCCATAGTTCCCCAAGAGGTAAAAAGTACGCTAATCATGCTACCACCCCGGGGCCCAAATCAGAGGCGGCAGAATTTAAAAGTTTCTCTATAATCACTGCTACTTCCTGGGCACCCTAGATCACTACTTCCGGTTCCCAGGTTTCACAGCGGCGGGGAACATGCACGCCTAGAGATCTGACTGGTTGCCAAAGTTGCTACCCGCCAGTACTAAGCGGGATGCCTGATGCCCGCCATGGGACTAACACAGGACTTACTCCACCTTTACATGTTGTGATTTTATTTTTCTTTATAACCCGTTTTTTTCTTTTGAGTTTCTTATGTTAGTTTTGTGCTTATTAAGCTTGTTATAGTCCGTTATTTAACCATTTATTTTGTTATGTGTCTTTAATTAACGTTCGTTTGTTGTTGGACTGGCTTGTTCCCTCATAGTCACATGACAGGCTTCGCCTGCTACGTGGGCTGGAGGCCAGTACTTAGAACTAACTAACCAACCCACTGGTTACGGGAAACCTCAGGCTCGTGATTTTATGCCCCCGTGGCCGAGACTGCCTAGGTACAGATCCTAGCCAGTAGCTTCACAGGTTTTCCTACGTCAACTCCCGAGGGGGGTGTACGTAGAACGGTGTGTCAAACTTGTGAGCAAAGTATGTAAAAAGGCGCTGACGGAAGAGAAGGCTTGCTGAGGCTGACCTTCCCATTAAGGTGCATTATGCCAGAACTGTCCCAAAAAACTAACTTTAAGGTTCACTTTTTCAGTAACAAAACTGATAAATATATTCACCGTTTATTTGCTGAAGTTTAAAAAGTAAAATGACCAGAAATTACGCAATATTGCTAGCTTTTACTTAAAAATAAAATTAAATAAATAAAAAATTCGAGCTTTTTGCGCAAAGAATAAGTAATTCGGAATAGCAGGTTTTAAACATTTTTCGTGTTCCTCATGCTTCAAAATTAAAAGTAGGGACAGCTGCATTTCAGTAGTAGCGAGTTTAGTTATCATGAAAAATTGACGAACAGCAAAATTTCGTTATTTTTCAAATTTCGAGAGCTGTACGCGAACGGAAGATATATTTTTATATGAAAACGTTTTTTTCATTTTGTATGACTAAGCGATAGGTAATTTTTCCGGGCTGTAGCTACAGAAAAATTGGGGAAACAAAAGTGCTTTTTAGACCCAATGTTCACATAAATGTGTCAGATTTAAGATTCTCTGGAGAAACTGGCAATTTTAAAGCCTCGCACATACCTTATTAGCACTAATGTGTTACTCAAATTGCAAACTGTAAACTCCAATATTGAGAAGGGGAAGAAAATTTTAAAATTCATTTTATAAATCATATTTCTTGTTCATTAGAACTAGAAGAAGGCAAAAAGATCTGATTTAGAAGCAAAACACAGAACTGCCTATAAACCTTTATCTTTTGGCAAACATTTATTTCAGTCGAGAGTTCATTTCCCTGGAATACGTCAATAAAAAAATTAAAAATAAATTGTTTGAAATGTTTAAGTATTTCAGGGCAAAGACGGTCTAGACAAATCATGATTATCGCTGAGGTCCGCAAATCTTTCTATTGTTCCAGATTATAGAGAACCAAAATCATTTCCTTATAATTTTCCTATTCTATCCCAAAAAAAACGACAGAACATGAGGAATGACCGTGAGGGACTCAGCTTGGCTTAAACGAACCATTTTTCTAGCAATACAGAGCTAAAGGTCTATATCCCATAGGATTTTATACTATGATATTCATATTATTCTTCGAAACCAATCGGAAAGTTGTTATTTTATGTTTTGTTTATAATATTAGTTGCACTTTATTATTATTTATTTATTTTGTTTATAATATTAGTTGCACTTTACTATTTATTAATTATTTTTTATTTAATTATTTAGCAAACACATTTCTGTTTATCAATTAATATTTTCTTTATCCATTATAGGACTATTCTTTGTTGTCTTGTTCTCATGTCACAATATTCTTTGTTCTTCAAAAACTGTCACAATATATATGGTAAGCGTACATCCTACATTGGTTTTCATTATTTTTTTATACTTTAAGAGTGCTATTCGACAACTGTATTTTATGATATGCTGTATTGTAATTTACTATATATTGCACAATAGTTTGCTCTATATTTACTAAGCATATTGTAAAGTCTGTGTCTCTTTGAGAACATAAACTTTTAAAAGGACTGTTGAAGAATTACTTTCTAGCCTTGTAAAATAAAACAGAAATCAGAAGAAGAGTGTATAAGAACCCTTTATTCAACCATAAAATTAACAAATGACCCAACTTGGGTTACAAGAAGCCAGAACTTCTGGCTTAACAGAAATACGTACGGAATAATAATTTCAAGTTGTGGTAGATTAGCGTAACTGTTCACAGAATACTTTAACGCGCAAGAAAAGCTCTGGTTTGTAGTATACCGGCGAGACAAGCTTAATGGCTAGAACATTCAACGCCGGTAACGCAAGTTGCTAATAATCACAGCGCAACGTGGCCTGGAATAGGCGGACACGCTCTAAAGCTAACTTTTAAAATTTTTCTTAAATAGCACTTCATTCTGCTTTAATCTGAATAAATTCTATCTCATTTATATTCTGGCATGAAAAGAATGGGCGAGAAGAGAGTTAGGAAAGGAATTTCAACTTAAAATGAGCTATTAGTTAAAAATAAATAGAAAAACTCTTTTTTTTTAGGTATTTACTGAAAACATTTAGAATGTAGCAAATCTTGCGTGATAATTATTATGCAAATTTCTTCACCACTTCTCCTTTCATTTCAATGCATCTCACGTTGAGAGTATATTTGTCTTTTTCAAAATACGGGAAAAAATTTAATTCTCTTCATCATAAAAATCTCAGTAGTTTTCGGAAGCGAATAAACGAAATCTACCTACCATCAAACAATCCAAACTACAATCCATATGCATCGATGCCTTTACTTCAGATCACATAATTGTGCATTAAAACATCCTCGATAACGCAGTTTTTTGAATGAGAGTATTTCATAAACTCGACCAAGATTGTAAGAAGCTCATTAATTTCGTAATAATAGGTTTATTTTGGTTTAAATTTTAATTTAGGGAATAAGAATTAATACAAGGGAGAAGAGTCTATTGAATATAGAAAGATGGTGAGGCACAATAACGCACCTAGAGGACAAAAACTTATGTACTGTCATTAATCCGTGATACTGTGCAATGCTACGGAAAGCGACCATGTGATTTACTGTCTGTGCTGTGAGCAAAATGTACGAATTCTTGCGCGTATGCTCTTTATCATCCTTAATTAAGATGAACTCCAGAAACCAAGTTATAGGAATGATTCTGTTGGAATCGAAGAATGTGCTGAGTCTCTTCTGTTGCGAAATTTGCAGAAGTACATTCTTAGCTGGTGGTTGGTGAGAGGGGAAGTTGATTTCTTGAAAATTAAATTCAAGCATATTCATAATGACTCGCATCGGAGAGATTGTACTTCCTTTTCAGTCATTTTTTCCAAGGAATATACGTAAACATCTGTCTGCAGATTTGATCGGTCCTTTACGAATCGAAAAGGGGCGAAAATTAGCTCTGAGAATTGATTTAATGCATGTCAAACATCTTGGCCGCAACTTGCTCTTTGGTCTTTACCGTAATTTACTTCTTCAGTAAAACTTTTCTGTAGCTCACTTCTCAAATGAGGCTTACTTTCTGTTTGGTGGCAACAACTCGAGAACTTTCTTTTTGTTATTTCCTTAAATCTTTTACCTGCAGAAACAGTGTTCATTATATTCAAATAAGATCCTCAGCGAGTCTTGCAGACTCGCTGAGGTGCAGACTCGCCTTTCAGACAACAAAATTTTAGGGACGTTTTCAACTTCATCTTCAATGTAAATTGATCTTGTGTGGCACTGCATATCATTGTTATTTTCCAAATATTTCAAATCGTTTGAATTACGGGAAGATTATCTGACTGGGGTGAAGTAAGTTGTTTAAGCATGTCGTTCTTTAAAGCAAAGTTGGAGACCATGATTGTCATTATTTGTTCCTTTTCATTTTTTGGCGTGATCCTTTTAAGTGTTTCTGTTTCGTTTCAGAGGGACACTGCACCACTTTAAAAATTTCTTGTAGCAGACAAAAAGACTTTCTTTCATATTGAAGGATCTAGTCTTCCTAGCTAACATACATTGTAACTAGATCTACTTAAAGTTCTATATTGCGACTTCTCGCAAAGAATCGAAGATGAATACAGCAGACGGGGAAGGGTGTAAAAAAACACTTTTCTTGAATACAGTAGCTAACAGACGGCACGGACTTAATGCTTACACAGCCACCAAGTATTTGTCGTGAGGATATTAAAAGATAACGTAGCAACTAAATTCAAATTGTAAATAGTAGTGCAAAACTCCATAATTCGGTTTAACTTACCAGGTTGACTCAGAAACCTATGCCGCTAATAATAATTTCGGTGGTAAGAATGCGATAACAAAGAAGATATAATTTGTTCTTGAAATACGTATTATTCCTGAATTATAGGACTCACGGAATAGGAAGCGAAGAGAAACCTTTGATGGCTCGATGAATCTATACAGCTGTTAGATTTTTTGGGGTGAGACACTCGAAAATTCAGCTATATTCAGCTATACTTAACCTGAGGAATTTCCGGTACACCAGTCAACAAGTTTCAAAGTATTTGAAAAATAAAAACTAGTGACAGTGATAACTAACATGTCTCTAATTTTTATTTTCTTTAAAATATTGTATCCTTAGTTTTATTTGAATTTATGCAGCTGATATCTCGTTATGAGAATTGAGATTGAAAAAGACGACAGTAAAGTTATGATTGAGAATAGCATGTATAGAGTCTCAGCCGTTTTGGAACCATAAATTGCAGACTTTACGTAGAAGACGAAGTATCGAATTCTCGCTATGTCTTTGAGAACAGATACTACAGAAGAAGATTTAAATAAGTTTCTTATTTGAACTAAAGTAACAAGAACACACCCTCGGAGCTCACAATTCACCACCACTTGTGGCTAAACTAAATTAAACAGGAAAAAAAAATGTAAAAATCACCATAAATTAGGATGCCTAACGACTGGCTCCTTAGTTATCTAAACCCCTAAATCGGCTGCACACAGCAAAAGCCGAGCCTAGAATATCAGTATAATCTGGGTGCCCAACACCAACTAGAGAGCTAATTTGAAACACCAGCGTAAACTCGGATCTAACTCCGCTACTACTCTTTACGAACTCTTGAAACGTAGCTTAAATACTACTTCTGAACACGCTTTTATTTTGCATACTACGTGATTAAAATTTACATTCCGGCAGGAAACTGGTATCAGGAGAGAAAGAGAAGTTGAATTAAAAACAATTGGTTAGAATAAAGTAAGACTTTTACACATCCTATAATAACGAATTTTTCATACAAAATCTTTTATAGTAATTTTATTAAAATCTTTTTAAACTTGCTCTGTGTACCTTATTATAAACATCTATTATTCTAAAATCTTCATATTAAATTAATTAAAGATATGGTTAAATTACGAACTTGCGTTGTAAATATTAGTAAAACCTAGAGCTTTCTGTAAGTAATTTTTCTGTCGTTTTTTAGGCATGACAACAATTCTGGATGTAAGTCATCATCTTCTCTCGGTAAAAAATTGGAGGTTGTTATGTGTGGCTTTTAATTTCTTGACACGTATGGCTTCAAGGTAATTCTAAAATGAATACTTTTCTTTTTGAAATTCCTCTTTTAATGGAGTTCAGACGCACCTGATTTTGTGTAGGTATTGAAAGTAATAATTATCTAATAAGCCAATTTTTACTATTGTTTGAAAACTAATTAAAGATAACAATTCTTATCAGCCAGTTCAGCAAATTATTTTCCCCCTCAACTTTAAAAACCCTCAACTCTAAAATGTGACAATGCTAGAAGTATATATCTAGTAAATATTGAATCCCTTTAAGATGGCGACCGATTGTTTCAGATGATTTTAATGTTCTGTGAGGTGAACGGGTATATAGACTGATCGGGAATATTCTGTGAAGGTGATTCCCTCAGAGATTATAATCGTTGATTAAGTTTAATACCGTTATTTAACTATGTTTTCAGAAATATATAATCACTTTAATAGGCCGTCGTAATGATAACTTTCTTTGTATTTGGAAACACGTTTTAAAAGACAGATTAATTTAATAGTATGCATGATATCATTTAAAGTATTCAAAATGAAGTAAAATAAATGTAAAAAAAATTAAATATTATGTAAAAAGACTGATTTGTGTTGTGGACGCAAGGAAAGAAATACTTCAGTTACTGGAAGCAAAAGTTAATCAAAAGTTGTTAATGAAGATAACAGTAATTTAAACTAGTATATTAGTAGAATTTATAAAAATTTGCCAACTCTGTAATTACCTCTTTCCAAACGCATAAAAGGAAGTTCTGAAATTTTTAAAATGCAATGCATATTAAAAGGTCTGACTATAAATCATTAATTACATTTCATTTTAAGTCGTGTGTAACATTTCTATATTCTAACCTGTAGATTATAGCAAATCTTCTCAGAAAACAGCATATAACTGAAATAGCAAAAACATCTGTTTAGCAATTTACCTTCCTAATTCACTACAGAAAAACAACAAGGAAACAGATAAAATCAAATTTCATTAAAACTTCCTATTTTTTGGATACGCACAACAGTGAATATGCCGGATGCTATGTAAGCGGAATAGTAACATTAGCAAGTACTTTCATTGATGTCATAGTGTAAACTATAACCAAGTGTTTACCATTCGTTGTGTCTTTGCTCAGTTTTGTAATTATTTCCATTAGGCGAGATATTTAAGATTTAGCATCGGCTAGCGTAGATCCAGTTATATACTACTAGGGTACAGTTAAGTAAATATCTTCATATGCTTTTCTTATCAGCTACTTTTCATAATCTCCTTTTCTGAGAACTTACTTAAAACTTGCAATACTTAGAAATTCGAAGACGATAAGAGTCGAACTTTTACTCATTTGTTGTTATTCAAAGCACGATATTACGTTTACTCTTATACCGTATCCAATCTTTCTCGCGAAATGGACGTTGAACAAGGGTTATTCCTTCTAAAATACCTTCTGCCCCGAGAGACAAAAAGAACAACACTGTCAAAACAAGCATCCATAATGGGTACACTTGTTTCGTGGAACTGCCGGGATTCTGCCAAAATCTGTGTAATATCAAGGATTTAATCAACTTCTATCAACCTGCCTACTTTGCACTCCAAGAAATCTTGTTAAAACCAAGCAGACATGCTAAGATACTGAAGTATACCACAGTACGAAAGGACAACCCGTCTGGGGATCGTGCTTGTGGTGGTGTGGTTCTTATTGCCTCCAGCAATCACCCATACACTGTACTTTCTCTGCCGGCCTCGCTTAAGGCTATGGAGATTCAGATTAATTTACGCTTTTAAATCTCAGTGTGCAGTATTTATTTAACCCCTAATGAGCATGTTGATCAGCGAGAGTTGGATAGAATAATAGAGCAGCTCCCAGAACCTATTCTGCTTATATGTGACTTCAATGCATATAGTACCTTGCGGGGAAGTAGGAACATTAATTTAAGGGGCCTACAGATCGAACAGTGAATGGAAGATCATTCTATTTGTCTCCTTAATAATGGCGAATACACCTACTTTCGTCAGCCGACTAGAACATTTCATGCAATTGGCATGGCTATTTTCCCCCATCTCTGCTGCCTTTTTGCTCTTTCAGTGTAGGGGAGAATCTCTACGACAGTGACCATTTCCCGGCAACTGTAAATTTTGTGGGAGATTCGATTGAGTTGATCTCAAGATAATCACGCTTACTTTATGATAAAGCTGATTGGGATCATTTTGCATCTTGTGCTGTGCTGACTGAAGAAATGATAAACGATGTGGAGATTGCTGCAGCTGTACAAGCAGCTGAACTCTATATTCCGAAGTCCTCGACAAAGCTCCCCAAACCCTAGTGGAGTCGTGATTAAATTTCGGGAGAGCAAAATAAAGCTTGGCGTACCTTTCATCGATATCCAACACTGGCAAGTCTTCTGACCTTTAAAAACGCTAAGGCGAATGCAAGAAAGGTGAGGTGCCAAAGCCAGAGAAAATCATGGGCAGCCTACGTGTCCACTATTACATCTTCAATGTCTAGCAAACAGATGATTTTGGATTTTTAGAGTACACAAAGCCTCTGGATTATGTAATGATAATTTCTTTTCTGTTATAGAAAAAGATGGAAAGGTGATAAGCACTATAGAAGAAATAGCTGATGCTTAGGTGAAACGTTTGCTGCTGTATCTGGCAGTAGCAATTACTCAAAAGTGTTTTTCTCTTCAAAGATGCGCTTGGAAAGGACTCAAATTTTCCCATCCTAATGCAGAATCTTATAATAAAGATGTTAGAATTAAAAAGTGTACTCGGACTGGTAGGACTTGCTCTGACCCTAATGGTGTAAGTTATTTGATGATAAAGCATCTACCTTATGGATCTCTAGTGGTCCTTCTAGCTGTTTAGAATAGGGTGTGGAAGAAACAAATTTTTCTAACTGTTTGTGCAGGGCGTTTTGTAATCCCTGTAGCAAAATCCGGCAAGGACCCGAAAAATCCTTTGAATTATCGCCCTATCGCGATCACTCGCTGCTTTTACAAGACCATGGAAAAAATGGTAAATCACCTTCTTACCTACTATCTGGACCATCCAAAGTGGCTTCCGTAAAAGAAGAACTCATGTGGTTTCAATCTTCTCCGTCATGGGAAAGGCGTATGATAGAACTTGGCGGCATGAGACTCTTTATGACCTTTATAGTAGAAGTAGTACGTAGTACCCGGACGGCAAACACGCGCCACTGACGAACCCTAAGCTCTCCTACTGAAGTAAGCTGAACCTTCCTTAAATACCCCTTCTACCTCATTTGCATTCAACGCGGTTCTAAAAACTCATTCTGGTAGGGAGTTGTAAATGGAAAACAACAATTTAAAGGAAAATGTTTCAAAATTAAAAATAACTGTGTAAGGTTTATCCTAATTTTATTAACACTTCTTTTAAATTTATGCTTTCCTATCTTTCTAGTTTCAGCTTACAATTTCCTACCAGAATGTAATTTCAGAAATGCGCTGAATGAGTAAAGAGTAGTATTTAAGTCGATGTTTTACCGACTTTCGAGACAGAGCCGGAGTTCTCGACTAGCGCACGTTTGCCTTTTGGCTACGTCTCTCTAAGCTATTGCTACGCTCGGCCGTACTTTAGGCCCTTGTTTGGCTTCGCCGACTTGATTAAGATTTAGGGGCTAACTGCTTAGAATCTTGATAGCTCCGGCTGTATCTTTCGGTTAGCTTTAGTTAAGCGTAGTTAAGCTTAGTTAAGTTTAATTTCATATGCATTTAAGTTCAAGCTTAAGCGGAGGCTTTGTTGTACGTTCCGAGTTAGGAACTGATTGTATCATATTTATTTTGAGAAATAAAGGGAAGTTAATTCTTTTTAAGTCTTACATATCTGTTAACACACTTAAGCGATTATTCGCTTATTAGTGTTTGGGGGGGTCAAGGATTGAACACTGAATTAAATAGGAAGAATATTTAAAAAAATGAAACCAGGGAATCATTGGATAAATATTTTAAGGTTCCGAAACAAGAGCTAAGAAGTTTTATCTTTTTAAAACTTTTATCTTACGGCAAGATTATCTTCTGATTAATAAATCAGTATTTATCTTTCTAATTAATTCACAGTTTTATCGATTCACCATATTAATAAACCGATATACTAATTTTTAATAGTTTTTAACATCGGCGACAGACTTGAAGGTGAACCTCTGCAGAAGAACCGTAAGTGTTCATCTTATGGAGGTTTCATCGTCTTACTTTATTCTCCCTGAATACTTCAACTAATTTTGGATAGGAAACTACTTAGGAGGTTGAACGTAAAAATTGACAGAAATAAGCAAATTATTATAAATTCTTGCTGACTACAATTTTATTGCAGCTTCTTTCATTGCAGCTGCATAAGTCCATCTTTTACGAAACATCAAGAGAAAAAGGTAGAAGTCATTGATATGATTGGACTTAAAATTTAGGGCTTGGTGTAATGCTTAGCCGAAGAAAAGAGATGAAATTTGTTAAAATTCCAGAAATTCTGAAAAAAATACGACAAATACAAAACAATTTCAATCGAAGATAGCAATATAATGTTTTACATCCGTTTTTCATATCTTCAAAAGTTTACTATAGCATTATAAAATAGCATTAAGTGTATAGGAAAATGGCCGGAGTGGACATGTTTGTCTGTTATATCCGGGGGGGGTGTTGTCATAAGCGGGTTCGAATGTATGTGGTTTGAATGTTTGTGGTTTATTACAGGGAAGTGTTGAAAGCTTCAGGGATTAATCCAGACAACAGTATTTATGAGGGTTCGAAACTGGTAAAATCCATTTTTCAAGACACTCACTTGCAAAAGCCCTCAGGAAGCAGTAATTAAAATTAAGGCAATATAAAAGAAAACGTTAACTACAAAGCACAAGCCAAATTTCATTAGTTCAAGATTTAGAAGTGCCTTCATTCGTATCAACATAACGTTATGAAAATAAAGAACTTTTCGGAATTTCTAAGTGAAAATGTAAAGGAATACAGTAATCGTATATCAAAATCGAAGATATGTTCTTCAAATTGTTTTGCTGACAGAAATACAAAGGATTGTTTTCCGTGAAGACTGTAAATTAAAAAAAAATATTTTATTTCGACAAAACTTGAAACTTGAAAGCAACTAGAATCTCTCATCGAGATTTATTGGTTATTGTAAAACAATTCTCTGAAAAGTCATATATAATGCAAACAAGTCAAAAAAGTTTGAAATGCTGGTCACTTAATTTTAAAAATTCGAATTTAAACGAGAATTTCAAGAAACAACTGTTGAAAAAATAATCTAACAAGGCTTAATCTCAAACCGTCTAAGCAATTTGCATAAGTATTTGTATTAGGTTTAGCTTAACCAATCTAAGATCAGTCTTTTGCAATGCTGATTACGTTCACTGGATAAGAAAAGTCTTCCCTACAAAGAATTTAATCTTTTATATTAAAAAATTCTGATGCTGACAACACATGGCTTTGTACGGCCTGTTAAATTATACGCAATTTTAATGCACTTCATTTTAATCTTATTTCTTCGAAATATTCTAACTTAATTAACCGATCCCTCAAAGCAAGTTGAAAATGACATCAAATATTGCAAATTTTGAAATTAAATATCTCCCTGAATTTTTGTCTTACAAGAGTCAAACTTCTTCCACTTTTATTTTTTCGCAATGAGTATAAAACTCTCCCAAATATAAGTATAGGAACTGGGCTAGCGCATTGAAAGTCAGATTCGTTTTCTGGCCAAAATTAATATTTTTTATTTGAAATTGCGAAAATATGATTATTTGCCTCATTTAAAATATTTCTGTAATTGGAAGTGTCTACGATCAACGATCGCGAAAGGGAAGGCCGGGTAAGGAATTTTAAGCAGGATAGCAGGGGTGAGTGTATATATCTGTTATATAATATAACCAAGAGGTGATGGCCGTTTTCACGTCTTAGACTGAACACTTCAGGAAATTCGTTTGAAAGAGTGCTTATGTTGAAGCGTCTGTTCTCAAGAATTTTCGCTTCGATTGAAGCCACCATATCGTCTGGATCACAGATGGTCGACCGGAGTGAGATTCATTATGGACGTTGTCGTGGCCTGCTTTTTTAAGTCTCTGGCCCACTTACGCAATTTGCCTTCACTCATGGCAGTAACTCCTTAAACTTCCCAAATCTGCCAGTGAATGTCTACAGCAGACAGGTTTCTTGCCGACAAAAAACGCATAACTGACCGTACCTCGCTTGAACATTTTAAAGACACAGAACAGACCGTACAGGTTTCCTGCACAACTGCAACTGAGCACAGTCGTTTCCAAGCAATGCCGGGACATGACGCAGGCATTCATTGCCACACGAGTGACACATATTACTGAATACAACAAAACGGCCTTTGCTTAAAAATCACGCTCCGTATAACCAAGTAAAGGAGACTTAACACAAGTTAAATACAAGTATCTACGTAGTTTGCCTTTAATTTAATCTAGCTGGGGAATATCAAAAGACACGTAATAATATGGCCAAACGTAACTGTACACTTAATTTATTTTGAAAGCATTGTACACATGCGATGAACGTTTTCCAAGAAGCAAACACAAGTCCAACTGTAAAGGGATAATTTCCCATCATTCCTGTGCCGCCGGTCATGTGACCTCATCGGCGACAGACAAGATAAACAGTAAACAAATTTTCATTCCATCGGAAGGGAAAACTAAAATATTTCAACAGTAACAGCTTCAAGAAAGACTGAGCCCAAAGGCAAACACGCGCTACTCAGGATTCCTAGTTTTCTCTCACGAAATAAGTTGAACCTTCCTTACTTCTTCTAGCCAATTTTCATTCAACGCGATTTTAAAAACTCATTTTGGTAGGGAGTGGTAAGTGGAAACAGGAATTGATAGGAAAGGCTTTCTAAATTAAAATAACTGTTACAAAATTAAAATATACCTTAGATAGCTATTTTTAATTACTATGATTCAAGATAAAACGAAATAGAAATTACCATTAAGTAAAAATAACACTGATGATTTGAATAACTACTTAATAACAAGATCAATTCATGCACTTACGAGTCAAAATTAACCAATAGCTTAATTTCTAATTCATAAAAAAGAAGTAACTGTTTATTAGCTAACCGTAATTTCGGCTCTAGAAATATACCCAACTAAATTAGTGTCTCATCAAATTAACCCTGAGCAGCAAAATCTTACTGAAAATTTCCATAACTTTCACTCATATTTATTCAAGTCTCAGTTTTGTTGTTACATGTGGCTTTATTGAAAAGATCAATCCAAACATATAAAATAGCTCAACCGAAAATATAAACAGCTCAAGTATCGCACAAGAGCAATGATATATAATAAAAATGTAAGAACCAGAATAAGTGAACTGCATTAGGTTATTTGGAAGCAGGAGAGATGAAAAATGTGCAGTGTCCTCGGCGGGACTCGAGCCACGGGCTTTTCGAATATGCGCCGAGCGTGCTGACCACTACACCACGAAGGTTTGTGAGGAAGGCGGGAGAAATACTTTATAGGACATGGAAAAAAAAGCTGAGGTAGCTCGGAGTCTCAGATTTTATTCATTATGTAATAGCTCGACAAGATATATACATAGCTTCCAACTGGCAGTCGCGCGAATGGAAATAGCAGTGAGGCAACCGCTATCTGCTATATCGAATGCATTCCTTCTGCTCTTTTATTATATTACATTAATCTGCAAATTCCAAAAAGAGTGCTGCGCATTAAAAACGAAAGAATGACAGTACGAAGAACTTAAAATATTACATTGTTCTGAAAGAAATTTTCACCCCCCCCCCTTTTGAAAATTTGAGAAACAAACATCTCTCCTTCTGAAACTGTCTGAAAGTCTTCACAAAATATAAAGTATGACATTTAATTAAACATCATTGCCTTAGGCTAATTATTTTGCTACAAATCCGCAAAACATGACAATGATGAATATTTTGCGTATTTTGATACATGTAAAATTTTAATTCCTGCTATTTGCATTTATTTTAATCTTTAAATATTTGTGCACAAAGTAATAACAAGTTAAGAAATTGATTATCTAATATTAAAAAGCAATTTCCTTTAACGAAAATATATTACATTTTACTTTTCTTTACTCTCATTTCTACCATTTCTTTTCCACAGTGATCAATGTCTTTCTTCTGGTTCAATTAGATGCTCACTTTTCCAGCAATCTATTAAACTGGTTGAAAAAGCGTTTAAAGTATGCAGTACTACTGTGCTTCTTGCTGCCGGCAGATTTTTTACAGTTTTGCTTAAGTAAGCTTCACTTAGTGGCCTTTCATTACCCTTTCTTTAGTAAAATAACAATTTTGCAGATAAATTTTTAAATTTTAAATTATATAATATTAATATCTTGAAGAAATTTTGCTAATATTCCTGGAAATAGATGTAAACAGTTTTCTCTGTTATTTTAAATTTGCATCGATTGTTTTTGCATTTAATTTTATTCTAAATTTCCATATATTTTTTTCGTTTCCTTATTCCAACTTTTTGTATTAAATTGCTTAGCGCACAAAGGTAAATATTTATGCTACTACATACTAATGTATTGCGTCAGGACTGAATGTTCTGCGCATACTTTTGGCGAACATATTCGTAACAGTATCAAAGTCCTGATCTCCTGTGGTAGAATAACTGCACATAAGGAGGGTTTAAAATTACCCTTTTATTAAACTACTATTTACAGCCACTTCCCAACTCGGAAGGGATAACAGAAAATACTGACCGCACTTGAGTCTAAACTGAACAATCAAATAATTTAAAATAAAGTTAAGTAGAAAATTAAGAAGTCGTTGCTCTCAGAGCTATACACGCGAGTTTGGCCTCTAATCTAAACTATCAATGGTGCGTAGCAAAGTTTGGCTAATACTAACGCACTTAGATTTCTTCAACAAGTAATAGCGTAACGCTAAGGCTTAGAACTTAAATACTAGCTAGTTAGACGAACGTCGACAGAGCCGCAGTGATCTGAGACTAAAACTCTCTCACACCGAGAAGTTCCTCGCTAACCTTTAAATACAAAACTTGGCTCCACTTCAAATTACCATAAAGCTGAAACGCGCACTCATTCTAACGAGAAGCTGAAATAAGAGTTCACAGGAAAGAGAAATTAACATAAAATTTTGTTAGTTTAAACTAAAACCTTACAATTGAAGCTTGGAAAATAATTCAAAATTATTGTTAAACAATTATTCAGATAACTAAAGCTTATTATAAAACTATTTTTTTCATCGAGATAGCTTTTGCCAAACTCTAAAGATTCGCATTTATATCATTTGAAAATATTTTGATATTAAATAGTACTATAGCAATTTTTTGTGTAAAAGAATCTGTTTACAGTTATGATTGATATGACATGTTTACCTTTTTCAGTCTAGACAGCTTTTTCAGTCGAATATTCGTAACTATTGAACTTTTAAGTTATATAATTAACCGCACAGATTAAATCAAATAAGATATTTTTGATATCTAGTAATTATATTGTAGGGATTTATATTTATTTTAAATAACCAGTTAATTTTAATTTTAAGTTACTTTCCTATAAGCCTTCATTCCCCTAATTGTCAGTGCCAGAATATTTAAATGTAGTAGCGCTCGCAAGAAATGCAAATTCTACCAGTGGAAGAATAAGTTAAATATCGACGTTCAGTGAAGAAAGAGAGAGTCTGGAAAATTGCCGTGCGTGTTTATACGCAAACTTCTGTTTAGCAGTTACTGCTGGTTGACGTGGCTGAAGCACTATTATCTTCCTGCCACTAAATTCATTTGCGCTCTGTAGGCTACAGGATTATATGAGCGCTGTAGGGCAATTCTACTATTTGTGAATATCTCTTATATTAAGTTTCATTCTACTGTTTCAGTTACAGCCCAAGTTAAGGCGCAGTATGTTAGTGTCAAGTTGATGCATTGTAAATAAGTTAAAGAGTTTAATAAAGGGTAGTTTTAACCCTTCCTCAGTGCAATCACTATCTCTCTAAGTTCTACACAACAGAAGGACAGTAGAACGTTAGAATATATTAAAAATTGTGACAGCTAAGATATTTAGGGAACTTGTAGCAAGACAAAGAACCTTTAAATTTTGCACAGAACGACTAATTTAACCAATCGAGTAATTATTATTCAAAAAAGTTAGCAATGCACAAACTCTGCAAAATATTTTTATTCTTTACCAGTGCTATGGACGGTAGTAGTTAAAAGAAAGTTTTTGAATTCGTTAGATATTTAGCTCCAAAGTTAGGAAATTTCATAAAAATTAGTTTTATTTACTCCTTCTAATGTCAAACAACTAGGGATTCATAAGACATAAAGCAATCAATAGCTGCAAAACTTTTTAAGTATCATATTTCATTAACTCGCTGCATCTGCCTTTTAACTCGTTTAATCAGCATACTTCTGGAAGGCATTATGTGAATCTGGAAATATTCACATATAGCATCATCTAAAATATTAATCAGAGAGAGCATCATCTAAAATATTAATCAACTAATTATGCTTATACTAATAATATATGCAAAATAAAAATTTAAAAAAATCATATGCAAAATAAAAAATTAAATTTTTTTCTCATTATTTAGATTTTGTTTATCTATTTATTTAAGAAAATATTTTGCTTTTTAAAAGTCTATGATTACTGATTTAGTTTTATATCGATTGATTACAGGAAAAGGAATCTGCCAACGCCTTTTCCTTCCTCTTCTATTCTTCATGTGGTGCATTCATGCTTGAAAGATATGTCAGCATATTTATCTCCTAATTCGCATTCTGACACCTACTCCAGAAAATATGTTGATAATATTGATAAGTTGCCTACAGAGATAAAGATATTAATGTCTGGTTTGAATATTATTTATTACAACCTTAGGTAATAACAAAAATTCTTTTCTTCTTCTGTTAAACCTTTTACATTGTTAGAAACGCTTATTTAAAAATAGACCTGTGTGTATTATTACATTTAGTTAAAACAGAGCTGTGTGTATAGTTACGTTTAGTTAGAACTTTTCCTAATTATGTCTAAAATTTTTACACATATTAAATTTCCCCCCCCCCCCCCCACACTGCGAAAAAAAAAGGGACAGTTCT
Source organism: Stegodyphus mimosarum (assembly GCA_000611955.2). Classification (NCBI taxonomy): domain Eukaryota; kingdom Metazoa; phylum Arthropoda; class Arachnida; order Araneae; family Eresidae; genus Stegodyphus; species Stegodyphus mimosarum. The sequence goes on along the minus strand of KK116547.1, from coordinate 428,101 downwards.
ATTCTCTCGTTCTGCTGAGCCGATTGACGAAATTCAAATTGAGTTTTCCATGTCTCGAAAGAGCGATTTAGGATATATATTAGATTTATATATAGTTTTGTTCTAATATACGTATTTTGACACGAAATTGGACTTTTTCTGAAATAAAATACCAGTTTTTTTTTTTCATATTTCGATTTTACGACTCAAATTATGCTTAAATATTAAATTTTGTAAAAATTTGGTACGAAATTTACAGAGAAATTCAAAAATTTAACTTGGCGAATGTTTTTCAGTTTGAGCCAAGAATAATTCACTTGCCGAACTTCTTAATATGTGGCAACCTATTTTCCTTTCCTTCCATTGTACAGAGGAGGAAAAAAAGACACAGCGTTCCTGTCTTTTTACGTTGTGGATGAGAAGGAAAAAAGTCACATCGTTCTATTTTCAAATAATTTTAACAAAGTGCGTAAACCACATTTTCGTTATTATCACTTTCAAGAAATATGCCAAATTTCAAAACGCGCTAACAAATAAATTCCCGTATATCTTCGGAAATTTTGAATAAAAAGCTCTAATGTTTTGCAGGTATGCTTAGAAATACACCTGCTTTAAGACGATTGTAAAAATTTTTTAGGTTATAATTCAAAATGATTTTCGAAAAATTCATAAAAATTATTTAAAAATACAAATTTAAAAAATAAATCATAAAAAATGGGTGAATTTTCGTTGGAATGAGTCTAAATTTCGAACTGTGTAAGGAGGAATCAAATAAGTTTCATAAAAAAGAGATATTAATGAATACATACCAAATTAAATTAACACTGATGAGCTAAAATTTTGAGAGCTAAATTTTTAAAAACTACTCGTGCGAATTTTACGAAACTTGGCAATTTGGCATAATTTGAGTCTTAGAATCGAAATATGGAAGAATATTGGCATGTCATTTCAGAATAAGTCCGATTTTGTGTCAAAATACCTATATTTGAATAATGCTATATATAAATTTAATACATTTCTTAAGTCGTGCTTTCGAGACATGAAAAACGCTATTTGAATTTCGTCAATCGGCCCAGGAGAGCGGGAGATATAGAACTGTCCTTTTTTTTTCCTGCGCAGTGTACATAGGAGAAAATTTTATAAACGTAGTTTTGTCTTTCTATTTATATTTCTTACTTAACTGAGAAAACCTTAATCATAATAACTATTATACAGTCTTCTAATTTTCCATTTGTAAATTGTCAAGCATGGTATTTTCTACATTTTTGTGCTGTGAGATGTCAGTCGTGCCGAAATTAATGCTTTTCTTATTTTCCTAATTGAACTATTATATTTAAAAACTTATATTGCATCTTTAAGTCTAACTGAATTGAGCCAATCTTGTACACTACTCAGAAAGTTAATAATTTCATAAATTGGTTGCAAAAACTCTTTTCTAGTAAGATAATACGTCCAAATGCTAACTGATTAACTCTTCTATAAGCTGAACACGAAATCTTAAACGAATTGTAAATTATTGGCAATTTAAATACAATTAAATGCTTATGTGCAGTAAAATATGACGTTTCAATAAACTGCTTGTTTTAACAAAACAAAAAAAAAACACCCCCAAAAAATGTTTCACAAAAGGAAATTATTAAGAAAAAATTATAATGTTTAAAATTTTAATGATTTTAATGATTAAATGCATGTGAAAAAAAAAAAAAAAAAAAAGAAGAAGAAGAACAAGAAAAGACAGATTCTTCTCATTCTGCGAAATGTATTTAAATGTCAGACAACGAAATTTTCTTGCATCAACTTCATCTCTGGGCAATTTCGAAAATAGTTCTTAAATTCCTGTACTAATTTTTCAGCTTGTTTCTAACCAACGTCTAATACAGTACCTGTGGTTAAATACGTATACTATGTTGACCTAAACGTCTATAAACCTCTAAAGAAATGCATTTCAGTGAATTTGCATTGGCAATTAGGCAATCAAAACAGAAAGGCCCAAAATAACTGGTTTTTAGCCCCCAGAACAATTATGTTGCATCCATTTTAGCTAGTTCAGTTACAGTCACTAGATGGCGCTTGATTTACTGCAGCTCGAACAATAGTTCAGAATCGGAAGCAATAAATTTAGGAAGACAAAATGCTATTTATGACGGCACTGCATTGTTTTAGCTAGTCTTAATGCTAGAACTGACAGCTCAAATTTCGCGAAAGTTTGCGGCTAATATGTTACTAATGCCATTTATGTCCAGTTTTTCAACAGTTCCATCAAAGAATCAGCAATTATGACTTTTTTCCCCCACCTTGCAGGGTCGTCAGTCGTTTACTTCAGGAAAAATTGAAAAGCTGCAATTTCTTTGTTAAATAAAATTTTACCAACACTACTTCATATGGTCAATGAGATGATGCCATGTACTTAATTAACTTTTCTCTTTGCAGCTCTTAATATAAAGAATATGTACATAATATCTTTCTAGGAGCAGTCCCTTGGGTTTGGCGTAGCTGAAAAATTTACACAATAAAATTTCTTTTAAAAAGGTTCATTTTTGTCGATTTCCGAGTTAAATGGTGCACCGTATAATTTTAATTCGCGAAAATACAATTTTTAAATGTTGTGAGCAGGACGTTTAGGTTATGCTGTCTTTTAGTATGCTATAAGATCTTTCATTATTGATTTCTATCGCAAAGCTCTACCCACTGCCTGCTAAATATGAGCACATTTCATCTCCTCCGCTCGAAACACATGGCCTGGCCCTTACGAGCAATCCTGATAAGCACTAGGTCTTTAGATAAGTTCCTCCGTGTTGGGGTCATTAACGTTTCCTTTAAAACCTTTATTAAAGCATGAAATCAATAAAGATAGCTCGAAAGTTATTATGCACTTATGCTATATCTATAATGAGGCCTCTTTGAAGCTCCTTGAAAAGCAAATTTCTAAAAGTTAAATAACGAAAGAAATTTCGAAAAATGGATCTGATTATCGAAATCCTGCTAAGCTTTTGAAAATTCTCTACTTTGCTGACAGTATCGGGTTCGACTTGCTTTGAGAGCATAAACCAGTTTTACAGACGTAAAGCGAATTAGCCCTGTGACTGAAATTAACTACAAAATCTTGGAAAGGTTTTAAAACAACATTTTTATTTAAATACAAACTTATTATTTATACAACAATTGAACATAAATGCATTTCTCGTGAGAGCAGGATGGACCACAACTTGGGGCGATGTAACTAAAATAACGGTCAAATTTAAATTAAAACGTAGACAAACAGACAAAGGCTACTCAATTTAAATTTAAACTGATGTAGACTCCATACCTTAATCAGTGCAACAAAATGCCGGCAGGAAATAACGCAAAGCCGAATAATTACTAACTTAACAGGGATGTCAGAACTAAAATAACGTGGCCTCGAGAGGCAGAAACACGCTCTGTCTTGCAATCCGAAAACCTCAGTTTAAATACTCTCTCACTCATTTATACTTCCGGTGAGGAACGGAAAAGAGAAGTTATAGTAAAGGTTGAAATTAAAGATAATTCGTTAAGTAATAAAAGTTACATTTTCCCGCACTAGAATTTAAGTAATCCCAACGATTCTTGAATCTCAACGAAGTCTTGCTACGATTTTTAATTCCTAAACAAAACATAAGCCAATCTTTACAAGCAAGAAATTTATAAATCGTTTAAAATTTACAGACGATTTACCCCTGGACACAATTCTTCGTGATATCGCTGTTATATTTAATAACTATAACTCGTCTCTTTTCAGGCAGCTGGAAGGGGAAATATTTTAGCAAACATAACATTTCATACATTATACTTGTCAATTTAATTTAATCAAAATCGTTCATACATTTTGCAGTTTCTCTAGAATTAATTTCTCACCTTATAAGGTATTTCTCCCACCTTCTTCGTATGCCTTCGTGATGTAGTGGTCTGCACGCTCGACGCGTAACCGAGAGGTCCATGGTTCGATTCCCGGCGAAAGCGTTGCTCATTTTTCATGTCTGATGCTTCCATAAATACCTAGTGTCTCTACACTGGCGCCCGAACTAAAAATAAATGGTGGTGGATGATGATTCTCCACCACCGCGATTTGGCGATTGTGTCCCCAAAACCCCAGTAGCCCTTTAAAAGGGGGAGTATATAACGTATTTCTTCCACCTTCTTCGCATGCCTTCGTGGTGTAGTGGTCCGCATGCTCGACGCGTAATCGAGAGGTCCGTGGTTCTTTTCCCGGCGAAGGCGTTGCTCATTTTTCATGGCTGATGCTTCCAAAAAAACCTAATGTCTCTACAACCTGTACTCTCCAGCATTGTAATATATGTAAGAGCTTATATACTTGTACAAAATATTCCAACACTACCATCTGACAAAAATCCTAGAATACCTTAATTTTCAGGACTGCACCTAATGTTCTAAACTTAAAAGTTTTTCTTGGCTGGAGAGCTTAACTTTTAACTACTTAACTTCAAAACGCTAGTTTTTCGTTTAAGTATTAACTTATTATCATTTGCTGTACTGTACTTAACTATCTCAGACACAGATCATCAGTTTTAACTTTTTCGAATAATTTAACAGAATACTTTTACGTCTACACAACTGTTAGCAAACATGAAACATGAAACATTTACAATTCATTTATATTCAAAAGATTTACTCTACTTGCCTTTTTACATCACAATGTACAGCAGTTGCTTAAATCTTTTCTATAAATACGCCAAAATTTTCTCAAAAGTTATTCTTGGACTAAAGTCACAGTATTATACTTGTACTAAGAGCTTAAACTCATTCAGACAAATGCATACTTAATTAAAGAGCTTCTTGCTGTATAACATCATAAGACGTCCTTGCTTGAGGCAGAACTCCACATAACCAGCATGTTCCTATAAACTAAAACTGAATACTTAAGGAAAATAAAATTGACTTACCTTTTGCTTCGGTAGTAGTCCTTCCATCCACTTCTCCACAAATTCGTTCCAGGAGGGGTACATCGTTGTATGCTGAACTCATAACCTTCTCAGAAGCTCTTGACCTTTTCCCGCGTCTCCTGGACTATTGCTCTTGTAGGCTGTTTTGCGTATCCGTGTGGACTTCCTCTCGTGCTGGAGAAATTCCAGACACGCTGTCTTTTCTGGACCCGTCGCTGAAAATTTTTAATTGTCCTTGGACTTCATCGGCTGAGCTCGCTGTTGCTTGGCTATCGAAAATCTCCTTTTGTTGTCTGTCTACTAGTCGTTGCTGATTACTCAGTTAACCGCTGCATATGCTGCAACTTTGTACCTTTCCTGTCTCTCTGGAACATTTTCGTTTTGTCGTCCTGGCCCCTTTTCCCCCATAGCTTTGCTTCTTTTTGACAATTTACACTTTAGCCTTTTCTTGTCTCGTTCACTATTTCCCGCGTGCTTCCTTTTCTTTGTGCACTTTGCATTAACGAAGTGATGGTAATTCAGCCTTATTTCTACTAGATAGCCTTTGTTCGGTTTAGATGATTCCTGCAAAACGTCTTTAAGAAGAGGCATATCAGCGCGCTTGTAATAGCGCTTTATTTGATCCACATTAGCTTTAAAATTTTCCCCATTTAGCACTTTCAAGTACTCTACGCTTTCCTTTATTCCCTGAATCAAAAATGGATCTTTAATCTTATGGGAAAACTTCTACACTTTTCCTTCTGTGACGCATGAAAAAGAATGTTTATTTTTCGAACGTTATCTCCTACCTTAAGATCAAATTCCTGCTTTTCCTTGTCATAATAAAATTTTTGCTTTGCTCTAGTGATATCGAATTTCTTACTGCCTCATCAAATAATTTCTGGATGTTTGCCATCTTAATTTCCGCGAACCTGTTTCGAACAAAAACAGTTTATCTAGTAGCGTTATTGACTTTCTGTCATGAAATAATTCAGCTGGAGTCTTCCCGGTAGTATCCTGTTTAGCCGTCCTCAAGTTTATGAACGCAGCTATCAATGTTTTACAGAGCTGCGAATGATTTCATTATGTTCTGTCACCCTGTCTTCAATATTAGATGTCAGTCGATAAGGAACCATCTTAAAATGTTGTATGCCAAGACCTGAATGTAGATCGGGGAAGATTAGAATAACAAACTGCTTTCCATTATCTGATATTCCTTTAAGTTGAGCTCCATATAACTTTGTTTAAGAAAGAATCTTCAACAATTTTAGCGGAAGCTCTTTTGAAGAGAAGTATTTCAACTTGTTTCGAAAAATGATCCGCGATTAAAAGCAAATACCTATTTTTTCCCACTACTTAGCATAAAGAATTATTAACTTTTGCCTATATGTAGCGGTGTACTTCTTTTAGTTTGATTGTCTTACTAAAATATGCAATTGGCTGTCCGTCTTACATAAACACGGCTCCTGCCGCAATATCCGATGCATCTGCAGACACTTCTAATTTTCCGTTTGCATTAGGGAACTTTAAGACTGGGCTTGAACTAAAGCCGTTTTGAATCTTTCGAACTCTCTGTTTGCTTCTGCCGACCAGATAAACCAGGCTTTTTTTCTTAAAATTTAATAGTGGTTCTTCTGTATCGACAAAATAATTGATAAAAGTCTTATAATAGGAGCACAAGTCCAAAAACGAGGCCAACTTTTTTCTGTATTTGGTGAAGGATAATTTTTTATTGCAATAATTTTGGATTCGTCAGTTTTGATTCCCTCAGAGATATCTTACAGCCCACGTAACGGAGTTCGTTGGCCGCAGATTTGCATTTGGCCGCATTTATTTTAATCCTGCTTTTGCTAAGCACTTTGTGTGAATCCCGAATATGTATATTTATAGTTTCCCTAGTAACAATTATACCGTCTAAATAAATATATGTTGATTTTCGGAGAACAGTTATAGTATCCTTTACCCATTGAAACGTAACGGGTGTTCTGCATAAGCCGAATGGTATTCTCATGATTTGGTATTAAATGCGGTTTTGGTACATCCTGTGGTTTCACTTATGTATATAAGTATTCATAGATGAGATTTATTTTTCTTTCGGCACAGTATTATCGAGCCAGCGTAAGAGCTACTTAAGGGAATTATAATTTTAATATTTAACATTTCTTGAATATGTTTCTCAGTTACCTATTCTCATCATAGCGGTAGCGCTTTCCTCGGAGACAGGGTGGGAAATTTCTGTTGTCACTTGAGTTAATCCTGGAGGCTTATCGAATAGATTCGAAAATTTATTCCAGCTTTTTCGTCGGACTTCAACACTGGGAACTAATATCCTTTTCTTCCAGCTTATTCATGTTCAGCTGTACAGTGCCTTCTTGAAAATTAATTTTCGGCCGGCCGCCTTTAAAATTCCATACCCCAAATTACCTGTGCCTACAGGTTTTTCACAACAAAGGAAATTACCTTCTGGTTGTCCTTTCTCACATGTACGTGTAATGTGATTTTTCTGTGTATTCACACTGCTTGCCTTTACAGGCAATAATTCTTGTCCCTTCACCAAATACTCTGCACCAGGGGTTCTCAAACTTTTCGAATTTTGTACCACATATAACTGACTATCGCCATAAAAGCATTTCGCGAAAACATTCGCATTTCGAAACAAAAGTGTATGTACCGCATTGTTCGCTTTCGCATTTCGAAACAAAAATGTATGTACCGCCATAAAAGCATTTGGCGATTAAAAATAAATGCATCCTAAGTGGAATGTATATAATTAAAGAATAAAACTCTTTTAATTTATATTATTTAATTATACTCGTAAACGAAACTTTTAAAATACAATAAAATATAAACAAGTATACTAAGAGTATATATCTATATATAACAATTGTTGTAAATAGTGAGTAATAATACATATATTAAGCAAATAATATAGGTGTACAAAGCGAAAAAGACACCCGAGTCACAGGGCCAGAATTGATACAAGACACGTTTAAAAAAGTATATACATTCTGTCTTTTTGATATTTTAGATATTACTAGGTTTAAAAAAATGATGAATGTTGTGAAATTTAGTGAGTTTTCATGTAATTGAATCACGTGATTAAAAGTGCTTACCAAGTTTTGTGGTTAAGGTGCAAAATAAAGTATTAAAATAAGCCAAGAACATAAAATGCAATAGCGCAAATTAACAGTGTTATTTAACTATAATACTACTCGTATTATTAAAAAGTATAAACAACCTAATCCTAAACGAAACAAAAAAAAAAGAATTATAATCATACAAAACGCTGTCAAATAGACAAACTAAATGTCAAACACATGTCAAATTTAAAATGAGTGTTTATTCTTGGGTCTGTATACCAAACTATCCTTGTCATTAGTTCAAAAAAAATGTTAGGTTAAATGTCAGTCAGTTACTATGTTTGCTTTGTAGCACTGTAAGATTAATTAATGATCAGGATTAACGCGACGAATCAGCTTGTTTTATTGAAACCAATTTAGATATTCCGGGCTTTATCTTCATTAATTTCAAGCGCAAGTCAGGTTAAAGTTGTAACCTTGTCCTAGATTTATTTTTGATTAATTGCACAGCAATGCAACGTTAGTCTGAACCTCGTTTAGCTAGCGAAGAAAGAGGAAGGGGAAAAACAGAACTGGAGTGCAACGTCGGGAAATTATTCGAAGCTCTTGGAAAAGTCATTTCAAAATTAAAGCTAGAGCCGAAAAAGTCAAAAACTTGAAAAATATATGTGATTCTGAATAATAAAAATTAAAACAAATTGCTAAAAGTGGCGCAATTTTACATTTACTCTAAGCATTCATTTGTTTAAGAGAATCTGAATGACTGGTAGGAACAAAATTTTTATTATCATAGTATTCAAGTGAATCCGAGAAGAATACACCAGTGAAAATTTCTTTCAGTTATTAAAACGTTAACCCGGAGGTGTAATGGCAAACCGCACATTGAGTTGATCAATGTAAACGAATTTCACTTACTACGCATGCTCAATAGTGTACCGTTGGCATGAGAGAATATACTGGCGAATAAAAATAAACAACCCTAATCAAGCCTGTTCGTCATGTAGGCCCTAGCGACTCTTTACGATTGCAATATTATGGACGCTTTTTTTTATTGCTTTATTGCCCTTGCTTCTGTTTCATTTCATTTTGGTTTATTTTGTTCATAAACATTACATTTAATATCAGTTATTTGAAATAATTTCTTTGGCTTTAATTCAGTAATTTAAACTAGATATATTTCTTAAGTCGTTAAAGTATTTATGAATGAAACCCTTGGTAAATAGTCGATTGTTTTCATTCCTCAGAAGTACAATCAATAAAGAACATCATGTAAACTTTCCTGTTTTGTAATCCTTCTTAAACGAAAGTTTGGGGAGTTTACAATCGATATTTACACCTAAGTAATGAAGCAACGTACAACCTTACAAGTTTTAAAACCCCGAACTTTTACGTCTAGATAACAGAACATCAACCCTATACCATATTTATCTTCTTTTAAATTTACGCCAAATTCTCTTCTGGGCATGCGCAGTGTGCGTAATTCCTTTAACATTGTTCAACTGAATGCGCGGTCTGCCATTACGCTCACCGGAGCCCATCAGCGGCTGAGCGGTAAAGTCCTTGAAAATTGGTAGGTTAGTTCGGAGTTTCAATCACATCGAACGCAAGCTGGTTGCATAGACGTTTTCCTGGTTTTCTCCATCTGTAGCGTATATACGAGCCGTGTTCCCTTATAAATTCCTCCCCGAAGGCATCCCTGTCCTTAGGCACATAGCCCTCGAGTCCTTTGCCGTAGTTAAATAAACCAAGGCAAACCAACTTATCAGCTGTTATTTTTGCTCACGAAATCGTTAAAAATTAAGGGCTGCAGCCTCTGAACATTATTCTTAATGTTTTTCATTCCCTTTCCACGACTTCCGTAATATATTGCGAGGTTAAAATTGTATGGTATAAAATAATGAAGCAGTCTGGTGTTATTTTGTGCATTTAGAAAATAATATTTTTTTATATATTATTGGTATATTACTGGAATATTTTTTTCAACTAACAGGTAAGAGTAGTTCTGAAGGACATCACAGTGCTCTATTATAGGCTTCATTAATGTAAAAGGTATTTAAACTTGGACTTATACTCAGTCACGAATCTCGGATGCTTGCTGTTTTTCAAGCGATTTTTTTCCCATCACATAGACAAAATTAAAAATATCTTCACTTTACATTAACGCCTCCATATATCTTTAATCCAATGCCGAAAGTTAGTGGGGATAGATAAAATGCGATATTTCGGACTATATAGAAATATTTATCTTCTTATTTGGTGAAGGTTATTGATTCCTCTGTAACTGCGTTTTTTTTCGTCAAAAGTCTGAACTCATTAGTCTAATCTTCTACCTTTGAAAGCAAAATTTAAAACATTCTAGTCACTTGTTGCAAAGTATAAAGTTTCTTCGCCCTGGATTGACGAGAAAAATGACTTGACCAGATTCTTTCATGCCCTTTGTTTGCGGAGATAAAAAAATTGGATGGATTGGATGGCATTATTTTACTGTGGTAAGTCACACTAAGGATATTTTCTTATGGGGACGGATGTCTTCGTAGAGAATAATTTTAAAGAATTTTATATTTTCTTCGCCCTGGATTGAGGGGAAAAATGGCTTGACCAGATTCTTTCATGCCCTTTGTTTGGGGAGATAAAAAAATTGGATGGATTGGATGGCATTATTTTACTGTGGTAAGTCACACTACGAATATTTTCTTATGGGGACAGATGTCTTCGTAGAGAATAATTTTAAAGAATTTTATATTTTCTTCGCCCTGGATTGACGGGAAAAATGGCTTGACCAGATTCTTTCATGCCCTTTGTTTGGGGAGATAAAAAAATTGGATAAATTGGATGGCATTATTTTGCTGTGGTAAGTCACACTAAGGATATTTTCTTATGGGGACGGATGTCTTCGTAGAGAATAATTTTAAAGAATTTTATATTTTCGTTATGAATAACTGAAACCTAAAACCTCATGCAGTGAGAAATAAAACTTGAGACTAAATACCAGTGTTTTGGCCTCTACAGCTATTAGGCCATTGAATGATTAGACCATATAAGACCTAACATAACAGACACATGCTGCCATTGATATAACTCATTATTTTTTTACAGTTGCTTTATAACAGAGTAGCATTTTCTTTGTTTTCAGAATTGCGGAAGATAATTGCACAAACACTGTCACAGAAGATGCATTTTCATGTCCTGGAAATGGAAACATAGAGGAAATACAAGAATCTTACAAAAAGAGATTTTACATTCCAATAATGAATATATCATTATCAGCTTTAGACGAAATATTCATACCGTACTCTCTGGTAAGTATAAATGTTAAAGTAATTAAATTTTCACTGTTTAAATAGCATATTTTGTTGCACTTTTCAAAATTAAGAGCCAAACATATTTTTTAGAAAATTATTTTTTATCAAAATTAATTTTTAAACTTCGAAATTTATACACTTTATACATATACAAATATTTTATAATTTAACCGAAGAAATAATCGTCTATATATATATAAAGAAGAATGTCTGTTTGTTCGCGATACACGCAGTCACTGCTGCAGCTATCGTCACCAGACTTTCTCCAGTTCTTTTCTGGGTCCTAGAATAGGTCAACGTTCTCTTTTTCCAAAAAATATATTCAAATATAGGTTAATCTTCGGATTATGGTAACTTGGCGGTTTTTTGGCGAGCAACCTTGCTACAGCAACCTGCCAATTTTTTTGGGGGGACGCCATTTTGTTTTCACGAAGTAAAGGTTTTTTTTTTTTTTTTTAACTCAACATTTTTTCCAACAATCTGCTAGCCGAATTACGTTTATGCTAGAATTTTTATGGAACAAAAGTGCTTAATCATGACAAAGATTAGGTGCCAAATTGTTTCCAAGTACTTTTGAAAGTGAATTAGAATAGTCGTCACAAAGCGTTACTTTTGCTGTGAAATCAATTACGCCACTAGAGCGAAAATCGGTTCCTCGATTTCGACCTTAGGCACGATAAAAAAGGGCAAGAAGAACAAACTGGTAACGGGAAGCAAGACTGGAAAACGTTCGAGTACGTACTGTTCAAGTCCTTTCGTACGAAAGAAACGAGCTGCAGGAAGTAAGATTGGAAAATATTCGAGTACGCACTGTCTCGATCTAGACGAACACTGCGCGCTGATTTAAATCTTCGTGCATTCCATTACGATGCTAATTATGATTACAGTCTTCATCCAAGTGTGGTAGTTGGAAAGAGGGATAAATTATGACGTGTCGCAGAGCGATTAAATTTAAGAATGAAGCACCAGGAATGCTGCTATGTTGGTAGAAAAGTGAAACTGCCTACACCAGATGGAAAAAAAAATATATTTGTGTACCCGAAAGCATTTCAATAAACAGAAATAAACCACAAACACTTTCTTACCTTTAAATAGCACGCCGGATAACAGCTAATATAATTTAAAACATGGATGCTTCCTCAAATAATCTACTATTTTGCGTTAAAAACTGTTATGTGATTGGAAACTAGAGGTACAGGTTTTCATGTATAAATCGAAAGAGAAAGCTGCTATTATTTTCATTTGGGAAAACTGTACTTATCTTTTATTTTGGCATGAAGAGCTTACAACCTATTCTGTGTTTTAGCACTTAAGTTGGTTAAAACATTTTACATACTTTCAAAGTCACGATTTTTTAAATACTATTGGTACGATTATTATTATTATCATTGCTGAATACATAATACTATTTCTGAAATCTTGAAAATTAATTTATATATAAATGAGATGTATAAAACTTTTGAAAATCGACAGAGTTTCATTAAAAATCAATGCCGAGCTAAGGTTGCTTCTGTCTTATTGTATATTGTGACGGATTTTGTGTTTAGTTAGCTGTTTTTAGTAGAATTATACTTGTTCAAGAAATTTAAAAGATAATGTGTGCAGTTATTTGTGACGTTGCTTGACTTAATAATGTTACGGATTTTATATTTAGTTATCTATTTTTAGTAGAATTATGACTGTAATTGTTTTTATATCCTCGTGAAATGCAGCACGAGACATATTTTAAGAGAATGCTATGCGGAAAAAGTAAAAATGCAAGAACAGGTCCATTTAAAACATCGAATAAAACTTTATATCGGTAATTTACATTTAAATTGAATAAATTTAACTGACTAATATGTTAGCTGTAACCGTAAGTCTAATCTTTTGGTATCCAGAAATCTCGAGAAGCAAAGAAATTACTAGAACTCCGTGGCTTTGTTAAAAGCTATAAAATGCCAGAGAGAGAATATCTCAATTCAGTTGCTTAGCGATAATACGATTTATTTAGCTTTCTCCTGCTCTTTGAACTGCGTTGTATTTTAAAGTTTTTAGTATTTCATACAAATATAGCTACTGGTTGTATTGCGCTCTGTTAACGTATTTGCGTTCTGCTGATTATTAGTACCTGATAACGTGAACACTTGTAAGAATCTCTCTGAGGATAATTCCAGCGTTTTGTTATATTTCTTGTGATAAGAATAAATTTTATTAACCTTTAATCGAACTTGTGCATTTAATCTATTACGAACCCGCACACACACTACAGTATATACGACTTTTACTTTAGAGAGGCCAAAAATTATAATCAGGTCCAGCACATCCAATATCAACAGGATCTTAAATTTTAACCTCATACGTTGCATTGATTTCTGAACAGATAATGTAATGTATTCATGTCCACAAATATATCTAATTGCAATTTTGTTTCCTTTATTTTTGCAATTTGTATTTATTAATGTGTTTTCCAAAATGTTTCTTTTTTTATTATCTTCTTAACCTTTCTTCTGCATTGTTACTCTAGCAATAATACAGTGGTTTTTGAGAAAATTAAAGCTGTCACGTTTTCGGTGACTACGGAATGCAAGCGCTTAAATAACAGGAGAAAGCTTTGATAGTGATTTACGTTCAGGCAACAACGGATCGTGCTGAATTCTTCCCATAAATAATAGCTGTAGTCTTTTGCCCGTTTCTAATGTGTGTAGGCTGAGATAAACGCTGTAAAGAAGCTTTTACAAAAATGTCAGAAAGAAAACATCTCTAGGAAAAAGCGATCAATCAAATGTCCGAAAAGCTAAGAAATGCCGAAAGAGGGATGTAAAACTGAAAATTATCATATTATATAGCATCTCAGGGTGTTTAATTTTGCGAGATTGTTTGATGTTTTTTGAGCTTAACATTAATAAATATGTTACAATTTCAAGCATTAGCATGTATTGTAATATCTAACATATTTCTAGTGTGTAGACTGATTGACAGAAGGCTAAATCGTAGATTCTTTGATTGCAAATATCATTTATATCATTAGATTAGTACTAGCCAGAAATTTGTTATCGATAGAAAATTAAATCCAGATATCCTAATTTTATCATTGGAATGATAAATTTAAATATTCTATACAAATAGTCTAACTAAAACTGCATAAGGTATTTTCTCTTTCCTTTCTGCATGCTTTCATGGTGTAACGGTAAGCACACTCGGCGCATATTCGAGATGTCCAGGTTCGAGTGCCAACGAGGGTATTGCCACTTTTCATGTCTTCCGCTTCAAAATAAACCTAATGACTCTACAGTGCCGTCCGAACTAAAAGGTGGTGGATGATGATTCTGCACCATCATGTTTTACACTTTTCACTTACTTTCATACTTATACTTTCATTTACTTTATATGTTACGGATTTTGTATTTATTTAGCTATTTATTTAGAATTGTAATTAAACTTGTTTTATTTTCTCGTGCAATGCAGACGATTTTTGAAGAGAAAGCTACGTCGGAAAAGTAAAAATACAAGAATGCGTCCATTTAATATTTAATAAATAAATATCTCGTAATTGCTGTTGCCATTCACAAATATCGAGAAAAATCGAGGTTTTACGAGACTATTCTAGTGAAAAATTAAAAGGCTTATAAAAGCTAAATTAAAGCACCTCATCTCAATTGTAGCTGTTTTAAGCGAACTGTTGTTTACTTAATACTGTGATTGATTGTAGCGAATTCGCTGTGAGATAGAATTAGTTTCTATGTTTTTGAATTGATTTCTGTTTAAAGTTTGAGATATTGTACGAATATCGCTGAGGAAATATTTCAGTATTTTGCTTTATGTCTTCTGAAAAGAATAAATTTTATTAACTGTTTAACGACTTGTGCATTCTATCCATTACGAACTTGTACGCACGCAACGATGTTTAGGGTTAGAAGTGGGATTTTTGAATGCCAATACCACCAGCGATGGAAGAACAGTTAAAGCAATTTATAGCAGCCTTTGCTGCATTTAAAGAAGAAATTAAAGCTGATCATGATTCCGTTAAAGGGGAGATGAAAGCTGGTCAATATTCCTTTAAAGTAGAGATGAAATCCGTTAAAGATGAGAGGAAAGCCGTTCAAGAAAAGATCGAAGAGTCTGTTAAAGAAGCGATGAAAGTCGTTCAAGAAAAGATGGAAGTATCTGTTAAAGAAGAAGATGAAGGGTGTTCAAGAAAAGAATGAATCAGGTCAAGAGGAAATGAAAAGAGAAATTTCCTGCGTAATAGGAAACAAATTCGAGGCTATGGAAGGAAGAATAAACTCGGTCGAAAATAGAGTTGGAGAAATTCAAGAAAGAGTTTCTGCGATGGAGCAACAAATTGAAGAATTAGTTTCTGCTGCTGTCGCCAAAGAAGTTGACACCTTAAAGAAGAGCATAACGACAGAAGGAAGTTATACAAATGGCTTTAAATTTTTCCCGATGCCTGCTCGTCCCTCACTGAAGCCATCTACGTATGATGGAAAGATCTCTTGGCAAGTTTATGAGATACAATTTACTCTAGTGGCGGAAGCAAATGGATGGAATTCCCAAGCTAAGGCCTGTCATCTCGCCGCTTCTCTGAGAGCAGACGCAGTGGGTATCCTTCAGACTCTTCGCGAAAACAAAAGGTTAGATTTCGAAGCTCTGTCCGGCGCGCTGGAGCTGCGCTTCCGGCAGAAATGTTTAAAAAACTACAGTAGGCTTCAATTAAAATCCCGTCAACAGAAGCACACAGAAACACTTCAAGAGCTCGCCACGGTTGCTGAAAGGCTGTCCGATCTCGCCTTTATGAAGTGCCTGAGAGGAACAAGGGAAATCCTCTCCCAGCAATACTTTATCGACGACATGCGGGAACCTGAAATACAGAAGCATTGCGAATGGCGGATATGAAAGATATAAAAAGCGCTCTAGTGTACGCCATGAAATTAGAGGCAGCCCAGCAAGCAACTCGTAGGGATCACTACCCAGTCAGAGCTGTGCGAGTCCACGAGACAGTGGATCAAATGACTGCTCGCCTAGACAATTAATTGCCAGAAAATTGAATGCCTTGACACGGAATATTGGTGACAAGAAACCGACTGTAAAGCGCTGGAACTGCGGTGCTGAAGTGTACATTCGAAGAAACTGCAGAACACCCCAGGGCATGGATGTTAATACCGTGCCTATCAAGAAGGAGGGAAACTAATTCGTAGCCATCTCGCGGGGTGGAGGTTGCCAGATAATGAAAAGCCCCAGTTTAAAGCGCTTCAGATTTCTACAGTGATTGGCGGCAGTGGCGGAGCATCATGAAACGCATCAATGGAATTCCTTGTAATATAACCAGCGATGCAGGAACCAATGTTACCATCATTCGAAAACATTTGGCGGAACAATTGAAAATCAAACTCATATGGACGCCGCCCTGCGTTACCCTCCAGACTGTGTCAGGCGAGAAGATCGAAATCGAAGAACAATTAAACGTTAACATCACGTTTGAAAGTACTGTTTACCATCACACGGCATGTGTAGCAGAGATTACAGACCCTTGCATACTCGGATTGGACATTCTAAAAAAATAGAATTTTTCTTTGGATTTTAAAAATAACGAACTGTATTCTACCTTTGAGGACATAGCCTTATTCGGAATTAATGATGAAAGAGTTAAATCTGTCCACAAAATCATAGTACAAGAAAATATCACAATACCAGCAAGAACAGAATTTTTACTTCTTGGATCCATTGCCGAAAATAGAAACTACGGCATCATAGAATATTCCAAGAACTGTAATATTCCAAAAGGAGTACTCATAGCTCTACACTCGTCGACCTATCGCAAACCGTTATCCCGGTGAGAGTTGCCAACGTAACTAAAAACGCTAGAGTTATTAAGAAAGGTGAAGTGGTTGCAGCATTTACACCAGTGATCAGCGTTAAACGAAACATTAACCCTCCAGAATTCGTGTCTTCAGAGAGCATTACATCGGAGTTATTGCAGGATGCGCAATTAAACGATGAAGGGAGGAATGCTACCAAACGGGTCATTCAATATCTTCAAGAGGTTTTCTCCCGCTAGTCTTCTGACGTGGGTCAAACCAGTTTGACACAACATATAATCGATACCGTTGATCATCCACCAATAGAGCAATATCAAAGATGTCTCCCGATTGCTAAACACGAAAAGGCACAAAAAATTTTAAAGGACATGCAAGAAAGCGATGTCATCAAGCCCTCAACAGATCCATGGGCATCTCCCATCGTCCTCGTCAGGAAGAGAGACAGTTCAACAAGATTTTACGTTGATTATAGCCTGTTGAACGAAGTTACGAAGAAAAGCAATTATCCTCTTCCTATAATTGACGACATTCTGGACGCTCTTTCTGGAAGCAAGTGGTTTTCGATGCTAGATCCAAAGAGTGGATATTGACAGGTAGAAATACATCCTAATGACCGAGAAAAGATGGCATTTACTACTGGACAAGGATTTTGGAAGTTCAAGCTGATGCCGTTTGGACTATGTAATGCGTCGGCTACATTCGAATCCCCAATGGAGACTGTTTTGAAAGGTCTTTCCTACGAGTCGTGTCTGATATACCTGGATGGCATCATCATCGTCGGAAAGAATTTTGAAGAACATCTAGAAAATCTTAGAAAGGTGCTTCAGAAACCAATCTAAATGCAAATCATTGACAGAAAGTGATTTACATCGGACATGTCATCTGTGCTGAAGGTGTGCGCACGGATCCTGAAAAAGTGTCAGCAGTTAAAGACTGAAGACCTCCCGAAAATGTCCACCAGCTGAGAGTTAGAGCTAGTGAGAGCTTTAGAGCTTTGAGAGAGAGAGAGCTTTTTAGAGCTCTGCAACTACTATAGGAGATTCGTGAAGGATTTTTCTTCCATCGCAAGACCCCGTCCACAAACTGACAGAGAGCAAGCAAAAGTTCTTGTGGATGTAGACAAAAGAATGTGAGGATGCATTTAAGAACTTGAAGGAAGCTTTAACATCTACTCCAATCCTGAAGTATCCTGAGCTCGAAAGACCCTTTATTCTCGACACGAACGCGAGTAATGAAAGTGTCGGCGCTGTTTTGTCCCAAGAAATAGAGGGCCCAGAACGTGTAGTGGTTTACTGGAGCAAGTGCCTGTCTAAACTGGAGAGGAATTACTGTGTCACCAGGAAAGAGTTGCTCGCCATAGTCAAAGCCGTAGAACATTTCCATCATTATCTATACGGCAGAAAATTACTGCTCCACACGGATTATGCATCATCGGCCTGGCTTTTAAATTTCAAAATCCTGAAGGATCCTGAGTGTCAAGTAGCCAAGTGGATACAGAGACTCCAGGAATATGTTATCACTATCCGTCATCGGAAGGAATCATCGCATGGAAACGCTGACGCCATGTCTAGACGACCTTGCCCAGAAAACTTCCGATATTATTCCAAGGTCGAAGCTAAATACCAGCTGCTTAATCCGATCGCACGACAAATTTACAACATGAGCATCGGCTGATCCAGACCCATGGAATGACAAGGAAGTCAGGAAAGACTAGCTGGAAGACAGTGACATTCAGCCCATAATTGATTTAATGGAGACCTCAAACAGAAAACCTATCTGGCAGGACATTTCGAGCTATAGTCCCACCACAAAACAATATTGCGCTCTCTGGAACTCACTCCATATTCGAAACGGCGTCTTGTATCGGAAATTCGAATCGGATGATGGAAAGACATTCCAATGACAGCTGCTACTTCCAAGATCCCGCATCCCGGACGTCCTTAAAGAATTACATAGCAGCCCTGCAGGAGGCCAATTCGGAATACTGAAGACCTTGCAGAGAGTTCGGGAGCGTTTCTACTGGAATAATACAAAGGATGACGTGCAAAAGTGGTGCCGATCTTGCGATACCTGTGTAAGTCGGAAGGGACCGAAGAAATGCAGCCGAGGGAAGCTGCAACGTTACAGTGTAGGAGCAGCTTTTGAACGTATCGCCTTTGACATCTTAGGACCTCTGCCACAAACTGCTGATGGCAACAAATACATCCTCTTTGTCATTGATTACTTCACCAAGAGGCCTGAAGCGTATCCTATTCGTGATCAAGAGGCTGTCGCAGTAGCAGAGATGATGATACAGCACTGAATTTCCAGGTTTGGAGTGCCTCTTCAGTTGCATTCCGATCAGGGAAGGAATTTTACTTCGGCTGTAATCAAAGAACTCTTCAAGCTACTCGGCATTGAGAAAACCTAAACGACGCCTTTACATCCCCAATTAGACTGCATGGTTAGAGAGGTTTAATCGAACCATCCTCAATAACTCATTATCACTAATGAGAGGTTATCTCTCATTAGTGGATTCCAGAAACCAACAAGACTGGAACAAGAAGTTACCACTGTTTTTACTGGCTTACCGCTGTGCTGTCCACGAGACTACCGGCTATTCCCCAACTCAGATGCTCTTCGGTCGTGACCTTCGTCTGCCATGTGATCTTTTGCTTGATCGCCCTCCGGATGCGCCTTCACCGCCTGAGGAATACATTCAAGATCTCCAGGCCAGGTTTGAAATGATGCACAACTTTGCACGAAATTTGGCGACGGAGAAGATAAAGACCCGCTACGACACGAGAACTACTGGACATCGTTTCAACGAAGGAGGCAAGGTGTGGTTGTGGAATTCGACTGGACTCAAAGGACTCTGTCCGAAACTACAGTCACCTTGCGATGGTCCGTGCACAGTCCTAAACAGGCTGAACGACGTCGTGGTTCGGATCTGTAAGTCATCGAACTCTAAGCCTAAAGTCGTCCATTAGGACAGGTTAGCTCCTTACTATGGCCATAGTACGTAGTGTATATAATTGTAAATAGTATAAGACCATGGTCCTTTTTGTATTTAGTATTTGATAGTATTTGATTTGTATTTAATTATTTGATAGTATTTGATTTGTATTTAGTTATTTGATAGTATTTGATTTGTATTAAGTATTGGATAGTATTTGATTTGTATTTAATTATTTGATAGTATTTGATTTGTATTTAGTATTTGATTTGTATTTAGCATTTTATTTGTATTAATATTTGATTTGTATTTAGTATTTGATAGCATTGGCATTTAGCATGATGTTTCATTTATTTTTGCCTTGACGCGAAGTGAGAACTGAATTAATTGAATGAGAAATATATCTCTAATGAAATTTTGAGGAAATAAGTTTAAACGAAATGCAGGAAAAAATGCGTATAATTTAATATTCCGTACAAGATGGTACGTGTGGTGTACGCATAAGGTTCTTTTCACCATAGCAGCCATATTTGTTTACATTTGAAACTTAGCAGAATAGTGAATTAAGTCTTTCTGCATCTTCAGTGTCTTCTTGCCAAGCGAGCCAAAAGGAAACTTTTAGTTTTGTGCACCAAAAAATCTGCCTTCTTGCCTGGTGGCCGAATTGCTGGTTTTGGCGTAGAAACTGTAATTTTAATCGTAATTTATTTTAATTGTAAAAATGCATGTAACTTAATATTGCTGCCCATATCAGTAAAGAATCCTCCTGAACTCTTGTATATGAAAGAATGAATAGCGTTAATAATTTATTTTTTGAATTATTATTTTTTGAATTTAAACTTAATAATTTGTTTCATTGAATATCTAAGTGGAACATCATGTAAATTATGATTCAAAAATCCATGCGTTTTAACTTGATCTAATTTCAGTAACTTTTATATTTTCAGCATCTAGATTCAAAAGCCCACATCGGTCAAATAATTTGGTTTCATGTCGTCAAAGTTTTATCGATTGCATTTCAAGGCAGTGTAGATGATGAATTACTTTTTGCATTTACAAAGAAAATTCTAAAAGTTCGACTTTTTAAGCATCTCTGGGACGTGAAAATGAATGAACTCTACTTATCTAATTGGTATGTTTACGTTTTAATTTACTTTATTAACTCGCAAATTAAGGTGAATATATTAAGTATTTATGCTTGTTTTAAAAATGTAAATTCCATAAAATTTTATTCACTAAAATGGACTTAAGGGAATCTTTAATACATATGATTATAACGTTCAAGAAGTAATTCATTGGACATATGCTAAATAAACGTACAAATGAAATAAATTATTTTCAAATTGCAACATAAAAGAGCTCTTTAGCACTTATTCTCTTATTTTCTTTTTTAATACAATTGCCTTTCGCCTTCCTCTGCTGATTATCTTGTCCTGTGTTTTATCCTGAATTTAAAATTAATATGATTTCATTATCAAATAACAATCAGTTGCTACGTAATTAAACATTTTCGAGTACCTTTTCAGTTTTAAATTGATTGAAATTTCAATTTTCATTGGAAGAGAGAATTAGTGTAATACATGACTCTTGTTATTAACTTTATTGGATCTTTTTGTTTTAAATAATGTATAATATTTTCTTTTTAAAGCGGATTTGTAGATGTGAAAGACGTTTGCAGTCAGTGCCTGAAGCTGGTATTGCATTGCTTTCTTAAGAAATCTGATCCTTCAGATACATATATGGAAATAATAGACAATGGAATCACTTATCTTGACTGTAAGTGTTTTTTGCGCAGGATTGTTTTTGATAATAATAAGTAAAATTAAAAATTAATTTCAAAATTCCATTTTCACTTAATAATGTGGATTAATTGACCCATCACAGTTTTTAACAATAAACGTTATACAAACTACACTCATGTCCATAAATTAAGGATAATTCGGAGTCACGCGGAAATCGAACTCTAAAATAAATATATCACCCGTAAAATCACTACACACATTTTCAAGTATCAAATGCAAATTTCAGGAAGTAACCAGATGACACCGATAGTACGTCACAATGACGAGAGTGTAAGAGAGAGTGATATAGAAGAAAAACAGGCAAAGAAGTAAAATTGTTCGCAGGCGCTTTATAAGCATTTCAGTGCAATATCCCAATAGTTATGACACAAAGGACGCATTTGGATGATTTTTTACGTGGTAGAATAATCGGCCGTCTGGAATGTGGGCGTACCCAACTGGAAGTATCAGACGAACCTGGAATTGCCCAGAGTGTCATCTCCAGGCTTTGGCAACGATTCCGAGATGATGGTCATGTCAGTAGACGCTACAGCACAAGTCGCCCCAGAGTTACAACGCCGAACGAGGACCGGTATTTGGCAGTTACTGCCAAAAGAAACAGGCGGAGCACAGCCTCAGACCTGTCTCGTCAGCTCTCTTCTGCCACTGGTACGACAATTTCCAGGCAGACCGTGTACAGACGATTAGGACCTGTCAGATGCGTTCCACTTGCTGCAACCCACTATCGCCTGCGGTTAGCCTGGAGTAGAGAGTATGCATTGTGGACACCGCAACATGGGGCTTGTGTGATGTTTTCCGACGAGTCCGGGTTTAGCTTGCAGTCTGATTCTCGCCGGACTTTCATATGGAGAGCTCCAGGTACCTGTTACCAGCAAGAAAACATCATTGAGCGACACCGTTACGGTGGTGCAGGAGTGCTCTTTTGGGGTGGAATTATTCTGGGTTCCAGAACTGACCTGCATGTTCAAATTGGAACCATGACAAGCCAAATCTATCGGGACGTCATTCTGGAACAACATGTGCGTTTGTTTCGGGACGCCATGGGCGCACAATTTGTGTTTATGGATGAGAACGCCCGTCCTCACCGTGCAAACATCGTAAGCGAATGCCTTTAAGGAGGATATCATACGTATGGACTGGCCAGCATTCTCACCGGACTTGAATCCACTAGAGCACGTGTGGGACATGCTTGGCCGACGAGTTGCAGCCCGTCAACCTCCTCCTACATGTCTACCGGAACTTCGGAGAGCATTGCTTTTTGAGTGGTGTAATATCCCCCAAGATCCGATCGATCATTTGATACTCAGCATGTCTAGGTGTTGTACGGACTGTATTGCATCGTCTGGAAGACATACAATGTATCATACCAACCATGTAATATTGGTTTTTTGTAAATAGGTTTTTTTTGTAATTTGCTCCAGGGTGAAAAAATCGCTAATTTTTTTAATAATATCAAACATATAGCATCTTTTTTTGCTCTTTACCTTTTGTTTAATAAATAAGTTTTACAAATAAGTCAAATTTGTTTTGCTTCTAACTCTTCCTTTGCCTGATTTTGCATTATCCTTAATTTATGGACATGAGTGTATAAAAGGAAAAAAATGGCATACCTAGTTTGCTTCAATCTAAGCTTCTAGCTGTAACATGAAAATTGTACAATCAATAATTTACTACTAGGAATGACTAATCAGTAATTACTTCTAGGAGTGGCAACATTTTGCTGGATATTGCATTTTTAGAGGGCAATGGAGTTCAGAATTTGGGGTCTCATTCTTTTCTGTATTTTAATTAAATAGGAATATACTGTATATGAATGACATTTAATTTATATAAAAGCCAACATACGTTTAATAATAAATTATAAGGCCGCCATATGTTTTTATACGATTTGTGAGTTAAAAATATCTCTTGCGTTTTAGAAACTGTAAAAACGATATCTTTCTTATTCATTAAATGAAGTATCCCAAATCTTTTGCATTTTCATTACAAAGGGGACATAATCATATTTTCAAATTTTCGACATTAAACTTTAATCTTACTTTTTAAAACAATTGTTTTTATGACTAGCAAATCGTAGAGGCACTTCGTGAAACTCAAGAAAATCGATGGTTAAGAAGATGTAAATAGAGAAGACAGTTAAATATGCAGCTATAGAAAGCAATTATTGTTTTATATAGCTGAAACTTAGCAACGAAGATATATAACCTCGTCGCGAATGAAACCTCACCGCTCAAGGTAATCAAGAATTGATTAATACCTAAATAAGAAAAAACTTGCTATTTTTGCGTGCGTACGGATTCATAATCGATTGAATACACAAATCCGATAAAAGGTTAATAAAATTTACTCTTATCGCATGAAATATAACAGAACGCTGGAATCTTTCCTCAGAGATATTCGTACAATATCACTGTATCGCGCAATATAATCAGCAATTACCTTTAAACTACTCAAAAAACGTTAAAATACAAAGCAATGCAAAGAGAAAGCTAATCTGATCTCACCGCGAATTCGCAAAAATCAACAACAATAACTAGTAAACAACTGCTAAAACTGAACTGAGATGGCTTTTTTAAAGTTTTTAATCGGTCGGGAGAAAGTTCTGCTAGATTCTGTTCTCTGAAGATTTCTGGAAAGCAAAAGAGTAGAATGATGGTTACAGCTAACACAGTAGTCAATTACATTTATTCAGTTTAAATATAAATTACGAGATATCTATTTATTAAATGTTAAATGCGCATGCTTCTGTATTTTTGCTTTTCCAGCTTAGCTTTCTCTTAAAATATGCCTCGTGCTGCATTGCAGAGGGATATAAAACAATTTTAATTATAATTCTACTAATAATAGCTAACTAAATATAAAATCCGTAACACTGCCTCCCTCCCAAGGACTACCGATCCCCGGGCCCATTACGCGCCCGGGGAGCGTAATGGCAGACCGCACATTCAGTTGAACAATGTTAAATGAATTACGCACACTGCGCATGCCCAGAAGGGAATTTGGCGCAACTACGACTTTGGCGTAATTTTAAAAGAAGATAAATATGGTATATGGCTAATGTTCTGTTATCTGGAAGTAAACAGTTCGGGGTTTTAAGACTTGTTAGGTTGTACGTTGCTTCATTACTTAAGTGTAAATATCAATTGTAAACTCCCCAAATTTTTGTTTAAGAAGGATTACAAAACAGGAAACATTACATGATGTTGTTTATTGATTGTACTACTGAGGAACGAAAGCAATCGATTATTGACCATGCGTTCCAGTCATAAATACTTTAACAACTTAAGGAATATGTCTAGTTTAAATCACTGAAATAAAGCCAAAGAAATTATTACAAATAACTGATATTAAATGTAATATTCGCTAAGGCCTACATGACGAACAGGCTCGTGTAGCGCTGTTTATTTTTATTCGCTAGTATTTTCCCCCACGCCAGCGGTACACATGCGCAGTAAGCGAAATTCGTTAACATTGGTTAACTCAATGGGCGGTTTGCCATTACGCAATCGCACATTGCGTAATTCATTTAACATTGTTCAACTGAATGTGCGGTCTGACATTACGCATCCCGGGCTGTACAATCCCTAGACAAAAAGCCAAACTAACAGCTAAGCATCAATGCAATAATAATAATTAAATTACAATAAAAAACAGCATAAACAATAACTGCAATAAATAACTTAAAATAAGTCAAATAATGTCCAATATTAATTAAAATCAGATCAAATACAAATTTAGAAACAAAAGGGGCCATGGTCTTATATTATTTACACTATATACACAAGTACTATATATATTTTATTTTATTACTATTTCATTCACTTGAGGGCAAAGCTGTCGATTCGCTTTTTTAATCACTTTTATTTCAGACTGAGAGGCAAATGCTTCCAATCCCCTTGCTATACTGCTTTTAAACTTTTACATTTTGCTACAGATATGAAGAGATCGTTTAAATGGAATTAGAGTGGTAGTTGTTATGGGCAGAATTTATCAATAATAAATTCCATTCGAATTTGTGCCTTGAAAATAAGAACGGTTTTTGGTGGTATCGCTGAAACGACCTAAATGAAATAAAATAATCTTTTCGTGGATTCTGTTCTCATATCAAAATTTAGGTTAGTGAAGAAATTGCATAAAACTCAACAAATATTAAAATTAATGATTTGTTTATTGCAAAGGATAATAGCTCTTTTAAGAAAATGACATTTTCGAGCCTTTTCCTATTATATGTAATTTTATTAATATGTAGGACCCTCTGGCCTGTCTTCTAATATAACTAACAGCTGAAATGCGTGTAGTAACCACACAAGAGAAGGGCAAAAAGAACCTTTTATTGACTTTTTAAAGTTCACAAAGCGTCGACTTGACGTTAACACACTACACCTCATTCGGGCGGTAACTCAAATAACAAGAACTAAACTAAAAATTGGAAGATATTAACAAGTAGTAGAATTACGCTACAGGGCTCATGCAATCCTGTTTTCTAAAGCAGCGTCGAGTATCTAGTAGCAGCAAAGTAATATCTGTTGCGCCACGTTTGTAAGGTTTTAGTTTAAACTAACAAAGTTTTATGTTAATTTCTCTTTCCTGTGAGCTCTTGTTTCAACTTCCCTTTAGAATGAGCGCGCGATTCAGCTTTATGCTAATTTGAAGTGGAGCCAAGTTTTGTATTTAAAGGTTAACGAGGAACTTCTCAGAGTTTTTAGTCTCAGATCACTTCCGCCCTGTTCGACATTCGCCTGACTAGCTAGTATTTAAGTTCTAAGCTTTAGCGCCGTTACTCTAATACTTATTGAAGTAATCTAAGTTAGTATTAGCTAAATCTTGCTACGCACCATGGATCGTTTAGCATAGAGGCCAACCTCACGTTTATAGCTCTCAGAGCAACGACTACTTAATTTTCTACTCAACTTTATTTCAAATTATTTGATGGTTCAGTTTAGACCCAAGTGCGGTCATTAATTTCTGTTATCCCTTCCGAGATGGGAAGTTGTAAATAGTGGTTTAATAAAAGGGCATTTTAAACCCTTCTTACGTGCAGTTATTCTACCACTTACACAGAACATAGCTGCATTCAGTTCCCTGTTCGAGACCAGGACTTTGACACTGTTACGACAATGTTCGCCAAAAGTATGCACAGAACACTCAGTCCTGATACGTTAACCAGAAATAAACGCAAAGCAGAAGCTGACGTTACGAAAGTACAGTGTTCGTCCAAACTCTGTAACTTCCCTTCTAGAACTCGGTGTTTAAACCGCTTCTCCTCAAGGTATAAATTGCATTAATTCACACGCGCTACTAAATTTAAATATTCTGGCACTGACAATTAGGGGAAATGAAGGCTTATAGGAAATTAATCATAAAATTAAATTTAACGCGTTAGTTAAAATAAATATAAATCCCTACAAATGAAAATAAATTACTTTTTGTGTATTATAAAAATTGTTGAATTAAATAACACTATGAAATACTGATATTTCTTAGCAGCAGTTTTACAATGAAATTAATTATAGGTACTATTTAATTATTGCTTAATCAGAGGAGATAAAAACGCCATATTTTTTAGCCCAGGACACGAAAACCTCTTAAGAAAATTTAACTAAAATTATAATTTTATTTGTTTCTTATGCATTGTGCATTATTTTAGGCTCCTTTCAAGAATGTGCTCGTTTCCTATCACAGAAATCTGACATAAGTGCAAACAGCTCCACCGAATCCAACATAGCTTCAGCTCAAGTAGCTTTTCTGTGTCTATGTTACATATCCTTTTCCAACGAAGAACTGTAAGTTTATACTTAAAATTGCTTTACGATTTAAAAATATGCATTTCAGAAAACCGAGGAAAAATTGTTTAATTTACCTCGAAATGCATGATATTAACAAACTATTTCAATAACGAAAGAGCATATACTTGGTTTTTTTTCTCTTTAGGTTAATCGATGTTAAATTACTAATTCCTCATTTGGCGTATTATATCACATGCAATTACGAGTCCTTCAGCTCTTCAGAAATTATAGTGAAACATTTGATATATATTATAGCCGTAAGTTGAATATTTTATTTATTTTATGAAGTTATTTAAAAGAAAATTCATTGCCTTTGGGAGCTGATATAAATATAATAATTCGAGTTATTTTTCGCATAGTTAGTTGCTAACGTTTGGCTACATTTATTTAACAGATTTCCAGTATTTATTTAATTGGTGGATAAAGGTTAGGTTAGGTTAGGTTATTCAATTATGGCAAAGCACACGAGGGCTATCTGCCTAAGGGGAGGGATGCCTTCGTGGAGGACTTTCTAAGGGAAACTGGCTCGTATACACGTTACACATGGGGAAAACCACGAAAACACCCATGCAGCCAGCCCGTTCGCGGGATTCGAACCTCGGACCGAACTACCAGTGTTCAGCGTCTTTACCGCTGGATAAAGAATTACAGTGATTGGCATAATTATACGTATGATTTTAATTATCTGAAAAAATAGAAAAAGAGAAAAAGTCTTCTTGTTATTAGACATTTTTTATTTTATTAAAAGGGAGAAAATGTTTTTTCGAAAGTTGTAACTTATGTACAAATAATTTTGGAAATGAATTTTATTTTGAATGAGATTTTTGAAGGAAAAACTGTGCTTATTAATAACCCGTGGAGGGATTAACCACGGAATCAAATAACAAAATATGTCAGAAATTTGCTGAAATTCTGAAGAAAGCGTTGTTAGTATTGAATAAAACTTGCCCAAACTGAAAAATTTTATTTAAATGTAAAATCATAACATACTTACAACTCATTACCAACTATCACCAAAATATAATTTTTATCCAATCCAAATGATAAAAAATATGTACCTTTGAATTATACTTTATATCAACAGTAGTTGCTTAATTCCTCCTTTTGGTTTGGTCCTTTCCCTTCTCTATTCTAAAAGTGGCAATAACCTTCTCGAAACTGCGTCAAATCTGTAAACTAATTCCGCATCATGCATCATAACCTTCCGCATCGCGTATAGTTCTTAGCCAATTAGATCGACGAAAAGTCTTACTATAAAAATACTGTGACAATCCAACTATGTACGCTCTTTCTCTGCCTACGCTTGCTACCTGAAAAAGGTCTCTGGCTTGCCTGCTTCTAGTAAAAATGTAATGCGTGGTCACCAAAATTGTATGGTGCAGGTTGTTCCCAATATGATGCTCCATGAGGGTAATCAACAAGAAATAAAGACAGGTTTTGATTATCAAGTAATTTAATAATTCTTCAACACTTCCCAACATTTTTTGCTACGTAACAGAAATTTCAGTGATCTTCTAACTTCAATTCACTCGGGAATGTAGAATAATTGGAGACTTTATAAGGTATTTTTCCCGGCTTTTTGCCATGCCTTCGTGCTGTAGTGGTCAGCACACTGGACGCCTAACCGAGAGGTCCGTGGTTCGATTCCCGGCGAAGACGTTGTTCATTTTTCACATCTCCTGCTTGCAAATAACCTAATGTCGTCTACAACTTCACTAGTCAAGCAGGCAGCTAATATCAAATTAACTGCCAAGATTAAATTATTTCGTCACATATATATGAACACTGCTGAAACCAATTAGGCGATATTATGATTTTGGATATAAACTACGGCTGAGGAAATGAATTGATGAATGATATATGATTTATAGGCGTTATAAGATGTGAGAAAAGAAAATGAAGCAACGATCAAAAAATAATTAAATTTTGCTGACGATATTTGGCACTAAACATGCACATAAAAAATGAACAACTGGTGCATATTACACAAGAGAAACAGAAAATGTGATTTATCGGATACAAATAAGTTTCAATAAGGGGTATAGTTTTCCCTTACAGAAATTAATGTTGCACACCTACGAGACGTGGAATCAGTGAGGCTGTCGATGATTGACTGGGGTATTCTCTCCCACTACTGTAGAAGAGAATTCATATCTGGGAAACATGCTGACCAATCCATTCGAAGGGTTCCTTCGTCGAAAAGGAAATTTCGCACTAGCTGAGAGCAATGTGGCCCGGCGTTATATCGCTGAGCCGTAAGTGCTCCATTCCTGATAACGCGCAGGTCGTTGCGGCCATTGATAGAAATACTGACCAGACCATCCCTCCGCCTCCTTCAAATCGGACATTTTCATGTACTAAAATGCAGGATATTCCGTGTTCTTCCCACATGATGATCTTCCTATAGTCAGGCTGTACACTAAACAGAGACTAGCCCGTGTAGAGCGAGCTGCTCCACGCATCACCTCCCTATCTGAGATGCTCCTGTGCCCACCTTGAGCACATGATCCCGTGTCAACAAACCACAAAACGTACGTCTGCGAGTATACAAACCTGCATGGTGGAGTTGGTTTCGAACAGTTTGAGTCGAAACTCTAGTACCAGTAGCCCTCTCGAAGTGCTGTTGGAAAAAAGTGACGTTCATACTGAGGTTTCTTCTGGCCGTTAGTGTTAAATACCGGTCTTATTTTGTGTTGTTACAGGCGTACGACCTTGTCTCGACTTTCGGCAAACATTTCCAGTTTCCAGAACTCGATACCGCAGTTTGGAAATAACACGCTGAAAACCCCCTAACGCTTCAGCTACAACGGATTGCGTTCTAAACCAACGATGGCCCTCCAAACTACCGATTCATCTAAGTCATCTTGTTGAGATATTCACTTTTACCAAACATTCAATGGGTGTCAATTGTTTTTCATACCGTCCTACAGAAGAAATGCTGCAGGTCACTTTCCACGCCCTATCTAAAACGCGTAGTTTCACCACAAGATAGTCAGAGACAAAATCTTCATATTCCCAACTTTGTAAACATTTCAATTTTCCTTTTTAACCTCTTCTTTTCATTTCTATTAAAATAATTGTCGATGATATGGTTATTTCACATGGAAAAAATGGCATGTTATTTAAGAAAACGTCTAATTTTTTGTCAAAACACCTATATTAAGACAATGCTATGTATAAATCTAATGCATCCTTAAGTGGCACTTTCGAGGATTGGAAAGTGCAATTTGAATTTCGTCAATCGGTCCAGTACAAGGGGAGATATAGAACTGTCCTATTTTTTTTCGCAATATGCATACGTATGTATGTGTGTTTATGCACACACATACACATACATCCATTTCTGAATCCGGTCCCGGTAACAGAAGAGTACCTGTTTATTAAACTTTCATTGATTGAAACACTGTAAAAAGTACTTTCACTTGCTAGTTCGAACAAACATCGTGTTTGTTAAATTAAAATAAAATTAAAAAGTAATATATGTACTCATCCATTTTTCTATGCAAGCTGATTCATAGTTTCTGTCTAATTACATATGTCGTTGTAAAACAACGGGTGCTAAGAATAAATTCAAAAATTCTGCCAAAGATCTGAGGTGGGATTAGAGGATCCAAAAGAATGCATGGAAAATAAATATCAATATAAGATAAAAATTAAAGTGGCGATCAAAATATTCGGAAACTAAAATAAATACGAATATAAATTTTAGAATTTCATTTAAAATTTCCATCTTTTAGATGTTAGCCGGTATACAAATTTTGAAGGAATCACTGAAGCTTTTTAATTTGGTTCACGTTCGCACATTTTTCCAAATAAATTGTTTTTCTTTTAGGTGTGCATGTATGAATGTGTTTCCAAAGGTATAAAGCTGGATACTGGACTTATTGAAGGTAGATTTTTTTTAATACAAAAATGTTTTATTTTTCCCCAACAGCATGTCGGTAACATATAACTAGTAATTTCAGAAAATGTTATGCACTTGTATACCATGAAAATGAAACAAATGAGATTAGTAAACAATTGAAAATATTGCACACGCACGCATATATATACACATATAATTTGGTATTAAAAGCCATTTGTTGGTGTAAGATGTAGATGCATTTTTCTCCAGCAGAGCAAATTTTATGATTGAACGGTACTTCGCAGCGCATAAATTTGATTGCTGTGCCATTTTCTCATATTCGAAAATTTTACTCCTCATTGTGATTGCATCATTTTATTCCTCATTTCATCTATTTTTCCTAGTTCTGAAGAGACGGGCGACTACTTCATTTCTTACGGTGAAAGCTTTCAGTTTTTCAAAATGAGGTTCCCAAGCAAAAGATCGTTATGCTTCGTCGAATCACTGAACATTTGGGAGGGTGTCTTTATAAGCTATTTTCTTCCTCCCTTCTGAGTGCCTTCGTAGTGTAACGGTAGTACACTCGGCGCGTATTTGTGAGCTCCATATTCGAGTACCTAAGAGGGCATTGCTCATTTTTCGTCTCTCCTGCTTCCCCCCCCCCGAAAAAAAACTAATGTCTCTACAGTGGCACCCGAACTGAAACGACGGTGGATGATGATTCTTCAACACCATGATTTGGCGACTGGGTCCCTTAATTCACAGTCACCCGTTAAAAGGGGGAGTATATAAGGTGTTCTCTTCCTGCTTTCTGCATTAGCCCAGGCGGCGCATATTCGAGAGGTCCAAATTCGAGTCCCGGCGAGGCATTCTCATTTTTCATATATCCTGCTTCAAAGTAACCTAATGACTCTACAAACATTTAAACGACTTTTCCGGCGGAACGCGCTGCGAATAATGCTCAATCATAAAAATAACTTCTGCGTGGGAGAAACTCATTTCCATCTTGTACCAAAGAAACGGTTTTTAGAGCTAATAGCATAAACTTGAAATTGAGATTTCAAATATTATATTACTTGAGAATAAAAAAAACATTGAGATGCGAAGTGTTGTTTTAGTTGTTGGCTGGCAAACGGAATTCGATACTAAGAAACATTAAAATAATTATAACAATTGATATATATATATATTATTATTTAAAATGTGTACGAGAGAACCAAAGGATGGGGTTCAAAGACGAAAAGGGGAAGACTCCCAAAATTACTCAACTTGGTTATGAAAACTTCGGTATCTATCGTCAGTGGCAGTCGGTTTGAACACTTTATTATCGGTTGAAGTCGCCTCTACTAATAAGGCTGATAATAAACGTACAGAAGAAACAGATACGTGTACAACGGAAGGTAAAAGTGATTTTGTACGTATAAATATTGCTAATGATATGAGAAGATTTCTAATTAATCGAATGAAAACGAAAATAATAAAAAATGAAAAGAAACTACAAAAAAAAACTGCCTGAAAGGTTTCAGATTTTAACGGTAGCCCAAAAGGGTTTTTTAAAGTTAGTTTGTGCTCTCTCTGAGCCCGTGGTCTACTTAGTCTGCTGTAGCACTCACTCTTGATAACCCATTTGTTCTGTCCTCTTAGCTTCATCATTAAGTGTCATTTTCTTCACATTTACGCCATATACAATTCAACGTCAAAATCACAAAATTTTTACTTAATTTTACAAAATTCAGAATTCCTGATGCAGTGTTACATGCTGGCATATGCATTTAAAATTTTGTCCCACTTTTCCAATCGATTCAGCAACAAAGTCACCAGATATTTAAAAATAGCGTATCTTTATAATTTTCGATAGACAGTCTTGATAAAAATAGATAAAAATGTTCTATTCCGTATATTTTGGCCATTGCCATAGTTTGGCCGTATAGTTCTTTCAGCAATTCATATTCGAAAACTTAACTTACTTTAACAATATATATACAGTCCTCGCAAGTTTTAATCAACGATAGCTGCGATATTTTTAATCACGCGAAGACGAAATGTTTTTAACTGATTCGCTGTAGAAATGGGCCTTCTGGGAACAGCACATAAAAAAATATATATCGTACACTTTTAAATGTTTTTAAATTCATCGGAATTTGATTCAGTCTTATTTTAGATCATTCTTTGAACTGAAATCATTGCTCTGGAAAACATCATTCAATGTATATTATTTTATTTTACTGCAATCTTTCTAAAAGACTATAATGGAAGTAAAAGCCTCTATAAGGGCATAAGTGATAGTTCTTCAAGCGCAGTTAGCGTTCGGCTTCTATTTTCTGCTGAGCATCCAGCTGTACGCCTCAGCTGTAATATTCTCTTATTTACAATTAGACTGCCGTTGTAACAGTTCTTGTTAATTCTGTCACATTAATTTTATGAATATTTATTTCTTATAACTAGTACTTGTCTTCTTTACTAGATTCTGCTCATTGTTTTTGTTGAATAGACTGTGTTTTTTTAGTTTTACTGTTATTTATGTTAATTCAAAATCTTTTCATTTAGCTAATGGATTGCTTTGGACTTTAATGTCAAAACTATCTTCTTATTCATTAATTTATACGCATCATAAAGTCTTACTCTGGTGGTGCTTCAGAAACGAATCAGCTAATCCATTTTGTTCGTATGTGGTAAGAAAATTTTATTTACATTATTCTTCAAGACGTTTCGTAAAATGATTAAAAAGATTATCTTTTATTCTAAATCAATGGGCAAGAATTAAACTCAGTCTCCCACTAAAGTAATTTGACCTTAAGGCTTTCCATAAAGATGGTTAAATTTAAAAAAAAATATGCTCACAAAAATAACAGGATACTACTGTTTCACCAAGCGCAAACCAAATATTTTATTTTTAAAACTTTCTTTCTTTTTTAAAATATCTATCAGCTTCTAAATTATATTCAATCTCTTCAGATAATCGAACTAAATTTTCTCTTATTTTTAGCCTAATTCTGCTGCACAAATTACTAACTTGAAATAATATTTTATAATTAAACCGGGAACTAATAAATTATTCTGATTACGTTAGAACAATTAAATAGTAGAAAAGGTCGCACGTTCGTAGCATTAAGTTTGAATTAATAGACATAAAAAAAAAACCATCATTAATGTTATTCATTGGAGTTTCGACATATTTTGCACATTGTCATATTTTGGATTTCCTTGCAATGTGTAAATTTCGGGTGTTTGTGAATTTAGGTCAATTAGTTGTTTAGACTCTTTAAAAAAATGAAGCAATGCTGATATACAAAGCAAGGCAATCAAGATTGTAAGTTGTAGAGACATTAGGTCTTTTTGGAAGCATCAGACAGGAAAAATGAGCAACGCCTTGGCCGGGAATCGAACCGCGGACTTCTCGGTTACGCGTCGAGTATGCAGACCACTACACCACGAAGGCATGCGAAGAAGGCGGGAGAAATATCTTATAAAGTCAGATCAAAATTGTGATAAGAGAACTATTAAATTAAGTAAAACTGAATAAGAGAGGTATTGTAATGCTTTTCCAAAATGCATTTACTAAAAATATTTAATTTGATACTGAATGTATAAAAAAACTCGTTTTAAGTCAAAATTTGCAACTTGATGGCTAAATGTACACTCACGTTTGTGAAAATTGCAACACCAAGAAGGAATCGTCATAATTGAATGCAATTTAATACACAGTTGAGTGGTAGTGGTACAAATAAATGATTAAATGCTCAAAGCAAACAAACAAGAACAAGAGATCAGAATCAGTATTTTGTGTGGCCACCACGCGCCGCAATAA
>KK116547.1:365247-385792 GCA_000611955.2 Stegodyphus mimosarum | reverse complement strand
TGTCCGACACTCGTCCGTCCACTGCTTCCAAACGCGCATCACTGTGCTGCTGTTACGCTGCACACGAGAGGCTACTGCACGATACGACAATCCAGCTTCACGAAGGCCGATGATTCTTCCTCGTTCAAACTCTGTAAGTTGTTCAAATCTCGCTCTCTTTCGTCGACGAGGCATAAGTACAGATTGAGTTAACGTTTACCACTAGCAGATAACCACCGATAACCATACACGCCTCGCTACAGCCGTCTATTTATTCGGATCCATCAGCCGTTCAGAGGGCGCTGCATACGCATGCGCTACGGATTTGCAATTCTAATCATTTGCATATCATGCGCTACTTTGCATTTCCTGAAAATTTCAGCTCACTCGCGTAAGTCCTTCATGGTGTTGCAATTTTCACAAACGTGAGTGTATATAGAAATATGCGTGTTAAAAGTTTGTAATTTGGCATACAGATCAGATGTTTTTAAATAGGGTAAAGCAATCAGGCTTCCTGCCTAAAAGAAGCGATGTCCTTTTGGAGAGCTTTCAATGAAAACTGACTTTTTTACAAATAATTCATGTAATTTTAATTCAATTTATATTTATACATATTTATTATGTAAAACTTCCGATATGTGCTATGCTATTGTAAATTATTTTACTCGAAAAAATACAGTAATGGACTGAAAATAAAAATTTATACATGCCGAAAATGAAAACAATATTAAACATATCTGAGTATTTATGCATTTGCCTTTTAACTAACCTTAGCATTTAATTGTAAACATAAATTGAAATTCTGTTTGCAAATATATTTATAAAACTATTTAAGCAAGAATTGTTCGTACTGGAAAACTATCTATTAAAAAGGACTGTCAAAGACAGTGTATGAGATGCGTACTTAAGGAAGTAGTAAAGTACACTGGTGAAATAAATTAAGAGAATTTGCACATTTTATCGAACTGCATGAAAAGAACTGAACTGAAAGTAAAACCGCTGCCTTTAGATAAAAATGCAAATCTTGTACGGCAAATACGTAAACGTCCACGTGTGTGTAGTTGGAACCAGCAGAAAGAACAAGCTTCATAAGCGCGTGGAGGTTAAGACGAATTGCATTCGTTAGCACACCTCGGCTAATTTCTTGGTCTTATCTTGCAGCAATCGGTTAAATTCACGTCGGAGCAGTAAAATTGAGGCCACCAAAGTGTAGATGATGGAATGAGGTGGCTAATTCTGGGAAGGCTAGAGGCAGGCTAGTCGCAAGTCCAGATATGCAGAGAGTTTAATTTAACGCCCAGCGTCTGCGTAACCTATGGGAACGGTTCCAGGATACCGGATTCATCGAGTGAAAGCCTGGGCAAAATCGTCCAAGAGCCACGACGGCCAGAGAAGGTCGCTGTTTCTCCATTTTAGCGAGGCGTAACAGAGAGGCTACAGCTTCTCAGCTCTCTCGGGACCTGTATGCAGCCTCAAATACCCGTGTAACAAGGGTGACTGTTTTCAAGAGACTGCACGAGACAGGGTTGTTTGCCAGAAGATCGGCTGTTTGCGTCCCGCTCACGTCTACGGACAGGAGAGTCCGATTAGCAGGGTGCAGGTAACATAGTGAGTGGAGTACGGAGCGCCCGTTCTGTTCACCGACGAGTCCCGTTTTAGCCTAAACACGGATTCTCGCCGTACTTTCATATGGCGAGAGCCAGGGACCCGCTACCTACGCTCCAATGTCTGCGAAATCAACAATTATAACGGTAGCGGTGTAACGGTCTAGCCAGCCATCATGTTGGATGGCCGCACACCTCTCCACGTCTTTGGCAGAGGCTCTGTGGCTGGAGTGAGGTCTTGGAGCCCTATGTTCGTCTCTTCCGGGGGGCAGAGTGCCTCGAGTTCATCTGACAGGACGATAACGCGAGGTCACATGAAGCTCTTCTGGTCGACGAATTTCTCGAGAGTGAGGATATTCGCCGGATGGATTGGCCAATCAGGTCTCCTGACCTCAACCCTATAGAGCAGGTATGAGACGCTCTGGAGAGGGCAATTGCAACTCGCAACTCCCGTCCAAGAACCACCCAGGAACGGAAAACAGCGTTGCTGCATGAGTGGGATCCATTGCCACAGGCGCTGATAAACTGCCTTATTCGAGTATGACATCACGCTGCGAGGCGTGTATGGCTATAAGAGGGGATCATACCCCCCTACTAACCCATTTCTTTTGTGTTTTCTGCAATCGCTGTTTCAGACCTTCAGACTCCCATGAGTGTTACACACGAACATGCTTGTCTATTATAACTGTTGAACGTTTATTTTACTTGTATAACATTAACCTGTGTTCACACAAAATTTGATAAAATCTGCCCAGTAGTTCTGGAGATCGTAGATCAAAAATGAAAATTCTCTTAAATTCTTTGCAGTGCGTAGAATTTTTAGAATGTGCATTGTTGAAATGGAGGGACAAAAAGTTTGATAAGAATTATTTCCTTACATTTATATTCAATTCCAAGTTTTAAATAGTCCCCATTTTGACCAATTGGAAGCGAGAGTCACAACTGCTGTATTTTAATACAGCTAAACTCTCGATTAATCGGAAGTCGCCTAATCGTGTTGCGGATTAACAGCGCCTGGTTTAAATTTGTTCATTGCAGAATGATGCAAAAATTGGTCTCACAAACCTTAAATAATGAAACAAAAGAATAAAACAAAATTTTTTCTGCATGTGTAAAAAAAAAAAAAAAGAGTGAAATATCAGCAGCGATGACTGATAATGTCACAGTATTATTTAGGAATTGCTTTTATCCGAAACAATATACATGCTAATTGTACATAATGAGAAATATATAATTAAGTTATGTAATTTAAAATATTCAATCATCTGTTAAAAATAAATTGGCAAATTTTAAAAGTATGTGGTGTTTTACTTATTTAACTCGGTGTTCACTCCTTGAATGAACCCCACAAACACTAATAAGCGAATAATCGCTTAAGCATGGGAATAGAGACTTAAGAACGGTTATTTCTCAGAATAAATATAACACAATCAACTCCTAACTCGGAGTGTACAGCAAAGCCTCCTCTTGGGCTTGAACTTAAATAAATAGAAAATTAAACTTAACTAAGCTTAACTACAGTTGACTGAAAGATATAGCCGAAGCTATTAAGATTCTAAGTAGTTGGCCCCTAAATCTTAATGAAGTCGGCGAAGCCAAACAAGGGCCTAAAGTATGGCCGAGCGTAGCAATAGCTTAGAGAGACGTAGCCGAAAGGTAAACGCGCGCTAGTCACAAACTCGAGCTCTCTCTCGAAGTCGGTGAAACATCGACTTAAATACCACTCATTTTCATTAACCGAGTTTCTGAAATTACATTCTGGTAGGAAATTGCAAGCTGGAACTAGAAGTCATAGGAAAGATGCATAAACTTTACAAAACTATTAATTATCTGTTTCACACTGACTCCTTTCAAAATATAATACAAGATTATTATGAGCGAAAGCATTGTTTTTTTCTTTAAATTAAATTTTTTCGAAAGTTAATTTAATTTTCATACTCAAATAATAAGCTTTTTCTCTAGATAAAACTACTTGAAAATACAATAAAATAATTAATAGTATTTTTCTATTAATTATAATATGGTTTGTTTTTCTTTATGTGTATTTTTAAGTACTGCCAAGTTAACTGCAAACAGACTTTGTGTTAACCGTGGACGTCATTCCCTGTATTACTCTGATTGATCGGGAGAATACTGTAGTTTTGTTTTAGATATCAGGATTACAATTTGTGTAAATTTCAGTTGCATATTTAAAGTCAGTACTGTAAACTGTAGCAAAAGTCTAATATCAAGTAGTAAATAATTTAAGCTCATTTTTGGCTCCTTTTTATAGAAATAGTTTACTTTCATATCGAATTATTTGCGTACCCGAAAAACAGTTTTATGTAACAAAGATGTTAAAATATCTATTTTCAAGCTTCGGATGTGGCTAGAATCGAGCATGGAAACAGAAAATCAGGATGTTAACATCCTTCTTCGGATGTTATGCTTGAATACACTGGCCCGGAAGACATACATGGTAAGCGCTTTCCTCGCTTACGTTTTTGATTAAATGTTTCGACTCAAAAATGAATTTGTCGGCGAATAAATTATAAACTGATTTTTTTCTTTCCGGTTTATAGGATTTATTTGACCTAACTTCCCCGATTCAATCTCGTATTGCATTTTTATTTCTCAAGGAAGCTTATGAATGCGAAGTGAGTGTATTATAAATCTTTGATAAGTTTAGCATGTTGGAAATAAGGCCATTCAATTAAGTAAAAATAGCCGAAATAATAATCACTACGAAACTAAATAAGAAATTGTTTTATCGTACAGAGGCTGTTCGCTCATTTTTGAGACGATGCATATTGTATTCACAAAACTAAATTACATAAAATTCTTGTGTTTTAAATGTTCTATTTGACATCCCTTATTCTGAACTATCTCTCGACACCGCAATTCCCAGGATAATAATGCCTTTTGAAGAGACAGAAGAGGTGTTCTGTCCCATTCCTCCCGAACAGCTTTCCAGAGTCCCGTTAGGGTTTTGGGACAACGTTTGGATAATGCAGTTTTTAAAAGTCCGAAAGCACAAAACTCCATAGGTGACACATCGGGAGAGAGATATCAGTGAAGGGTATGGCCTCGATACCAGTTTTTGGTTCCATTTCTTTTAGGAAATTTACAGTGTATTTTGATGTGTGACTGCTAGCTTTGTCCGGATGGAGTCTCGCAGATGGATGGCACCGTGGGTAAAGCGATGGTATTTCATTCAGAAAAATGGGCAATAAAATATGTTCCCGATAGTATTTGGAGTTAATCTTGACATTTTTTTGCACTCTCTTTGTTTTTAACTTGCCATTATAAGAAAAACCAGCAACGATCCTGAATACCTTAGAAAAACTTTCTTTCGATTCTTTGAACCATGTACTTAAATTTTTTTCTCCCCTTTGATGATCATAAATGGCTCGTTTTTTGTTACAATCGTTTAAATACACCGATGCTTCATCTATGGTGACAATTGTTTCCCATTTTTCTTCGGATAAGTGTTTCTCGTATAGAATTCTGCAGCGTGTCCCGCGTCGAGCGATATGCTTTGGAAGAAGACGATGCACATTGCGTTCTTTCGCTTTTACAGTGCACACCGAGCATTTTAATGATTTTGCAACTGTCCTTTGACTAGGGGGATTTTCTTTTAACATTAAACAACGTACCTTTGCAATAGTCGAAGATATCCGTTTTTTCCTCGGATACATGTTTGGAATTTTTGTCCCACTCGAGGCTCCAGTTTGACGTTTTTTTCCTTCCTTGTTGATGATATTACCTATCCACGCTTTAGATATCACAAAAACATGACTCTCACATCGTTTTTGGATAACGGGGTGTGCCTATTTCTCTTCGGAAAGAGCGTCAATGTAGCCTTCGAACCACTGCTTTGTTAAATGCTCCATTTTTGAATAAAAACAAAACCTTCAACTCACAGACAATAATTTTGACTTTTAAAAACATAGTATAATTGCAATTACTTCTTTTGCAAGAAACGAGTTTTTATTACCGCTTACCATAATCGTCTAAAAAATGTGCGAACAGCCTGTGTATTTATTGGAAATATGTGAAGATACAAATAATTCGGGTAAAAATACGTAGAGGAAATTTTATCATGCGGTACCAGATTTTAGTCTTCGGTATTTTTCTCTAACATCAACACTCATTCGCTTTCTTAAAATACAAATACGCGTTCACATATAAGTGCCTATTCATTCTATAAATTCGTTCGCCAATAGTTTTCTTGTTGCACGAATACCACACTCTAACAAGAAACCTAATGTAACTGTAATACATTGTTAGACAGAAAACATTCTCACTGTCTTCTAGTGACAAATATCTCTGCATCATTATAGCTAACAAACTAAATGACGTATACTATATTATTTAGACCAGATGAAACTTTCAAAGTCTTGTACAAGATACTTTGATCTCTCAGCAAAACGTATCTTGCACGTTGTAGCCATTGAAAATATTTGTTAGTTATATAGATTCACTGGCATTCGCAAACCAGAATCTTATAGTCTGCTGTTTTTCCTTTCCTAAAAAAGTGGGATGATTTAAAGATGTGCATATAATTAGTGCAATTAGCTTCATTTTTTTTCTGGGATTTTTCCTCTTTTATTGAAAACATTTCTTCCACAGTATTGCAAATGGCAGACGTTCGTTTTCTTCATAAAATTGTTAATATTTTTTTCTTCATTTTAAACGCATTGAATATAACTTTTCTGAAATATATAGAATTACGAATTCCTAGAGAGAGCAGCAATGGGAAATATATATCTACATTCTAGAACAAGCAATAATTCATAATTCGTATCTATTAAGAATTTTCCTGCATACGAATTTTGTGTGCTTCGTTGGAATACGAAAACATTGCAAAGGGCAAAAAATTTGTTTTAAATTGTTCTTATGATAGATTTGAAATAATATAAATTTTATTCTTATGTCTATACACACCGCCATTAAAAATGAAAGCTGTGCTAAAAATAAACTTATACTGTTTAGATATTAATTTGCTTTCTGTTTTCAGGTGCATCGAAATACAGCTTTCAGTGAAAATATGAAAGAATTAATTTCCGATTTAGTGCAGCATATTCATGTCTCCTTGACGAGATTGTTCATTATAAAAAATTATGGAGAAAGGCAGTCAAATGGTAGTTAGCTAATTTATAATTTTGACTAAAAATTTACTTATACGAACGATATTATAAAATTTAAGGCTACGGAATAACACTGTGGTGAAATTTCTGCATGAAAGTGCGTATATACTTATAAGCAATACACAGTTACGATTTACCATATTTAAATGTGTAAGGTTTTAGTTAAACTAAGAAAGTTTTATTTTAATTTTCCTTTTTCTATCCCTTCTCATTTTCAACTTCCCGCTAGAATAAGCGAGCGTTTCAGCTTTATGCTAATTTGAAGGGGAGCCAAGTTATATTTAAGCGAGAGGTTTACTTATTACGAGGTTTACTATTAATACGCGATTACTTATTGAAGTAATTCCAAGTGCGTCAGTATTAGTTAAACCTTGTTACGCACCATTTAGTTTAGAGGTCAACCTCGCGTTCAGAGCTCTGTGAGCAACGACTACTTAATTTCTAATTAGTTTTAGTTTAAATTATCTGATTGTTCATTTTAGACCCAAGTGCGGTCTTTATTTTCTGTATCCCTCCCGAGTTAGT
Organism: Stegodyphus mimosarum; assembly: GCA_000611955.2. Lineage (NCBI taxonomy): Eukaryota > Metazoa > Arthropoda > Arachnida > Araneae > Eresidae > Stegodyphus > Stegodyphus mimosarum. The sequence continues at coordinate 378,555 of KK116547.1, read as the reverse complement.
TGGGAAGTGGCTGTACATAATTGTTGTTTAATAAAAGAGGATTTTAAATCCCTCTGAAGTGTAGTTCTTCTACCACTTATTCACAGTATTCTACCACAGCACTTAGTTGCATTCAGCTCCCTATTCAAGATCAGGACTTAGGACTTAGTTCCTTTCACGAAGATGTTTACCAAGAATATGCACCGAACACTCAGTCCTGACAAATTGTGTCTTTAGTTTCGGATTAATCGTTCGACGAAAAAGGGATATTGGTTTTTAATTTATGAACTTATCATTCACTCTTGAGATATAGAACCCTAATTATCCGAACCTCGATTATCTGAAGTATTAATAACCCAGATCCCGCTTGGCTTTTCTTTAGATCAATTAAAATGAAGTTTGTTGTAAACGTATTTATGCATTCTTCGTATTTCCTGTTGATTTGGATAACATGAAAAGATCTAATATTTGTAGAACTAGTTTTATAGCGTAATTCGTTACCGCAGAACACATTTTTAAGAAACAGCTAGTTTAGATCAGGGTGTCAGGACTGAGTGTTCTGTGCATACTTTTGGCGAACATATTCGTGAAGTAGTTAAAGTCCTGATCTCGAACAGGGAGCTGAATGCAGCTATGTTCTGTGGTGAAATACTGTGGTTAAGTGGTAGAATAACTGCACGTAAAGAGGTTTTAAAATTACCCTTTTATTAAACTATTATTTACAACCACTTCCCAATTCGGAAGGGATAACAGAAAATAATGGCCTCACTTGGGTCTAAATTGAACAATCAAATAATTTAAAATAAAGCTAAGTAGAAATTAAATAGTCGTTGCTCACCGAGCTATGAACGCGAGGTTGGCCTCTATGCTAAACGATCCATGGTGCGTAGCAAGATTTAGCTAATACTAACGCACTTAGGTTAATTCAATAAGTAATAACGTAACAGCGCTAAGGCTTAGAATTTAAATACTAGCTAGTCAGGCGAACGTCGAACAGAGCAGCCGTGATCTGAGACTAAAAGCTTTCTCACACTGAGAAGTTCCTCGCTAACCTTTAAATACAAACTCGGCTCTACTTCAAATTAGCATAAAGTTGAAATGCGCTCTCATTCTAACGGGAAGTTGCAAAAAGAACTCATAGGAAAGGGAAATTAAAATAAAACTTTGTTAGTTTAAACTAAAACCTTACAAGGGATTCCCAACTCTTTTCTATATATCTTCTGATTCTCTGAATCTTGTTTTCGCAGTTATTAAAAGATGTCCTGTTTCGAATTACACCCCTTCCCACAAGGGTTATTTGAGGGGGCAGATGGAGCTTCGGCCACTTCCGAAAATGAGGAAAACCGTAAATTTTAGATGGAAACAAAAAAGGATTTTTTAGAGAAATATAGATGAAAAATATCTATGACTCAGTATATTTGCGTGCATGAAATTAATGCTGTAGTTAAAAGGAAAGAGAAACTTTGAGACAGTTCGATGTTTTTCGGCGATATAAAAGCCCAAAAGCCAAAACATCACTTTCAATTTCATAAAATAAAAACAATATCAATACGATACATTCTTCCGAAATCGTGCACAAATATAGGTTATAAGAAAATCGTTCAAAATAAATACCTGTTGGAGAAAGAAGGAGAATACTGCTTTCAATGCCATCCCACTCTGAGAGGGCTTGCCACAGGCAAAAGTTTCTTTTTAGTAGCAAGCGGTTAGGGTCATAGTTGAGAGATATAGCATCTGAATCACTAACGAATGGGCTTGCTTTACTTGCATTTATCGGATTACCCATATTGATGAAAGGAATTTATTGAAAAATTTATTCAGCCAAGGATAAATTTATTTCAAAAATTTAATTCAACAAGTTACTATAAAATAATTTGTATGGATTTATATTTATTTTAAATAACTAGTTAAATGTAATTTGATGCTCTTTCCTATAAGCTTTCATTCCCCTAACTGTCAGTACCAGAATATTTAATAATATATTTCGTGGCAACAGTTTGAAAAGTGATACAGACTTTTAATGTTTCCGACGCAAAATCGCAAAACGAAAACAATAGTTCATCAGGGACAAAGCCCCTTTGGACTAATAAAACTCCATTAAAATATATCAATTACATGACCTAATATCATGAAATGAGAACTTTGTGTTTTTTATTAGTCATATGAAAAATATTTTTATTTCATTCAGTGCAGCAGAGCTTTAGTAATTACAAACAAACCTAAGAGAATAAAGCAGTTCAGTTTGTGTAAGATTTTAAGCACTGTAAAAGTTTAAATAATTAATGATAAAATACTAAATAGTAAAGAACAAATCTGATTTGAGATTCTAGTACCAAGAAGATAAAAGAATTTCCAAAAAGGATGCACGTTGCTCATTGCAAAGGTAGAAAAATGTTCATGCTAGCGAAGAAAATAGGTATGCAAAGTAAATAAAGATTAAGATTCAAAATTAATGATTGCTTGCCTGATAAAATTAAGACAAATTTTGAGTTCTTATCATTTCTCTAAATGTATTTTTAAAGGCTGTTTGATGAAATATATTGACAAGAGAAATTTTCTTTTTCCTTTGAAAATCTTTAACCATATTTAATTTTGTATTCCACCTTTATAACTACCGCTTTTTATATTTTTCTTTGGAACTTATTGCAGATGAGATTCTGTCTCTCGGGCAAGAAAGTTTATTATGGTGTTATGATCTAATTTGTCCTGAAAATTTAGAGATACCTATTAAATTGATCTTCCAGGGTATGTCTATTCAATTTTTTTTAGATTTTGTGCAATATTTCCAATATTTACCTTTTAGTTAGTTTTCTACTGTAAAACCTTTATGCTTTATTTTTCAGTTACAAGCTTCTGTTGTTCAACAAAACATGAAGGTGAAAGCATTTTGGTACCAGCAATTCGTTACTTACATTTTGCAGTGAAAAAGAACAGGAATGACGAAAAAAGTAATATGTATCACTTAATATTCTAGCTATGGCAAAAAATACAAGAGTGTAACGTTTAATAATTAACAAGATTTAATTTATGTAATTCAGTGTTTGAATTTGATGAAAGACTTACTCAATTATCATTTTTCAAAACCAATTTTTAAATGTTCATTTATAAGTTTACTAGCCGCTGCGCGGCCAGCCTTCATCTGGCTTTTAAGTGTACCGGAAAAATGCCTAAAGAGAACACCAAACATTAAATTTGAAAACTGCACAGAATTTTACTCTGCATAACAATTTTATCGAAAAAGAAACAAAGAACAACGTTAACAAAATTCAGTTAAAAATGCATTACATATAAAAAGCATACAATGAAATAAGCAATATCCCTTAATACAAATATTAATCATCCTAATAAATAAATTAACCAACTTCCTGCTGCCTTCTCTAGACAAACGTCCAGTATCCAAGAGAAACATTAAATTTAAAAACAGCACAGAATTATCGCCCTCATTTTTCCGTGCTGATATCAGCAACAATGGCTGTGTGCCATTGTTGTTCATATAATGAGAGAAAATTATCAATTTGATACTATTTCATCTTGTCTAGATGCATCTTGTGTACCAGATTTCATAGGCCTGGGTCTATTAGCTTACGCGCAGTACGAACGAAAGACACCTACACACACAGAAAGACTCGCCCTTTTAAATATAGATCTATAAATTAATTAAACAATTTACCTTTGCAAAAAGAAACAATCTTTCAATTTCTTAAACTGTTCAATAGAGTAAAATCTCGCTTTGCTATAGCCCATTATGTCTTAAAAGGACGCGATTTCGTCAGAAAACACAAAATTAAAAAAAAAAAAAAATCTAATTCGAATTTCGAAAAACTCGCTTCGAGGTGCACTGGCTCATGCAAAAAAATCATGCAAAACGTTTCAATATCTTACAAACAGTGAAATAAGCAAAAAATAACATGAAAGAAACTCAAAAAACAAAACATTTCGCGCAGAATTTTACTCTGCAGAACAACTTTATCAAAAAAGAAATCAATAAAAATGTATTATACATATAAAAAATGACAATGAAATATGCAGTATCCCTTAATACAAATATTACTTATCCTAATAAATAAATTAACCAACTTCCCTTTGCAAAATCTTAAGAACTCAAATGGTATAAACAGATTAAGAACTTAAACAGATTAAAAAATATCATGCAAAACTTTTTTATAATTAAAATTATATATAATTAAAACATAATATTACAATGAAATAAGCAATATCCCTTGATACAAATGTTAATTATCCTAATAAAGTAATTAAACAATTTACCGTTGCAAAAAGAAACAACTTTTTAATTTCTTAAACTTTTCAGTCTCTTAAAAACAGTAACATAAGAAATACGATGAAAAATTGTTGCCAAACCGAAATTTTTAAAAGAATGAAACTATTCAAAATGATGCAATTTCATCAAAAATCTATCAACAACAATAAGAAAGGAAAATTGTTGCCAAAATTACATTTTAAAATATCTGAGATGTGAAAAGTGTATTCGGAAGCTTCACTTGAAAAATTTTAAAAAAATACAAAATATTATTATTTTTTCAAAATTCTTTTTTCAAAAGGAGTCGAAAGGATTAAATTTCAACGTGTCCAAAAATCAAAGGAAAATAAACAGCACATTTTTTAAAATAAGTTTTTTTAAAAAAAATTCCGCGGAAAAGGTGTTAAGCTCACCTTCCTAAATAAATTCGTATTTAATCGATTTATTGAAATACGAAATTTATTTTAAGTTCGTAAAATAGCTAAGTGTCTACGCTTCACGACGATGTAAAAATGAAATGTATAGAGTGAAATCTCGCTTTCCTGTAGCCCATTATGTCTCAAAATGACGCCATTTGGTCACAAAACATAAAATAAAAAATATTCTAATTCGAATTTCGAAAAAATCGCTTCGAGGTGCACTGGCTCTTGTGTAGATACACCTATGTACCAAATTTCGTGGCCCTGGGTCTATTAGCTTACTGGCAACACGAACGAAAGACACACCCACCCACACACACACACAGACTCTTTGTTTTATTATATGTAGAGATAATTAGCCTGATACTCGAACTTTAATCCTATAACCCCTTTATACAGATAGCGAGTTATCATTAGATCTCAAATAGCACGGTAAGGACTTAAAAAGATTTTAAACAATCTTTTTGTAGGGTTCAACTCTTTAAATCTTAAGTTCTTACTTAGAACCCCACGAACACTTTACAAGCGAATAATCGCTTAAGTATGAACAGAACAAGTGAGACTTGAGAAGAGTTTAAAACCTTTATTATCCAGTATATTTACAATCAGTTCCGGCTTCGAACTTTACAATAAAGCCACCACTCGGGCTTGAACTTAAATACTAATAATTTGAACTAAAATTAACTTAACTAAAGTTCTTAAATAAATATAGCCGAAGCTATCAGAATCTAACTAGTTGGCCCCTAAGTATTAATTGAATCGGCGAAGCCTAGCAAGCCTAGATATTACCGAGCATAGTAACAGCTAAGAGAGATGTGGCCAGAAGGCAAACGCGCGCTAGTCAGGAAATCAGACTCTTGAAGTCGATTAAGTCACGACTTAAATAGTTCTCTTTCTCATTTGCATTCTCTGCGTTTCTAAAATCACATTCTGGCAGGAAATTGTAAGCTGAAATTAGAATAAGATACAAAACTTAAAACAACTGTTAGAAAATGCATAATAAACTTTACATTTTATTAAATATAAGGAGCACTACTTTGTGCTACAAGTAACCACTGTTTGTGGCGAGATAAATTAAACGATAACTGTCAAATAAGATTTAAACTCTGATAGGCAGTTTATAATCACACAGAGACAATAATTTAAACTATAGGCTGGCTCAACCCAACTTTATTGGCACGGAAGTTCAAATATACTCTTTTGGAAAAAAACAGAAGCACCGTGAATGAAGTGGTTGTTTTAGATGAAATTGAATATGTGTATAGCTCGTACACAGGTAATAAAATGCTTAAAAATCAAGGTCATAGTACCTGTTCACAGCTCACAATCACCCACTGAGTGTTCAAATTAGTAGTTGGTCGAACCGCCCCTGGCGGCAATGCATGCCTGAATTCGTCGAGGCAAGGAGTGGTAGAGGAGGTCGAGGCAAGGAGTGGTAGAGTCATCCTGCAATACATTTTGCCAGTCATTCATCAGTTGTCGCTCCAAATCTGCGATATTTTGTGGTACCCGAATCTGGCGGCCTACCATGGCCCGTAGATGCTCGATTGATGAAAGGTCTGGTGACCTTGCTGGCCAACGAAGAGTATCAACCGCACGGAGACAGTCCAAAGATATGCGAACGGTATGTGGCTTGGCATCATCTTGTTGGAAAATGGCCCCAGGATGACGTGCCATGAAGGGTAATGCATGCGGCCGCAGGATGGTATCGGCATATCGTTGAGCTGTTAAAGATGTACGGAGGATGACTAAAGATGACCTGCTGTCATAAGATATAGCGCCCCACACCATCACGCCAGGGGTAATGGCTGTATGCCTTTATAAAACAAAGACTAACTGTCAAAAACTTTTTTTTTTCATTTCTTTTATACATCATTTTAGATTTATTATAGTATCTGAACAGAACATGTTGCAACGATTAGATAATTCTTCAGATGATATAAGTTTTTTGCATTCTGAGTTGTAAAATGACTGAGATGTAACGCTGTTAAGTGAACCTAGCGCCAGAGTGTCGCTACAGTAAACAAATATAGTGCAACTTTAAATGAAATGCAAGAAAAGACGCTTATAATTTAATATTCCGTGCAAGGAAGTCATGTGGGTACACATCAGATTTTTAATTATCAGTATAACAGTGATATAGGTAGTTTATTTGTTCTTAAAATTAAAAATTAATATCGCATTATAAATTTACAGGTTGGTATGTGGTGGCTGAAAATGCAAAACTTCCAGCGTTTCTGCATAAATGTTTTGGCTTAGAAGAAAGCTTGAAATTTGAAGCACTACATTTACTAGTAGCTATTCTGGAACGCCAAATCGATGAAAATTTGAAGGTATGTAGTTTACTTTCAAACGTAATTTTCTTCTCCTCTCATTCCGTGTTATTTGAAATTTGAATTTTAATAAATATCACATATCAGATTTATTTTAGCGTATTAAAATTATTTATAAAAATAGCGGAAATTGTAATAAATTGTTATTTAGTTTGGCAGAATGAATTTTCTTGTTTATAAATTATGTATACGTGATAATTTAATGTTTTATACTAGTAATAGTAAAACAACATTTTATACTCAAAAGATGGTTGATTCTCTTTCATAAAGATGTCATATTTTAACATTAAATTTTTGATTGAGGAAATTATAAAGTGTATGAAAATAAAAATAGTTTTTCTACCTTCCGTACTCAGACATTTTTTATTTCAGGACACATACGTATATTGAAATAAGCGGGCATCAACATAGTGTAAAATAAGTTACAATTAAATAATATAAAAAAATAAATTTTAATGCATCTAAACGTTTTTTTTTTTTAAATTTGATCAGATTTTTAACCATTGGGACAAAACTTTATTATCTGTGTACGGAAACTTCATACCGAAAGCTCTATTAAATATTCTATTAAGAAATTCATTGGATGTCAAAATCTAAAACTTTTTCATTTCAAGTATCTGGTTGCTGTTATCCTCATCTCTACTTCAGTTTTTAGTGGAATGAATCACTAAAGTCTGTAAAAGAAAGAAATTCAGTAAAAAGAAGAGAAATTATCATGCTGGAGAATTTTTTAAAAAAATCGATTTTTTATTTGCGAAGAAATTAGTAAAACTTTAGGAAGAAAAGATAGAATAATTTATAATATATACGTATATACACACACACACAATTATCTTTACATGCATGAAATCGCGAATTTCTCAGAAACTGTAAACTAATTTTATCAGTTTCTGTAGAATGATATATAATATCATAACCCATAAATGCAAAAAAAAATTAAAAGCATTCAATATATTATAAAATTGTAGAATGAGTTAGAATGTAGACTAAAAATTTTGAATTATAACCTATAAAATTTTTAATATCAACTTAAATTAGGTTTTTTCTAAGCAAGGCTGCGAAAAATTACGAGTTTTTTTATTTAAAGTTTGCAAAGATATATACGAATTTATGTATTGGCGCGTTTTGAAACTTGGCATATTTGTTGAAAACGATAATAACATCATATGTGGTTTGTGCACTGTTGTTAAAATTGTTTGAAAGTAGAAACGATGTGACTTTTCTCCCTCTCATGCACCAATATAAAAAGGGAAAGGAAAATAGGTTGCCATATATTAAGAAGTTCGCCAAGGGAATTATTCTCGGCGCAAACTGAAAAACAATGCGCCAAGATAAAATTTTAAATTTCTTCAGAAATTTCTCAGCAAAAATTACAAATTTTAATATTTAGGCGTAATTTGAGTCGTAGAATCAAAATATGGAGAGAACTTGGCTTGTCATTTCAGAAAAAGTCCGATTTTGTGTCAAGATACCTATATTAAAACAATGCTAATATGTATCCTAAGTCGCGCGTTCGGGACATGAAAAACGCAATTTGAATTTCGTCAATCGGCCCAGTAGAACGAGAGGTATGGAACTGCCCCCCCTTTTTTTTTTTTTTAGCAAAATACATATACGCCTATAGATTCATTGTTGGCTTTAAGAAGCGTATCAAACGAATCAAATAAGATATACGTTCACGCTTCCACAGTTTTATCGCTTGAAGTCTTTTAGTAAAAATATATAACCTTTTAATTTTTGCGACAAAGAAAGCTCGTATTATTAAATTGCTCTTTGTATTTTTTAAAAGAGTTAAAAAAAAATCTTCTTAAAAATTATAATATACAAAATATGTTATAAAGGTTTAGATATTTTCTTTGAAATCATAAATTGTAACTATAGATAGACTGACAGTAAATTATTGCTGAGTAAAAACTGAAACTTGAGAAGGGTGTAAAATACCTTTTATTTAAAGCTAAATATGAAGAGAACGCACATTTTGTGCTTACAACTCAGCCAACCATTTATGGCGAGGTAACTTAAATATAGTAAGTCAAATGCAAAATTTAAATTCAAATAAGCTAGTAGCCGAAGCCTGCATACATCAGTTTTAATGCGAAGTTGGCTCAAAACTTAACCAGCGTGGATATCAACTATAGCAAGGCCGAATTATAACAAGCAACGATAGCAAGGCCGAAGACTGCAAATCTTATCTTATCTAGCAACCTAGTAATGTGTACTCAGAGACATTACTAGAGTACCCTCTGTCCCAAAATCTAGGAACATCACCTTAGAAGCACGTGAACTAATTTCTATTCTGGAGGGAAAACGGAAGGAAGAAGTGACAGTAAAGATTCAAAACATAAAATAACTGGTTAGTTAAAATAAAGGAAACTTGTAACGTAATATATAAAATGTAATACAGAAATATATGCATATATAAATATGTAATATACAAATCTGAAATATACAAAATTACTCTGAAAATTTGTTAAACTGAATAATTTAAACTACTTTTATCGAATTTAACGGACACAGATTTTAGGAGCAGCGTAAAACTGAATTGTATTAAATAATTTTCCCTTTTAAGTAAGAATTCGAGGCGCATACTTAGCAGTGTAAAAACTGAATTATTTTAGATAAGTTTTTCTTTCAAATGGGTAATTTGAAACTCATATTTAGAAATGTATGTTTTTTTAATGTAAAATAAATTTTCTTTTCTAATGTAAAATACATTCCGAAATCAAGACGCAAGAGAAATACGCCGACGTGGAAAATAAAACAGGCAAATCGACAGGTTTTTTTTGTCCTGATGAAGGGGGACTCGTTTTGCGCTCGAAATCGATTGGAATTTTGCAAATTCTACGCCGAATACAAGGTTGTCGATTTGCCTGTTTTATTTACATTCTGAAATCTTTGTAGCAGTATTTGTTACTTTGGTTAAAAGCCTTAAACAGTTATATGTAAGGTGATTTTTATTATTTTGAATGTGCACAGATTTTATTCCACTTGACTAATTCGGCTTTAACTAATTTGGCTGAATTATTTTCATAGTTGAAATGTACGGGATCCTCAAAAAAATTTGAATTTCTGTATTTTTATTAAAATCTAGCATGCGATTAAAACTTTTGTAGCCTTTTAAGCTATCGTTATTTGGTATGAATCGGCGACCAGTATTGTAAGCCATGTTTAAATCTGCATTCTTTGTGAAACACCACAGGCTGTTGCTACAATGTAAACAGCGTCCAAATTGTAATATAAAACGAAAACACATGCTTTAAAAGAATGTCCAAAATAAAATTAGGTAAAAATTCAACCTCTGGATGGCTTTGTAGGAATCTTTACCGAATTCGAGGCCTCCTTTTTTCATACTGTGGAGAAATACTCTGCGTAATGGAACTACGCGTTTCCCATTATAAGTTCAGATAATTCTTTTCAGCCTATGGAATACCCTCTAACATGTTTTGGAGTTTCAATCCAGGTCACCTTGTATATTCATTTTTCAAATACTCCAGTTTTTTTTTAGTCTAAAGGGGCTTTGTCCCTGAAGGACTATTGTTTTCGTTTTGGGATTTTGCGTCGGAGATATTAAATGTCGGTTCACTTTTCAAACTGTTGCCACCCAATATTGCAGCCCTGTATTGTATTTAAAGAAAGTAAAGAATGAAGAATGTGCATAAATGTATGCATATTTCTCGCATTGTGATAAAACGACGGTACCTAAAGCCATCGAATTTTGAATGACGTAATCCTGCTAAGAATATGGGCATCTGGAAGCCCAAATTTGAAATTTAGAATTTTTTTTATTATCGCTTTCATATTTTGTAAAACTTTAACGAATGGTTTTAACCAGAGATCACCGCTGCCACACGCCTCGGCATTGATTCAAAGAGACATAGGATGTGTTTTGGGGGTACAGCAGACCAAGCAGCTTCCCCACGTTTCCAAAGTTAATCTGGTATGGCAGCTTGAGATGTAATGTGGGTCAGTCGTTCAGCAACCATGGACCACATGTTTTCTATCGTCGAAGGATCAGAAGAGCGAGCCGGCCAGGGAAGCAATTCAATCTGGCGATTGACAAAGAACCCTTGGACAATGCGTGCCACGTGTGGTCACGCATTATCTTGTTGCAATATGGCTGTGAGCAAGCCCTGAAGGTAAAGAAGGACAACTGGCTCCAACACCTCGGAGACGTAGCGCTGGCTGTTTAAAGCACCGGCAATGCGTACTAGAGGAGTGCGAGAGCGATATCCAATACCGCCCTATACCATAATACCCGGTGCAGGACCAGTGTGGCGGTGCATAACGCAGCTGTTCAGCATCCTCTCTCCACGGTGTCTCCAGACTCGAATCCGACCATCGTGATATTACAGCCAGAAGCGTGACTCGTTTGTAAAGACAATTTCATTCCATTTTGCCGTCCACATCCTTCTTTCATCTCACCATTGGCGGCGGAGACGTCTGTGGTTCTGTGTCAAGGGTAGACGAAGCAACGGACGTCTTGCGGACAGACCACTGTGCTGTAAACGGCGTCGAATGGTACGCGCAGATACCGGATGATGCGTTACAGACTGAATGTGCTGTGCTATGGCTCGTGATGTGACTGAGCGATCCGTCACTGCCATGCGCACAATGTTCCTGTCATCAAGTGAAGTGGTGCACTGATGTGGATGAGATCGAACACGTCGGTCCGTCGTACCCTCCTGCATCCAAAGGTCACATATCCGCATTACTATTGTCTGTTTTCGTCCAACACGACTACGGATTTTCCTGAAATATAATCCACACTCTCGGTAGGCCACTATCTTTCCTCTGTCGAACTCGGATACTTGATAAACGATGATCGCTGTTTACTACGAGACATAATTGATCTTTTTTTTTTTGAGAAAACCACAAGAAAAACACAATTGCCGAACTCGAAATCGTCAAAAACTCCAAGCCTTAAATAGCGCTCTGAAGTGGCGCCACAGGCGCCCGTGATGTGCGTCTGCGCTGAAATTCTAATCATTTGCATATCTCACCTCCGCTAATGCATGTTGTATTTCATGTTATTTGCATGCTTCCTCCAGGGTGTTGTATCTACGATGGCCAGCTGTGTACATAACAACTTGCCAATTTCGTTTTTTGTTAGACATTTGAAAGAAATTTCTATCAGGTAATTTTTAGATGCCAATTTTAGTTACTTTCCTTGCATAACACTAAAGTACAGAAATTTGTATAATCTAAGCATTTTTAGTTCCAAAAAATACTGTAATGTTATATAACTGCGATTTAATGAAATAAAATTACTTCTATTTCAGAGTAGCTTCCATATTAAAATTTCATTTACCCAAATTCTCAAATGGCTAAATTGCTCTTGTACTAAAGGATTAACATTCCAGTTGCTTAAGAACTTAATAAAGACGGAATTCGAAGAAACATTTCTCCGAGTCACTTCTCAAAAACCAGATTCATCTTCAACCAAGCTGGGACCGCTATCGAGTACAGACATAAGAATCTTAATTTTGTATTTGCAGAATGAGATAACTCTAGTAAGTAACAAAGTCTATTGTAATAGATTCCTTTTAAAGAGCGTGTTTCTAAATTTGCTGCTCTGTTATCGAGACCGGATTCAGAAATGTACGTATGTGCGTATATGTGTGTTTGCGTACTCACACACATACGACGTACATATATACATACCTACATGAACACATGCATCTAAACATACATGCATACATATCTACTTTTCTGAATCCATTCTCAATAACAGAATCATTTGTCTGGTACATTTATTAAAACTTATCTGAGTTTCTTGATTTGCTAACAGAGTATTTCTTTCAAAAAGAGAGAGCAGGTTATTTAACTTGCCTACAAAATTATTTTTTACTACACATAGCTTTGGCGATACAACTATCAGCAGTAACGTATCAGTGTAGGATTGCAATATATCACTATATTATCTACCAATAACGAAAAAATTTGCTTTGGCAAACGATCTATGTATAACTCTTCCGCAAAATGTAAACGTGTCAGAATATATCTTGTCACCCACGCTGTAGTTGCTCAACAACTACAGTTGACAGTGATGTAATAATTTACAGCGAATTTTCGTCTTCCGCAGAACTTTTATGTTAGTAAAGATCTATTTGATTTATGTATAGAAGCGAATCAATTATTCAATGTTAATCAAAAATTCATTATTCTGTAGAATTAAGTAATAATAGATTTATAATATGAGCTATGATTAGATTATCTTGTAATACAGTAAGAATTTTATAGAGACAGAAAATCTCTCTATATATTATCTATCTATCTATCTATCTATATGTATATATATATACAGTGTATATATATATAT
>KK116547.1:349926-365150 GCA_000611955.2 Stegodyphus mimosarum | reverse complement strand
ACACTGTATTAATTATAGTGTGTATATATATATATATACACTATAATTAACAAGCAAGAATGCAGAAGCTACAGCACACCCGAAGCCTATCAAATCCTATTCGTAAAGGCACGGTAGTGCCAAAGGTTACATATCAAACATAATCAAAACTACATTAACAATAAAACATTGCTAAAAAGAAAAATAATATATGAGACCAAAAATTGAAATTTTTTTTTAAATTGGGAAAAGCACAAGTTGAAGAAAAATGGGAGATGTACATAAAGATCAAAATGGCTATATTCCATTGAGAGTCACATAGCAGTATCTTCAGGGGAAAAGTAGTTTGCAACTTCCATTGAAATATCCCCTCCACGCGTTTCAACAAAAGACCAGTTGAGACAAAAACGCGTAAAATAATTTAATGAAATCTATCAAATCATTTAATGCTAATCGAAATCGTCTCAGTTGGGCGTTCCTTTTCCATACGCGTGGAAGAAAAGTTAGAAGAAGAAGTAACATACAGCTAAATTCAAAAAAATTTTTATAAATAGTAATACATATAAGAAACTAGGCAACAAATACTGCAAAACTGCCTCATGACTCACAAAAATTTTTTTTTTAAACGTAAAGAAATTTAGAGATCTAAAAACTGGGATTTGTATTAATAAAAATTTTTAATAAGAATTCTAGAGGGAATGAAACCTTAAAACGTTAAAAGTAATTTAAAAGTCGCCTAGTAAATTTCTGAAAAACTATTAGTTCAATTAACAATAAGGAAAAACATCATAAAATGGGGCTCTTTAGCCCAAAGTAAAATAGATTTGTTAAGCTTGAATTTAATTATAAACGGCCGTTAAATAAAACCCGTACAATTTTTTCCTTCATCTCAGCACGTTAGTTTTTGCTCAAGCTGCATGGAGGTGAGTTTATCTTTTTGTGCCCTCTTTCATGATTATGATTTTTCTTTTGACTTACATTTTATTTCATTACTGTGATACATTATTTTGAATTAACTTCCGTTCATGTATGCAATTTCCCTTAACTTAAGCGTATGTAGTATCACGTATGAGTGCACCGTTTCACAAAAAATTACAATTCTGAAATACATGAGAGACAAAGAATTATTTGGTGGGCTCAAAGAGTCCTTTTAATTTCAAAGGAGGTGTTAAATATGGTATGATTATTGTTATCTTCAAAAGGCTGTTAGTCTTCAAACACGATTTTGAATTGATTGGCTTTAAATATCGTTGGCAGTAAACGCGCTATTATTTCATTTTTTATTCGCGTCTATTGCCATTCACCAAAATGTGAAAATTCTTTCTAGAATTTTCACATTTTGGTGATAAAAAATGGATTTATTTTTTCTTCACTGAGAGACTAAGCTATTAAAAAGCAACAGATTCTGCTTTTGAGAATATAGTTTTTTTACATTTTAATCTATTTTAAATCAACTAGATTAAAATTAAATAAAATAAATTTAAATAAAGATGCATTTAATCTATTCTATAATTAAATATTTTTATACAATCGTGTTATACGTTTTGTTGGCTAATCTTTGGAATATGGTAACAACTAGTTTGGCGACATTTTGGTAAGGCGATACCATTTTTAATTTTTAAGGATAGGATTATTTTTAATGTCTGCCTTATAAATTCGCAGGTGACTTTTATAATGGATAATTTAGAGGGAAAAGAAAAGTAATGTAATTTCTTGCATATTTTATTTATTTTATACGTGCAAATGTTCATCCTTGGAAAGGGCTGAACATATAAAAGCTTGCATAGTATACATACTTTTTAAGAATCAGGTAATTTCATATATGTCCTTTTTACCTACTTCAAAGATTCACAAAATTTTCCTGCATTTTTGTGCATATTTTTCTAATTTATGAGAAAAATTATTTACATATTTCATAAATAAATTTGCCCTGTAAAAACAAATTTCTGTGCACGTTTGTTCCACTACTTTCCGGAAAATTCCGATCGTGATTTCAGCTAATAAGCACTTAGAAACAGTTTCGCACCTAATCTTCGTCACGATTAAGCACTTTTATTCCATAAAAATTCTAGCATAAGCGTGATTCGGCTAGCAGATTGTTGTAAAAAATGTTGAGAAAAAAAAAAAAAACATCGTGAAAACAAAATGGCGTCCAAAAAAAAAAAAAAGACTCGTAGGTTGCTGTAGCAAGGTTGGTCGCCAAGTTTTCGTCAAGTTACCATAATCCGAAGATTCACCGTTTTGTTTTTCATTTTTTAAATATGTAGATGATATATAACGTTCCCATATTAGTCTAAATGCATATTCATCTAGTATTATATAAAAGGTTTCGCTATTCCATCTGGGCTACTTCTATCGATAATCTCCTCTGATAAACCATATTAAATTTTAAAAACGCTTTTGGGCGACTATCAAAATCTGAAGCCTTTCAGATTTTTTTATTTTATTATTATTTTTTCTTGCTGTTATTGTTATTATCATTACCATTATTAGGATTATTATTATCATCTTTTAAATACATAGCTACAACAGCAGTTTTCAGTAATATCATTGCCAGTTACGCATATTTTTGAAAGATGTATTTCCTAGTTTTTACAAAATTATTTTTATTTATTACGTTGTAGAGTCAGTCATTAAGTATTTTTTGAAAACAGGAGATGTGAAAAATAAGAAGTACCTTATATACTGCCCCTTTTAAAGGGCGACTGGGGATTAGGGACCCAGTCGCCAAATCGGCGTGATGGAGAATCAGCATTCACCTCGCTTTTAATTCGGGCGCCACTGCAGAGCCATAACGTTTTTTGAACCAAGAAGTTGAAAAAATGAGCAATGCCCTTGCCGGGACTGGAACCACGGACCTCTAGATTACGCGCCGAGCGTGCTGGCCACTACACCACGAAGGCATGATAAGAAAGCGGGAGATATACCTTATGACAGAGCATCTGCTAAATTGGCTTGATGACGGCTTCTTTGTTCTGACAACTTTATTCTCTGCTTAAAAGCATTCCTTTTTAACGGAAACTAGAGCACAAAAAAAAGAAACAAAGAAATGCAATAAATCTTATTGACAGATAGGGCATAAGTGACTGTTCTATTATTCAAGCACATAATATATGATTCAGAGAAATGCTTTATTAATGACTTTTATGGGCTTTTAAAAACTATCAGTTATACAATTATAGAATACCTTTTAGTATGCGTAAATTTGGAAAAGATCATAAAATATAGCCTTCTGCTATAGATTACACGAATGAACTGTAATACTAAAAAACGGAACTGAAGTATAATTTTTAAAAATTACATATGTTGCTTTAAATTTGCTTAGTTTGTAAGGTTTTAGTTTAAAGTAACAAAATTTTATTTTAATTTTCCCTTTCCTATGTGTTCTCATTTCAACTTCCCATTAGAATAAGCTCGCGTTTCAGCTTTATGCTAATTTGAAGTGGAGCCAAGTTTCTATTTAAACGGTAGGTAGGAACCTCTCAGAGTGAGAAAGCTTTTAGTCTCGGACCACTGCTACTCTGTTCGACGTTCGCCTGACCAGGTAGTATTTAAATTCTAAGCCGTAGCGTTGTTACGCTATCACTTATTGAAGTAAATCTATGTGCGTGAGTATTAGTTAAATCTTGCTACGCACCCTTTAGCATAGAGGCCAACATCGCGTTCACAGCTCTGTGAACAACGACTACTTAATTTCTATTTAATTTTAGTTTAATTTATTTGATTGTTC
Source organism: Stegodyphus mimosarum (assembly GCA_000611955.2). Classification (NCBI taxonomy): domain Eukaryota; kingdom Metazoa; phylum Arthropoda; class Arachnida; order Araneae; family Eresidae; genus Stegodyphus; species Stegodyphus mimosarum. The sequence continues at coordinate 361,441 of KK116547.1, read as the reverse complement.
AGTCAAGACCCAAGTGCGGTCATTCTTTTCTGTATCCCTCCCGAGTTGGGAAGTGGCTGTATGTAATTGTGGTTTAATAAAAGAGGATTTTAAATCCTTCTTAAGTGTAGTTCTTCTGTCACTTAACCACAATATTCTACCACAGAACGTAGCTGCATTCAGCTTCCTGTTCAAGATCAGGACTTAAAGTATTTCACGAATATGTTTGCCAAGAGTATGCACCGAACACTCAGTCCTGACAAGTTTGTTAAGCAAAATAATGTTTTAAGTTTAAAGAAAAAAAAATTCTTCGCCTCTTAGAATAACAGCATTTGCCGTTTTTGAGTTAAGTATTAAAGATTTTATACTACGTGAAATGTCAGTATTTTGGCAATTTTTTAGATCGCCTGTATGTTTAATGCTGTGATAGCTTAACATTACACTAAAAACATAAAGACTAAGTGCTTAACCCGATAAGATGAAGCATGAGTCACTGAGATAGACTGAATCTCGAGGATCTAGTCATCGTTGTTGGCATGATTGTTAGGAGCAATGGACCTATCTGTAATTCCTTCAGTTTTGTGAGGATTATGTTGAAAAGTATTGAATAATGCAGTTCTTGAGGAAAAAAAAATAACAAGGTGAATTAAAACCTTTTTTAGCTAAGAAATAGCTGGAAAATAAGCTGAAAATTATACGTTTTGTAAAAATTATTGGATTTTAATGTTTTTATCATTGCATATTCATTGATTATATAATTACTGTTCACAATTAACATACGTGTGCTTTTTCTAGGGAGATCCAACATTTGAAGAAGATGTAATAACAACATACGTAAATTTACTGAACATTTTGAGCGAGAAAGATTGGGCTTTAGGTAACTTATAAATGTTTTATATGTTTATGATTTCTATATTTTTATTCCGAAAATTTTTTTCCATGCCGAGGAATTGATTTAACTAGATTCCAAAGCTAATCTGCAAGGTACCGGAACAGTCCGAGAGATCGCACAAAAAGCGCACCTAAGATCGCACCTATATCTGCTGTTAGAAACGTGCCTGGGAGGTTCGATATACATTGCAATGGTGTAAGAAGATTCCTTAGGTTTTCTTTTTCCTGCAAACACAAAAATATACACTGCTGAACAATTTCTCAGGATGAGAACCTTATCATCTATAGGAACCTCAAAATGAAAGGAAGTAAAAATTGGGACGTAAGTGCCGGATACTGTAAGAAGTGGTATTCGTATGCAAATTTTCATTTCCTCGTCTGTCCATCAAGTGACAGCTCTGATAAAAAACTTAAACGATTTGATGCATGCGGGCAGTTGTTGTATCAAGTGAAAGTTTTACGGGAAAGATTTTCTTTTTTAAAATAATTTTCTTTTTCTTTGAGAATTATTTTCATTTTCAATTTTCTGTTAAAATGTTATTATGATGTGTTTTAATTTGATAACTAAAATGGCTCATGTTTCGCTTTATTTGGCGTGTCAACAACTGCGATATTTTATCTCATTCTGTTCCTTCAATTATTGCATTGTGTTAAAAGAATAAATTCAAGACAATTTTAATATTCTCGAAAAATATCTGGGAATATTTGAATCCCGAAAACAATCAAAATAGCAAAATGCAAACTTATAAAAGTATCATGATATGGCGCGAAAACAGTACCTTTGACGCTCGAGATAATATCCTGGTCATAGAAAATAATCTCTCACTCTTTACAGCCTTTCTATCCTCATTTAAATTAAATTAATTCATGTTTCCGAGAGAAAACAGGCATGACTCATAAGCCAGATCGATAGGACAAATAACTTTATGTTAATACTATAACCTTGTTAAAGTTATGAAAAATAGTTGTGCCTTGTTAACCTCTAAAGTTAAAATAAATAGACGTGCTTGGGTTTCATTCGACAATATGTAAAATGCAAATGGTTATGAAATATGGAAATGTTTATTACATACGATTTCATGTCAAATGACCAGTGAGGCAGAAATCATCAGACAGAACATGCCCCGATAAAGTTCATTTTGCTAGTATTAGTCAGTTTTCTCTCAGATATAAATTACCGATATCTTTATTCACCCTCCGGGTGGAGAAGGTCAAGATAATTAAGCCTTCCCGAAATTTAGCTAACTAAAATCCAAACTGTTAAAACATCAAAACAGTCTGAGACATCTGCCATAAGTGAAGGTGATCACAGTTCACGTATATCAGATTTTCTCTTCCCATACACCCTACTTTTGAAACTTTGCTTTCTTTTTCGCAAGATGGCGAGTATTGAAACTACAGACTACGAGAATTTTATTGTTGGGCCAAAGACCTACCCTATAGTAATAAAGAAGATTGTCCATATCAGCAGATATTTTGAAGTGAATCAATATTTTATTGATTTTAACAATGGCAACATTTTCGGTTTAACGATAGCATTGAAGAATAAGCTATGGATGTAGAAGGCCAATAAAAAAGCGTATGTCAGATATGAAAGGCGAAGCTATTGCAGAAATGCAATGAAATTGAACGAAGTAGTTCAGCATGACTAAGCAGGGCATTAGTTATATCTCAAAGCTTAATGATAGGCTGTAAGAAGAAGAGGTGGTATCAAAAGAAACTGGCTTTGTTGGGGGGAAGGAGGAAAGTATCAAGATTCAATCGCCAATCTTCGAGCTGGTAAGATATATGGTATTGTGCTCCTGCTTATCTCTGTGCAAGAAAGTGTTTTCCTCCTCGCCTGCGTGCGTTATGCTTAGCGTGAGCGCGCGCTTGTAAATTTTTCGACTATGTGTGCCAGGTGCTTCAGAGACTTCGGTGTTGCCAGGGATCCCTTCTGACTGGCCCCCTGGAAATTTAAAACTGGAATTAATTGCACTTGGATTTACTTTTCTGAAAGTGGCCACCATGATAAGATTCAAAATTAGAGTTGCAATGCCTTTATTCCAGGCTCAGTTAGTTAATGAGCCTAAGGTACAGTGCATTTATGAAACTGATAATTTACTCTGTTTTCTGCCAATATTTCTTTGAAAACGGTAAAGGGTCCATCCGTTTAATTATGTGTGGGATGTAATATGAGAAATCCAGAGTGACTAATTTGTAAATGATCCTTTTCAGCCAAACACGATCGAAGCCTTTCCAAATGTCTAGAACAGTCCTCTAGCGTATTCTGGAATCCCCTGAGATGTATTTTCCATAACTCGAAGCAGCTGGTGTACAGTAGAATGTCGGGCCGGGGTCCAAATCCATGTTGCTTAGGAATTTGAATGTTGTTGTCTGTGGCAAAGTCCAGAATTCTCCAGTGTATCACGGCTTCGGCGATCTTGTTACAACCAGGAAGTAAATTGAATGGTCGATATGAAGTAGCTTCGTCTATTTTCTTTCCAGGCTTGAAGCCTGCAAAGCAGTGAAATTACAGCAGTTATCCAGGTTGTCTCGAAAGAAGCATAACTTAAATAGTTTTTGGGTTTCGTTGCATTTGAAGTGTGTAGAGACATTAAGATATTTTTGAAACGGGAGACATGAAAAATGAGCAACGCCTTCTCCGGGAATCGAACCACGGATCTCTCGGTTAAGCGTCCGGTGTGCTGACCACTACACCACGAAGGCATGTGAAGAAGGCGGGAGAATTACCTTATAAGGTATATCTCCCCCATTCTTAGCGTGCCTTCGGGGTGTAATGGTCAGCACACTGAGCCGGTATTTCAGAGATCCGTGGTTCGAGTCCCGGTGAAGGCGTTGCCTTTTTTTCATCTCTCTTGTTCCAAAAAAATACCTAATGTCTCTACAGTGGCGCCCGAACTAAAAGGGTTGTGGATGATGACTCTCCACACTCAGGATTTGGCGACTAGGTCCCCTAAAACCCTAGTCGCCCTTTAAAAAGGGGAGTATATAAGGTATATCTCCCCCATTCTTAGCGTGCCTTCGTGGTGTAATGGTCAGCACACTGAGTCGGTATTTCAGAGATCCGTGGTTCGAGTCCCGGCGAATGCGTTGCTTATTTTTCATCTCTCTTGTTCCAAAAAAATACCTGATGTCTCTACAACCTTACATACTCCCCATTTTAAAGGCCGACTGTGGTTTTGGGGACCCAGTTGCCAAATCCCGGTGGTGAAGAATCATCATCCACCACCGGGGTTCGGTTGTATTTTAAACTATAATGATAGGAGCTTGAAGGAATTTAAAAGAATAAAATACACCTTTTCCTATAAGTGTTTTTTTTTTGGAGCGGAGAGGGGTTCAAAAGAAATATTTTGCCAAAGTCAAGTAAACGCCTTGAACGTGTAGTTAGTTCTACCAAAGTCTTAAATATTTAGTTTTTTAAAACCTTCAGTACAGTTTAACGTATAGGTACACCGGTTAAAATTTCATTCCACATTAAACTTATAAAGAATTTGCATGTATTTCGCATTGTTTGATATGTGTGGTTAAAATCAAAGAAGTTTCATTGTTTTTCCTGATAGAAATTAAGATCCGATGGACAGAAATTCGACGAAGCCTAACGTCTTTATTTTATCTTCCACGTTATAAAATATATTGATAATTAGTGTGACAAAAGGAATCATTTGAGCAACTTATTTGCAACTAAATATATCGTGCGAGAAGTTTCATTTTTTAACATATTTTTTACGCTAAATAAAGGTATTCCCTTATTATTACGGTCACCATTATTTAAACGATGTCAGGAACCCTCTTGTTAATCGAGTTCTTCGCAAAGTGGAAAACGGTCGACGGTCCTAACTATGGTAACTTATAATCCACCCCTCACTGTAAAATCTCTGAGTAAAGTTGTTATTTTGGCTCGGTCCACTAACAACAGATCTCTTTACATCGTTTAAATCGTTTACTTGCATCCATAACAAAAAGGAAATAATCGAATAAAATAAGTTCCTAGAGACAGCTAATGTATCAATCACAGAATTTCTATTTTTTTGGGGGGGGGCATGTTATCATTTACAAAAATCTAACAGTAATAATAAACATTTTATTATAACCTATACATTCCAATCATTTACATATTTCACTTTTTTAATATTATTTTAAACGATAATGCTATTTTTAATAATTTGAGATTTTTTAACATTCATCAGTGTACCATTTTACGCTCAAAACAGAAACATAGAAAACAATTTGGACTTTAAAAACTAATTTTTCGGCAATCACTTTTGAAGTAGCTTATAATCGCTATACAAGTGAAAACCTGGCAAGAATAGATTAAATGTGATGTGCAAAACTTAAAGTCGAGGTGATTTCTCGAATGTAACGTTGTATAGAAATACTCCACACTGACAAAGATCCCCAAGGTGTTACAATATGCAACAAATGAGCAAAAACATTCAAACAAGGAATGAATCAATGTGATAGAAAGTAAATTTATTGGAAAGGTAGCTCAGCGTAAGTGGAAAGAAGACAGAAAGGTCCATGCGACAAGCCCCTCGTTAAAATATTCATTCTTTACAAGACGATATGATAAGCCCTGAAAGCGATGTAGGAATTACAACGTCTGTCCATGCTGAGGACAAGGCTGTCAAACAGTTGTTGAAGCATCAAGTCCGTTGCTCTTACAGCGCCAACTTTAGCTACGAAATTATTGCTGGCGGCTAGCCGCGTGCTGCCAAGCGCCTCCTGAAAAGATCCCACACGTATTCTATGGGATTTAAGTCCAAGGATCTCGCAAGCCAATTTATACATTGAATATGTTCGCCCTCCACGAGCTGTTAGACAACTACTGTACGGTAAAGTATAGCATTGTCGTCTATAAATAGGAAGTCCAGACTCACAACCCCACTAAAGAGAAGAACATGAGCTAAGTAAATCTCGGTGCAAGAGAGGATACTGGTGACTGAAACTTCCTGGGAGATAACGTCATGGCTAGCAATAGGGTACCGCCCCCAACGAGAACTCCGGCACCTTTTAAGTATTCCCGTTCTATGATGTTTGGAGAGAGGACTGCATGCTCCCTTGTTTCTCCAGTTGTGTATACGTCCAGAATCACCCGTCAGAATAAATGGGTTTCATGCGTAAAGAGCATTCAACCCTACTCTTTTTGCGTCCATTTGGTGTTCCTGGTATCTTGTATACCGGCGTCTCCTGTGAACAAGCGTTAAATGACACACACCGTACTTGTCTTTGGACGTATACCTCGTTTGTACAACTTCCTGGCTACGGTAGAAAGTTATATAGGATGCCCAGTACTCTGCTGCCTGTGCATTGTGATTTCTTCCGCTACGTGCCCCCTGTTTCTTTTCACCTGTAAGGTATACGATCGTCCACTTTCCTTTCACTCACAGATGACCAATGAATTCCCGGACAGCTGTTTCTGAATTATATAATGCTCCCATGGTTCGTCAAACGATGCTGTGAGCGATTCTGAAATCCTCCACCATCCTTCTCACACTCTGACTTTTTTCCAATTTTTTGACTCAACCTCGGGTTTCTAATGACGTGACCAGGACGTGATGACATCTCCTGAATTGCCTTTGGCCATATCACACAGTAGTAGCGACTGGATGTAGCTGAAATCACTATACACTGTGCAATAGATTTCACCGAATTGCTGAGCGTACACTGTCCGTGTACTTTATACCCTTACGTCATGTGCCAGATACGAGCATGTCCTAATGCACCAGCCTCTTGTCTGTCTCTTGACTTGTCTTTCTGTCCGTTCTGATGCCTTCTTACATTTCTCCACCTCGTCCTTAATTTTTGCTCACATGTCTACCTTTACTTCAAAGCATAGGGTTGGAAAATCAAAATCATGTTGTCTACAGTTGAGTGAAATGCTAATTTTTTTCCGACGTATTTTAATCAATTACAGCAGTATTAACAGCAATCTATGTAATTTGCGTTTAATGTTTTGGAAAACAACGTTATCTTCTTTAGCTTGGCTACTTTTCATGAACTACTAAAGACCAGTAACTCTAACAGATTACAGCTATGTAGAAACTGTGATAATAATACATTTTTTATTTTCTTTCGTTTATATAATTGATCTAAGTCTTAATACTTTCAGAGAAACATATAATGCTTGAGCCATGGCTGAGAATTGTTTTGGAATCAAAATTTCCTACTATGCAAAATAACGTGTGGACTTTGTTTAAAAAGGTAAGTGTTTGCTCAAAATATATACTGTAAACAGAGTGTTTCAGCTAAGCATGTATAAACTTCTGGGAGAATTTCTAAAAGCAAAATAATAATCGTACAGTAATACAACGTCTAAGTGCCATCTTCGTGCGGTAGACGGCGTTGTTCGGTTGCTGAATTGCCCATACTTCTTTGGTGATACCTTCATTTGTAAATCATCTGCAGAAATACACTTCTGTAATTACATTGCAAGTTCTGTTACAGAATGTGGTGAGGACTTTGAACTACCTACGACAGTAGTTGGTCCGAGACACGCTAGAAATTTTCCAAAGTGTACTCATTTCATGCAGTGTCAATCGTGTGTTACAGTTAATGATGGCAGCCTTTGAATACCTTCTGAAATTTTATTGCAGTTGACAAAAGTCTTATGAGTAATTAAAAGCATTTGTTCTCTCCCATACTTTTGAACTTTAATTGCTCACCTTCGCTGTATACTAGCGTATAAAGATGACTTTTCTGACTCTGCATTGCTGTATGACTTCGATTTTTTTTTTTTTGTTGCTCTGACCACCTCAATAAAGGTGCGCATTTTATGCAAATCGACCGCTATTCGAAAAGACAGAAATTTTCATAACGGTTCATAATGGTTCCGGCAACGCGGCATGAGAGAGAGATCACAAACCGATCACTCGTATGGCAATACGGAATTTTTCATAAAGGTTGTCAGGACTGGTTGTTCTGTGAATACTCTTGGCGAACATATTCGTGAAGTAGTTAAAGTCCTGATCTCGAACAGGGAGCTGAATGCAGCTATGTTCTGTGGTAGAATACTATGGTTAAGTGGTAGAATAACGGCACGTAAGAAGGATTTAAGATCCTCTTTTATTAAACCACTATTATGTACAGCCACTTCCCAACTCGGGAGAGATAACAGAAAATAATGACCGCACTTGGTTCTAAACTGAACAATCAAATAATTTAAAATAAAGTTAAATAGAAATTAAGTAGTTGTTGCTTACAGAGCTATGAACGCGAGGTTGGCCTCTATGCTAAACGGCCCATGGTGCGTAGCAAGATTTAGCTAATACTAACGCACTTAGATTATTTCAATAAGTAATAGCGTAACAGCGCTAAGGCTTAGAATTTAAATACTAGCTAGTCAGGTGGACGTCGAACAGAGCCGCAGTGATCCGAGACTCAAAGCTCTCTCGCACCGAGAAGTTCCTCGCTGACCTTTAAATACAAACTTGGCTCCACTTCAAATTAGCAAAGCTGAAACGTGTGCTCGTTCTAACGGGAAGTTGAAATAACTTACAGGAAAGAGAAAATTAACTTAAAACTTTGTTAGTTTAAACTAAAACCTTACAAGGTGCGCGCACCCGTATGTAAATCCTATTTCATCCGAAAGATATTTAAAACATTTTTGTTTTGTTTTACAGTTATATATACGTACTGGAAATAATGAATGATTAATATTAGACATAACTGACATTTGAATTTATTATAATATTATTTTCTCCCGCATTCCTTGTTTCTCCGCAGAGAACAACTTTTTCTGGAGAATTTCTAGAAAGCAGCTTTCTCTTTTCTAGAGAACTCATAGGTCGCAATACTAAAAAATTTGGGAAACAGTAGAAAAAAAAAGAAATATTAAATTGGGGAGGGGATTCGAAACATGCCATTACCAACAGTAAAAATGCCTTTTTATATCTGAAATGGACAGGCACATCGATAGCGGAAAGAGAATCATATAGGATATTTAAACCATTAGATAGAAAGTTTGAAAAATTGAATATTTGATAGACTATCGAAGATCTAGAATAACACTTTCTTGTTGAGTTTACGGTCTATGTTCATTCTAGATCCAAAAATGAAAGATTAGGTTAAAAATATATATCCCTACATTTCAGCCCTCATCATTTCGGTTAGCCTTTTCAACTGTTATCATATCAGTTTATCATTTTGGTGAAAATAAAGTTTAATTGATTGCAATATCAGGGTTCTGTTCCAGGGAAAACATCGGCACTCTTATGCCAATACAATTTCTTTTAATGAATCAGTAACTGAAACTTAACTAAGTAATAACTGAAACGAAAATAGAACTTGCACGAGGGTGTGCGCATCTTTATAGAAAATGCTAGCCTGGCATAACGCCTCCGACAATTTGTTTCAGGCGAAAAACTGATCTTAAATCTGTACAGTCTCTCTTATGTCGCCGAACCGTCGTAGAGATTTCTATCTTTTCGAACAGCTGCCGAAATGTAGAAAAGTGAGGCCCCGTTATGAAGGCTTCCCATGTAATCAGTAACTGAGGGCTCTCTCAGTGAGCGCTGAAGTGTACTGAGGGGGAGACGGAGGCTTCAAAGTCGTACTGGAGGAGGCGCCTCTGAATATGAGGCTAACGGGGAAAAATAGTATTTATCTAGTAATATTAGAAGCTTTCCTCCATCTTTTTTTTTTCCAGGTGGTACATATTTCAAAAGTGATATCTGTAGTAGTACCATGATCTGTTTTCTGTTTTAACTTATTGCCTGATGTTCTTAGAAGTTGGTTTTCAGAAGCATTGATTGTGATAGCAGTTTGAACTTAAACTCTCAGCTGTGACAGAAAAAAGGTAATACCTTTGATGACTGCCTTATAGTGTATTTTCATCGAAAAGAGCATGGTCTTAGTTGTTACAAGCATTAAAATTTGTCTTCGAAAGATATGGTGACATGAAAATAAATGTAAACATTTAAATTTTTTTTATAAATCACACCCTATTTTATATAAAACGCTCAGTGCATCTAAAAACGCTCGGTGTTTTATAAGTACTCTACAACAGGAGACTGCTTTTCGTGATTTATGATAAGTAATTCTTTCTCGATGAGCACCGACGTGTCGCGATATTCGCAACGGAATATATATACGATTATTAGTGTTATTATTTACATGTTCCAGCGCTATACGGGAGGGAGGGACGCCTTCGTGGAGAGCTTTCGAAGAGAAACTGGCTCGTATTAATACGTTACGCATGGACAAAACCACGTAAACGTCCATGCAGCCAGCCTATTCCCGGGATTCGAACCTCGTACCGAACTACCAGAGTTCGGGGACTTTAACCGCTCGGCCGCTGTTGGGCCGAATCGGTAGATCAAAGACTAAAAATGGTGTTGAAGATTTTATTCACTCGTGACCTGTCGGAAAGCTGGTTAGCTGTACAAATCTGTAATCAGAATCACAATACGTAAGTGTTTGTGGTTTTAAAAAATAATTAGGAAATAATAGTAAATATTATTTAATATAGCTTTTTATCAAGCTGTTATTATTCAATACATACAAAGTACAAGGTGAATAGAGTTTGGTTAGTTAATAATACACTATAAGTGCTTTTTTTTAATACATACATTTTTAAGGATTTACTGAATGGAAATGTCCTATATTTTTCATGACATTTTGACTCGACGCTGAAATCAATCCTAACGATTACACCAGCAGAAGTAAAATAACATTACTAAAATGACACAAATGTTGTTGTTGTTGTCGTGTTCATTATCACATGGAAGAATGATTGCCAGAGCCTACTCCGAAGAGAGGTTGGACTTCTATTTTCCATCCCCAATAATTTTGAGGGATAGCACACCGGGGGGGGGGAATCTAGATGTCTCCCACCAATCCACACGAGAGGACTTTCGACTCGCCGCATATTTAAAGTGACGCCATGCCGCACCGACACTATACATTTACGAACATCCATGCCTTCTCCGGGATTCGAACCCGAGCCCTTCGGCACGGCAGTCAGCGAAGCTAACCACTATATCGATTGGGCGGCAGTGACACAAATTAATTACTGAAATGTAAAGTGCTATCAAATGTAAAATTTGTAAGGTTACCACTATTTTGGATAACAAGTTATAATTTCAGCCTTAACTATGTTTCCCATTTCCCTACCAAAATGCAAATTAATGTGCGAATTATTTAAGCTGAGGTTTTCGGATTGTAAGAAAGTGTGTTTCTACCTCTCGAAGCCACGTTATTAGGTTCAGAATTCGCTAATTCAGATAAGATTGCATTTATTCGGCTTTGCGTTATTGCTGCCGATTTTTAAATTGTCTCGCCGTTTAAAATTCTGAGCCAACTTAATCAGATTAAACTGCGCAGGTTTTTGACTACTAGGCTTAGCTTAAACTTCAGTTTGACACTTATTTTAAAGTTGCATGGCCACGATTGGTGTCTGATCCTATCAAGCACGAGAGCTGCGTTTGTGTTCAAGCTCTGATTTAATAAAAAGTTTCGTTTCTGAACCGTAGTTCTTTTCAGATGAAGCGGCAGTGCGTTCACAGTCTCTCAAGAGTTTGATATTAGTTCATGCTAACAAAGCAACTCAAAAGCTTAACTAACATTTAAAAAGCAGTTTGATTTTGTTACATATACAGCTGAAAGTATTTCTCCTGAGTTTAACAAAAAAAAAAAAAAAAAAAAA
>KK116547.1:311590-349895 GCA_000611955.2 Stegodyphus mimosarum | reverse complement strand
AAAAAAAAAAAAAAAAAAAAGAAGCTTGTTTATCAGAAATATCTTTTTTTGTGTGTGTATGTGTATTTGAGGCAACTTACCTTTCGCCGTTTTAAAGAGACTAAGAACTTTAATTTCAATTTTTCTTTCGCTACAAATATAATGAGTACTCGTATAATAAATAACAGTTAAAGAATTCCTCTTTTGATAGTATTTTAGTTTTTAAATTAAGAAATTAAGAAGGAAAAAGGTTTAGCGTATGATAGAAGTTTGTTAAAAGAATATGGTATTTACACACAGATTCCTCCCGAGGTAATTTTTCCCCTATTTTTAGCACATCATTTAGAAACTTCTATTTTATGGCAATAACGTAAAATGTATGCAAGAAAGTATTTTGTGTAAGTAAAAAGAACATTGTTGAAAATAATAAGTTCTTTGAAGTACATAACATAATAATGTTATTCTGTCTTTGTGGGTGTTTTTAATATGATGTGCTTATCATTTAAGCCTTCTGTTCATCTAATGTACACTGCACTGCGGCTTAAATAGCACTAAATGATGAAATGCCTAGATAATGATGAAATGATGAACTAAATGATGAAATTCGATGTTCAAACAGTCACAGAAAATTTCGATCTTGCAAAGCATATAAAGAATCTCGGGTTCGTTCAAATACCAGATTTACTCCATTATTTTCCCTATTTTCCGAATTTTTGATTGGATATTTTGAATGCACGCCGTTTAATTTAAGCTTTCCTGTTTTCAAGGCATTCAATAAATCTAATATATATCCTAAGTCGCGCTTTCGAGACATGGAAAACGCAAGTTAAATTTCGCCAATCGGAACCTTAGAACGGGGATGTAGAACTGTCCCCTTTTTTGTGTGCATGTACCAGGTGCACGTATGTCGTATAGCTCAAAAACGATTCACCGTAAAATGTTAATGTCTTTTATTAGAGGCTCTTGACCTGTTTCGGCGTGACATCTGTACGTACGTATGTATGTGCAAACATATGTGTTTCGCATGACTCAAAAATGATTCGTCGTAGCATGTCGGAAATTTTACACATGGAGACTGCTATAACATCTAGCGTTGCACCTCTCTTTTTTATTGCAATCGGCAGTGCAAAAGGGCCCTTTGAACGGGAAGGTCGTATCTCACTTTCAAATGAAATAAATTTAAATGAAGTGAATCAAAATATGTAAATAATTTAGTAGGCGTACGAGGAAGTCATGTGGTGCCCGAATTAAGATTTTCTTAAACAAAATCATGTTTGCAATTTTCATAGAACGCGGAAAATGTGGTAACCTCCAACACGTTTGAAATAATGCCAGCAAGAGTTCTGGATTAGTGTCATAAATCATTGGGGCAGGCATCTGGTCCTGGAGCCTTTCTTTGGTGCTAATTTTGTGATTATGAAATTTAGTTCTTTACAGTAATTATTTCTGAGTCTGAGGTTGAAGATTCAAAGCGTCTTTTCACTGTTCGTCAAATTAAATTATAATATTATAAAAACGACAATGTTAATATTAGTTTGTTAAAGGTGAGCTAAAATGTAGGCTTATGGATATTAGTGAACTAGTCAAAAATTTTTATTCATCATTGACGAAAAAAAAGAGCCAAAATTTAGGTGTAATTTTCGAAGAGAAATTCCTCCATGCTTGTTTCTTAGATTCATTAATTAATTTTTGGTTTCTGCTAAGTCTTTCTTATACATTTCAAAACGTCTTTTTCTCTCTATTGATTCAGCATTAGATTGCGCTTTTCCTCGAAGAACGCGAACTTTGCCTCTTATGGCTATTAATTCATTGTTCACCAACTGATTTTAGGTTTGAAATACACTCATGTCCACAAATTAAGGATAATTCGGAGTCACGAGGAAATCGAACTTTAAAATAAATATATCACCTGTAAAATCACTACACAAATCTTCAAGAATCATATACAAATTGCAGCAAGTAAGCAGATGACACCGATGGTACGTCACAATGACGAGAGTGCAAATACAGGCAAAGAAGTAAAATTGTTCGCAGGCGCTTTATAAACATTTCAGTGCAATAACCGAATAGTAATGACACAAAGGACGCATTTGGATGATTTTTTACATGGTAGAATAATCGGCCGTCTGGAATGTGGGCGTAACCAACTGGAAGTATCAGACGAACTTGAAATTGCCCAGTGTCATCTCCAGGCTTTGGCAACGATTCCAAGATGATGGTAATGTGAGTAGACGTTACAGCACAGGTCGTCCCAGAGTTACAACGCCCAATGAGGACCAGTATTTTGCAGTTACTGCCGAAAGAAACAGGCGGAGCACAGCCTCGGACCTGTCTCGTCAGCTCTCTTCAGCCACTGGTACGACAATTTCGAGGCAGACCGTGTACAGACGCTTAGAGCAGATGGGTCTATATGCTCGTAGACCTGTCAGATGCGTTCCACTTACTACAACTCACTGTCGCCTGCGGTTAGCCTTGAGTAGAGAGCATGCATTGTGGACATCACAACAGTGGGCTTGTGTGATGTTTTCCGACGAGTCCAGGCTTAGCTTGCAGTCCCATTCTCGCCGGACTTTCATATGGAGAGCTCCAGGTACCCGTTACCACCAAGAAAACATCATTGAACGACACCGTTACAGTGGTGCAGGAGTGCTCGTTTGGGGTGGAATTATTCTGGGTTCCAGAACTGACCTACATGCTCAAATTTGAACCATGACAAGCCCAATCTATCGGGACGTCATTCTGGAACAACATGTACGTTTGTTTCGGGGCGCCATGGGCGCACAATTTGTGTTTATAGATGAAAACGTCCGTCCTCACCGTGCAAGCTTCGTAAGCGAATGCCTTCAATCGGAGGATATCACCCGTATGGACCGGCCAGCATTCTCACCGGACTCGAATCCAGTAGAGCACGTGGGGGACATGCTTGGCCGACGAGTTGTAGCCCGTCAAACTCTAGTAGAGCACGTGTGGGACATGCTTGGCCGACGAGTTGCAGCCCGTCAACCTCCTCCTACATGTCTACCGGAACTTCGGAGAGCATTGCTTTTTGAGTGGTGTAATATCCCCCAAGATCAGATCGATAATTTGACTACTAAGCATGCCTAGGCGTTGTACGGACTGTATTGCATCATCTGGGAGACATACAACGTATTAACAATCGTACCAACCATGTAATTTCGGTTTTTTGTAAATAGTTTTCTTTTGTAATTTGCTCCAGGGAGAAAAAATCGCTAATTTTTTTAATAATATCAAACATATAGCATCTTTTTTTGCTCTTTACCTTTTGTTTAATAAATAAGGTTTACAAATAAGTCAAATTTGTTTTGCTTCTAACTCTTCCTTTGCCTGATTTTGCATTATCCTTAATTTATTGACATGAGTGTAGCAGGATTTGGCTTTCAGAGATTTATTGCAAACTGTAAGTATTCTTTCCATTAGGAGAATAGAGTTCTGTGACAGACGGATAGTTATTAAAAAAGCAGTGAAAGACGGGGCAATAACAGAAATTTCATTATTAGAAGAAGAGATATTGCAAAGACGTTTTTTAAATCTGTTGTTAAATATTTTAAAAGTGTAAGTTAAGGTCAAAGAAAATGTATCTATGATCACCGGTGGAATTATGCGAAATGGGGCAATTTTTTATTTCTGATGCCATATTTGCAAAGAAATGTAAGATCTTTTCAACACCGTGCTCTGGCTATTAAAAAGGATGGCTCACTATTAGAATCATTGTAAGCAAAAAACATTTTTGGAAGTTATGGAATTTTGCATAAGTAATCCTTTTTCGTCTTCATCCTTCACTCCCCAAAGAAAGCTCTTTGAATCGAAATCACCTCGAATGACGTGTTCTTTGGATGACATAAAAATATGTAAAAGCTGGTCCAATTCATTTGAGATGATATTTGCAGATAGTTAGGGAGATGCGTAAATTGAGAAGACAAGTAAGCATTCATATTTTGAGCTATTAATTAAAAGAGGCGTAACGGGACCGGTGTATAAACTATGGTTGAAAAAGAATTTCCCTAATCCAAGTAATTTTTATGTTGGAACGAACAGTATTCTTGCAGATAAGCTATAGAAATATTTTCAAGGTTAACCATGTTGCTAGCTCCCATTACTGTTACTCGGTATCTTCTTCTTCTTCTTTCTTTTTTTTTGCTGTTGTTGACTCCGAAACTTCTGAATTTCCCGGATTTCCGGAAGAGTTCTTCACGATAAGTTGGACAAATACTCTTGTGCATTCCGTGGTCGATTTAAAGTTCCTTGTGTCCGCAGTGTTCTTCTGAATGCAGATGATAATTTTTTTTCTTTTGCAGTGCACTACTTATGTAGTTGTGATTCTGGCAAATGGAGCAAACTGTTGGGTTTTTGTAGTCTGTTCAAGTACTCCTGGCAGTTGATCAAAAAGATATACAGGAGTAAGAAACTGATAATGAAATATATTAAAATATAGTCTTAGGCTAAGATAGTGACGCCTGCTGTGAGGGAAATGTAAACTATAAATTTAAGTACATTTCCTAATCTTCTTAAAGGAGATCTTTCTTAACTGTAAGTTGATTATCTTATAAGGTATTTCTCCCGCTTTCTTCGCATGCCTTCGTGGTGTAGTGGTCAGCAGCTGGGCACGTATTCTAGAGATTCGTGGTTCGAGTTCCAACGACGGCGTTGCTCCTTTTTCAGATCTCTCCTGCTAAAAAATAACCTAATGTCTCTACATTGGCGCCCGAACTAAAAGGTTGGTGGATGGTAATTCTCCACCACCTTGATTTGGCGACTGGGTCCCTTAAACCCCAGTGGCCCTTTAAAAGGGGGAATATATAAGGTATTTCTCCCGCCTTCTTCGCATGCTTTCGTGGTGTAGTGGTCAGCACACTGGGCACGTATTCTAGAGACCCATGGTTCGAGTTCCAACGACGGCATTGCTCCTTTTTCAGATCTCTCTTGCTCAGAAATAACCTAATATCTCTACAGTGGCGCCCGAACTAAAAATGTGGTGCTCCAAATCAACTCCTAGTTTTCTAAGATTCAACTCAGAGTTTAGTTGATCTCGAATATGGTGTGTGGTGAGGCCTTCATTGATTGAGCCTACCAACTACTAGAAAGGGAACGAACTGGTCAGAGGTAATCTTTTCTTTTTACGTGTAATTTCGACAAAATCAGAATCTTCCGCAATTGCTTGAACTTGCGGTAGCAGTGTAGCTGGTGAAGTAACAGATGATGTAGCTTGAGTGTTTTTAGAGAGTAATGCAAATTGCTCTCTAAAAACAGTTGTAACTTGCAACTTAGCTCCTTGCTCAGCTATAATAAGTTCTTGTTCAGTAATATTTCGCAAGTTTGGAATTGTTCGAGTTTTATTCTAGTTTATCTGTGTGATTTGTTTCAGGAAGTTCTTGTTCAAGGAAAACATTCCTGATGTTGTTCAAAACCTTCTTGCAGATTAACTTTATTGATTTTGCGAGTAGCGTTTCTATCGATAATAAAGCAAAGGACTTTGTTACTATAGTTATTGAATAGATCTGATCTTCTTGGAATAGTCTTGTATGGTAAATTGCTTGAATCAAAGCTGAAGAGGTATTAGAAGAGAAATTTGATTGAGTTGAACTTAAAGACTGGGCTAGGGGGTTTTCATTTGATGCTGGATTGGATGCTGGGAGGAAAGTCGACGAAGCATCAGCCAGTAATATATTAGACATCAGTGATCAAACTAAGCTCTATAAATAGATTATCATGCATTTATTGTATAGCAACAATGTTACAACAGAGAAGGGTTACTCGCCTTCTCTCAACTCACGATCAGTCGAAATAGGTTGTCGCATTTAATTAAAATACCACAAAGTTATAGTTGAAGTTTAATTTAAAGGGTGTTTCAACAAACCGGTTACAAACTTTCAGGAGAGATAGAGTACACTTAGAAGATGGAAAATCACATAGGTCGGAAACGCTTTCTTGGCGCGGAGCACAAAAACACAAAAACGGAAGGATACGAACAGTGTGACAAAACATGTTTTATTATGTTTAGTACAGCAGAAACCTACAAATAAGAACAAAAACAGATAATGATCGTCATTAAAGAAGGTGTTTGAAAATACGACCTCCGACCGTGATGCAGGCCTTACATCTCCGGTGCACGGAAGATGCATAACTCACGATTCCTACATGACGGTCCAGGTGGTAATTTCGAACACCTTTTTTTGATGTCGATCGTGTGTTTTTTCTTATTTCTTGGTTTCCACCAGACTAAGCATAGTAAACGTTATTCTTACCTTGTTCATGTCCTTCCGTATTGTAGTCTCGAAAAATTTCGGGTACCATATTTCAACGAAAATATCTATTTTGACCGCTATCGAATGCAAGTTGATGGAGTTTTTGAGTGACTTCCGTACTAAGGACAGAATAAAGCACTCTTTTCACCAAAATAATTCTAAAACTGATATAAAAGGGATTTTAAGAGATTTTTTTGTAGCGTCTGTGCGTATTGATTTCGCAAGAGCTCAAAAACGAGTAGCCTCAGAACGTTGAAATTTTGTGTATAGGGCTGCTATAACATGTATACGTGCACCTCGCATTTTGGTTGGTAATCGGCTGCACCAAAAGTATATAAATATATGTACATATATATTCACTCTGTTACTCGGCTCGGTGAGCTCAGTTTCTTTATTTTTATAAGATTGTAAATTGTGCATTTTTTGCTTTAAAAATAATTGAATTATGTTGTTCTTATCTTTCAGTTAATATTTTTAAGCCCTTAGTTAACCTGCATGCAATAATTGTGGAATTATCGACAATTTAAAAGTTTTTTAAGTGCGGCTAGGCCTAATTTTTGGTTATAATCGCGGCCATATTTGTTTACATTTGAAGCTTATCAGAATAGTGGATTTGTGGCCAATCTAGAGAAACTAAGCTTCGCAACAACAAAGTAACGTCTTTTATTTTTACGAATTAAATTATGCTTGATTCATTCTGGAATTATCATTTAAGTTATTATCAGGTATTTGCGTACAAATTGTAATTTTAATTGGAAAAATTGTTTTTTTCTAATTGCTTTACTTGGTGTTCTTTATTTTTTATATCTTTCAATTTTTAATGAAAATATTTTGAATTTTTATGTATTTTTGCCTTATTGCGACGTGGGAACTGAATTAATAGCGCATGCGCATTAGGTAAGCGGCGCTGAATCGTCTGTGTTTAGCGCCGAAGTGTGGCTATGGTAAATAAATATAGTTGCCAGGACTGAGTGTTCGGTGCATATTCTTGGCGAACATCTTTGTGAAATACTTTACACGATCCTGATCTTGAACAGGGAGCTGAATGCAGCTATGTTCTGTGGTAGAAAACTGTGGTTAAGTGGTAGAAGAACTTTTAATCCATTCTGGAATTATCATTTAAGTTATTAGCTTATTTTTGCGTACAAACCGTTATTTTAACAGTAAAAATTGTTTTTGATTGTTTTAACTGTACTTGGTGTTTTATATTTTGCTATATCTTCCAATTTTTAATGAAAATATTTTGAATTTTTATGTATTTTTGCCTTACTGCGAAGTGAGAACTGAATTAATTAGCAGAACACGTGCATTAGGTAAGCGGCGCTGAAGCGTCTTTGAAAAACTGTTTCTTTTTATTTGTTTAATTTCTTTTATACATCGTTTTAGATTTATTATAGTATTTGAATAGAACTTGTGGTAATTCTTTAGATGCTATAATGTTTGCGTACTCTGAGTTATAAAATGAATGAGATTAACGCTGTTAAGTGAACCTAGTGCCGAGGTATGGCTATGGTATATAAATATAGTAAATAATATAAATGCACTCCTTAAAGTTTATTAAATATAGTAAACTTTAAGGAGTGCATTTATTCTATTGTGATTTATGCGCTATCGACCAAATAGATTTAATTCAAAATTCGTTAACTGTTAATTCAATATGTTTAAATGAAATGCAAGAAAATTGCGTATAACTTAATATTCGATATAAGGAAGTCATGTGGTATATACATCAGATTTTCTTTAAATTTTAAATTCGAAAATTTCCTGAGCACACCGTATGTTATTCATTAATAAGAATCTACATGTTTTTATCTTTGAAACTTTAAACTAGATCCTTCAGTTTCTTTTTTAAATGATTCAAAAATTAATACGCAAAAAATATATTTTGATTTTGTTTTTCTGTTGACCGACTAAATATATGTAAAAAATTTAGGTTATTGAGATATTTCTAAAAATATCATTTATTATTTCGCAGTGGTTTGGCTCCCAGAATGAAAACAGCGCTCTAGTCGGAATCGTTCACCAAGTCACCGACAAGTTAATAAATTCAAGTTCTGAATGGAGTGAAGTACAACGAGCTTGCGCCCTGAAAGTAAATTTTAATTAAAATTTGATGCAGATTTTCAGTACATATACAGATGCTTCCCATCTTAATGCCTTACCCTTACCGTCCGTACCATAAATGTGCTCCTAAAATTTTCCTAGGTTTGCTCCTCTTATCTCCTAATGATGTTCGTGAAATAGGAGTTATAAATGCTATCAAATAAACAAGTGAAAATACTAAAACGATTAAATATTATAATTTAAATTTTAAGTACAGCGCATTATAAGTAAATAAAAAATTATTTTACTATATAGGAAACAGCTTGGATCGCATCATTTTTGAGGCAGATGTGGATGGGGTGAGGATGAGGCTAGTATTAAATCTTTGCATCGGTAAGGCTGACTCAATCTCTGAAGACTCATCGACAAGAAAAGCGACGTTTGCGATGAAGTGATGGCATTAAAAGTGGAAGGACTGGTCAGCAATAATAATTTCTCAAGTGTCTTTCTCGAGAAAATATGTGTCTAACTTGTCTGAATAGGTTTTCTTTTTAATCGTCATCGTTGTTGTTTTACCAATCTTGCAACTTGTCTGATAATGGCCGACACAAACCCACCACATTCATCATGTCATGGAGTTAAATGCGCCTGTCATTTGCAAAAGCCTGAAGTACCATATAGGTGACAGCCTGAATTTAGCTCAGTTCAACCCCCAGTTTTGAGAGAGACTCCGAGGGTACGGATCTGAGGTTCTCCCACCCCTCTTCCTTTGCCACCAAATCATTATTTTTAATACAGTCATGTCCATAAATTAAAGATAATGCAAAATCAGGCAACTGAAGATTTAGAAGCAAAACAAATTTACTTATTTGTAAAGCTTATTTATTAAACAAAAGGTAAAGATCAAAAAAAGATGCTATATGTTTGATATTATTAAAAAAATTAGCGATTTTTTCTCCCTGGAGCAAATTACAAAAAAAAAACATATTCACAAAACAAAACAATATTGCATGGTTGGTATGATTGTTAACACATTGTATGTCTCCCAGACGATGCAATACAGTCCGTACAACGCCTGAGCATGCTGAGTCGATCTGATCTTGGGGATATGACACCACTCAAAAAGCAATGCTCTCCAAAGTTCCGGTAGACATGTAGGAGGAGGTTGACGGGCTGCAACTCGTCGGCCAAGCATGTCCGGTGAGAATGCTGGCCAGTCCATACGGGTGATATCCTCCGATTGAAGGCATTCGCTTACGATGTTTGCACGGTGAGGACGGGCATTGTCATCCATAAACACAAATTGTGCGCCCATTGCGCCCCGAAACAAACGTACCTGTTGTTACAGAATGACATCCCGATAGATTTGGCTTGTCGTGGTTCCAATTTGAACATGCAGGTCAGTTCTGGAACCCAGAATAATTCCACCCCAAACGAGCACTCCTGCACCACCGTAACGGTGTCGTTCAATGACCTTTTCTTGGTGGTAACGAGTACCTGAAGCTCTCCATATGAAAGTCCGGCGAGAATCAGACTGCAAGCTAAACCTGGACTCGTCGGAAAACATTACACGAGCCCACCGTTGCGGTGTCCACAATTCACGCTCTCTACTCCAGGCTAACCGCAGGCGACAGTGAGTTGCAGTGAGTGTAACGCATCTGACAGGTCTACGAGCACAGAGACCAATCTGCTCTAAGCGTCTGTACACGGTCTGCCTTGAAATTGTCGTACCATTGGCCGAGGAGAGCTGACGAGACAGGTCTGAGGTTGTGCTCCGCCTGTTTCTTTTGGCAGTAACTGCCAAATACCTGTCCTCATTCGGCGTTGTAACTCTGGGGCGACCTGTGCTGTAACGTCTACTCACATTACCATCATCTTGGAATCGTTGCCAAAGCCTGGAGATGACACTCTGGCCAATTCCAATTTCGTCTGATATCTCCAGTTGGGTACGCCCCCATTCCAGACGGCCGATCATTCTACCACGTAAAAAGTCATCCAAATGCGTCCTTTGTGTCATAACTATTCGTTTATTGCACTGAAATGCTTATAAAGTGCCTGCGAACAATTTTACTTCTTTGCCTGTATTCCTTATATATCACTCTCTTACACTCTCGTCATTGTGACGTACCATCGGTGTCATCTGGTTATTTCCTAAAATTTGCATATGATTCTTGAAGATGTGTGTAGTGATTTTACAGGTGATGTATTTATTTTAGAGTTCGATGTCCGCGTGGCTCCGAATTATCCTTAATTTATGGACATGAGTGTAAATACTGGATGCAGGGTGTACGTTGTGATTGCGCGATGTACATAATAGGTAAACTCTAGATCATTTGGAAAGTTTCAGTTGCCCATTTCTTCAACCTTTATTTGTAAATTCTTACAAAGCTTGCAATTTTTAAGAGTGCATGAGAAGACATTACTTGCTGATCCATGGTACATCGCCTGTGTCCCTCATATATTTACCTGTTCCTGCCATCAGCTCTCCAGAGGATTTTCGGTTCGTTGCATATTTGGAATACTCCCATGCTGCATAGACATTATACATTTACAGAACCCATGTCTTCTCCGGGATTCGAACCCGGGCCTTTCGGTACGAAATCAGAATCACTAACTATTGTCCCAGCCGTACGGCTTTAATCGTTGTAAATAAGAAGACAACACCATACGGCATCGTGCATGAGTGTTTATTTTCTTTTCGATTCCATAAAAATTTCACTCTTTGAGAACAGAGTGTTCACATCTTTGAAAAGCTCGTAAAGTGGGGAGCGTCTGCATATATTTCGTTTTATCTCATTTCCTTTGCATTGTGCCTGCCAGAGGTTCTCAAATATTTTGACTCTCTGCTTTCTTTTCATCATAGAAACTTTTCTAATACCTCTTAATAACTCTGGATTTATTATAAAATAGCTTCTAATATTACTTCATTACTTTACAGTACACAAAACAGAATTTGAAAACATTGTAGTAAAATAGTGATACATAATATTGCAGTAATTAGTTATAAATAACAGTATATGAAAATATAGTATAATGAGCATAATATGAAACAATGTGCAGTCAATGTGCAGCAACTCTTAACACTATTTATTTACCCGTTTCCGGAGCTAATATACTTTAACTGCATCCTATTTTGCATTTAAAGTGCTATGTATTTCACTGTCCATTGAACATACCTGGGTGAGTCATTATTGAAAGGAAAAACAAAAACCAATAGTTATTCACATATATCAATAAAAGCACCTCGAATGGATGCTAAATTAGAACTTTCTCTGTGAAGGAATTATGGACTAAATTTGCGAACAACTTCGTTAGCACTGATCAATAGCAAACGTGTCAGGACTGAGTGTTCTGTGCATGCTTTTGGCGAACATTGTCGTACAGGTGTCAAAGTCCTGATCTCGAACCGAGAGCTGAATGCAACTATGTTCTGCGGTAGAATAACTGTGGTTAAGTGGTGGAATAACTGCACGTAAGGAGGGGGTATTGCAAGCTTATAAAATAAGATCGTTTGGCTTTTATTTGATGGCTCATCACTCCGCTCCAACCGGAAGTGTAAGGTAACTATTCTATAATGTATCGTTTTGAAATGTTTCTCTTTAATCTTGTTGCGTGTGGCAACTAAACTTGTATTGAATAGAACTTTGTTCTTGTGTCAGCCTGGATAGGAGCCACGTGCAAGATTGCTACAGAAATTGTGTCAGCCGTGTGGAATGGCTCGCTGTGTTGTAGTAATTCTCGCATTATTAGAATAAGTGGAATTGAATAAAAGTGAGAAATATACAGTCCAATTGTTCTTGTGTTTCATTTTGTGTACCAGCCGCGTAAAACTGTGTTAAGTAAGCAGCAGGGGGTTTAAAATTACCCTTTTATTAAACCACTATTTACAGCCACTTCCCAACTCGGAAGGGATAACGGAAAATAATGACCGCACTTCGGCCTAAATTGAACAATCAAATAATTTAAAATAAAGTGAGTAGAAATTAAGTAGTCGTTGCTCTCAGAGCTTTACACGGGAGGTTGGCCTCTATGCTAAACGATCTATGGTGCGTAGCAAGATTTGGCTAATACTAACGCACTTAGATTACTTCAATAAATATTAGAGTAACAGCGCTAAGGCTTAGAATTTAAATACTAGCTGGTCAGGCGAACGTCGAACAGAGCCGCAGTGATCCGAGACTAAAAGCTCTCTGACACCGAGAAGTTCTTTGCTAACCTTTTAAATACAAAACTTGGCTCCACTTCAAATTAGCATAAAGCTGAAACGCACGCTCGTTCTAATGGGAAGTTGAAATAAGAGTTCACAGGAAAGAGAAATTAACATAAAACTTTGTTAGTTTAAACTAAAACCTTACAAACGTATGAATGTTATGATAAATTTATTCACTGAAAAAGCTTTCCCAGAAAGAAACGTTTCAGAAAACGTTTTACACTGCCGTGAGCTGATGCAACTATTTATAGATTTTTTCATTTAACATATTATTTGGTCAGGATTAATTAACTGTATTAAGCGAGGGATTATAATGCAGCAAAACCTTCTACACATAACTAGTACTACGTCTACTAATAAGACAACAGCGACGCATCAAAAAGTTACTACACACAATCTCTCTCTCTCTCTCTCTCTATATATATATATATTATATATATTATCATTTTATTTAAAACTTGCATAAATTTACATTATCTCACTGAAAACTAGAATTAAACTTTTTTTAATAATTTTCTAGCTCCATAGTGGTATTTACAAGAAGTATATTTCGAAAGAAAAGAAAACTGAACTGAAAAATATTTTAGATGAAATTTCAAGAAATACTCGGCGTGAAGATAAAGATGAAAAAGAGAAGGAAAATGAAAACTTAGTGTCTCAAGTGGAACGTTATTTACTAGATGCTACGGGCAGATAAAAAGAAAAATTAAAGAAATTCAATATAACTGCCTTTTTCATATTTCTTTTTTATAATGTATTTCATGCACAGTTTATTATCATAATTAACGTGAAATATATTACCGTCCTGCATGTTGTGTAGGTAATATATACATTTTAAACAAGAATGCTTTATTTGGAATATATATCTAAATCTTCAGGATCTCTCGAAAGTATCAGTGTTAGTTTCCCACTCACTGTTCAGAAGTAGTAATGTAACAATATCTCGAAACAATTTCCACAGAAGATATGACTCTAAAAACGAGTGATGCTGTAATTAAACCAGGTTAAGTGTAACCTTGTCACTACTCTTGAAAATGATAAAAATTAAAGAAAAATTACTTCATACTGGTGAGTCTTTAAACTATGTTTTGAAACTGAGTCCATTATTTCAAAGATTACCAATTTCTGTAAAGAACAGGGAGTTGATGCTTTAATTGTGAACTTAAAGCAGTACTTTTAATTAGGGGTTTTAAGTAGATCTTTGGAATCACCTAATTAACTGGCCAATTTTGATTTTACCTCAACAAAGATATAGTTGACAAAAAAAGGTAAATCTAAACTAACTTTTAATCTTTTGGATTTCGTCAATCGGCCTAGTAGAGCTGGAGATATAGAACTGCCCTTTTTTTTCTGCGCAGTGTACCTCTAAAGACGATTTCCAAAATGGCAGAAAAAAATTTCAAATAGAAAATCTTGTTCCTAGAAAGGTTGCCAAAAATACTACTGTACTCTGTACGACATGGTTACCATAGATAAAGAAAAGAACCTATGCTGTGGAAGAAGAGGGGAAGTCATGCTCAGGGCGACAAATATAAAAGGAGTTTTTATTGTACCATTCCGTGTGCACTTGTTAACAAAATATTGGTGAAAACTTGGAAATGCAACTAGCTGAGAGTGTGTGGAGTGTGGCATCCTCTGTGGAATGGGAACTATTAACTGAACAAGAAAATGGCTTCCTTGTTTCTTCCAAAGTCTAAAGGAAATACAAAATGCTATAGAAACGTAAAGGAAATTATTGTAGGATTGAATGTGAATAAAAGTTGTGCAAAACGAAAAAAAATAGTTAATAAAAGATAACAGTTCTCACGTAATCGAGAGTCTTAATACATCTTAGAACGTCTTAGAAAAGAAAAAAGCCCTTTTTGTTACATAATAGGAACGAACTGCCAAAATTTATATCAAAATTGACAATCTGGAAAGTAGCTTGATAGTTAAACAATAAACTATTTACATTAAGAGTTGATAAAGTAACTTAATTACATATTCACATTAAATTGCGAGTCAAAGCCATCCTACTGTTACCTCTTTTACGGTTTGAGTAGTAATAATTATATCACTGTAAACAAGTAACTTAAAAGTTGTAGTTAATGCCAGTTTTTTTAATGTTTGAGAAAATTTAAATTTGGGAATTTGATTTTCTATGAAAAGATCTATTAAGGGAACATTGTATCATGAGACATTCAAGCATGAAGCAGACTTAATAAGCAGATTTAATAAGAAGCGTTCATTCTTTATTTAAACAATATACTATTTATTTTAGTTAAATACTTTGCATTCACAAATAACTTGGCTCACTAATCTGGCCTCATCCGGAACATTTACATTTTTTATATCGTTTTGGTAAAAACAGAAGCAACAAACAGCAGTCCGACTAAGACGAAGTGCAGAAGCGAAGGTGCGATGAGACCAAGAAGAGATCTCAATTCAGAGTAAATTACTTTCCGTCTCACTGCCATTTGACTAGATAATTAATAAATCTCTAAAATTGTTTTTGACTGAGTTCCATTTACGTCGCCAGTGTTATAAAAAAGTCTTATATGGATTAATCTAGAAATTACGCTATCCAGAAAAAGTTATTATAAGCAGTTACTATTTTTTAAATATAGAGGGGAAATATCCAAATTTAAAAATTAATTAAAGAGATATTGCTAATTTAAGCTATAATTTTGATTTACATATTTGCTTATGTTACATATTCCCCTTCAAAGAATAAAAGGTCTAGCCACGGAGAAGTCTTTTGAAAAGAAAAAGAATTAAAGTAACAAAATAAAAAAATATAATATGGAGCATGTAATCATGAAATTTTGCATTAAATTTTTAAATAATATTGAACATAAATTTTGAGCACCATAGATTTGAGATTAAATGCAAATTTAGATTCCTGTTGAGTCCAATCTGGAAGAAGTTCTTATTTCTCAAAAGTAAGTTCTAGAATTCCATTAATAATCAATATTTTACTTCGGTTTTAAAAATTCCTTGTTTTTGAAAAGTCCACATGACGATAATGACTCTTCAGGAAATATTTCACAGAATATAAACAAATATAGAAATTTTAGTTTTTACATTATTTAAAATAATTATAACGAATTTCAAAATTTTATAACGTTTTCATATTTTGAACTTATATTTTCAACATCGTAAATGTAATAACACTCTTACTGAAATTACGGTTTAAGTGTTATTATTTCTTATTTTACACAAAA
The DNA here is from genome assembly GCA_000611955.2 of Stegodyphus mimosarum. Taxonomy (NCBI): domain Eukaryota; kingdom Metazoa; phylum Arthropoda; class Arachnida; order Araneae; family Eresidae; genus Stegodyphus; species Stegodyphus mimosarum. Next base: position 334,197 of record KK116547.1, on the reverse strand, counting down.
CTGGAAGACCCCAGATCTTAACTCAAATGCAAACATATTGATGTAATTGGGCATATCCCCATTAACTGACTGATATCAATTTATCAGTGGTAAAAGAGATTCTCCACAACTGCGTACCAAGGCCTCTATAAAAAATAAAGCCACATTCCATTATATAAAATGTTAGGAAATTCGCATTATCCTTTGCGCCTGCGTAGTGCTGAAGAAGTGAAAGGTCCAATGCTATATAATCCTGCTGCAGAAGCCAAGAAATGTGTGGAGACATAGTATCATCCTGCTGTGATTATCTGGAGTGTGTGTCGTCTTGGTTATTGAAGTGGCCAATAGCCGTGATTCACTTCAGTGTGGCGAGATGTAATGCATGGAACATTGGCTTAGATTGTAGCTGTCGAAGACTAGAATAGGAATAGGAATTTGCCAGAGTGTTTTGACAGCATTTACAACGAAGTAAGGCATGGAAGTGCAAATAAGTACCTGCCGACCTAATTTAATGGCAAAGTAGACTCTACTAAAATAACGCAACAATTATCACTAAATTTATACTAGTCATGTATACATCTTGTTGTCCATCTTAATGTCCCCCCGGGGGTTGACTCAGGAGAATTCCTGTGAAGTACTGGCTAGGATCTGTACTTAGGCAGTCTCAACCACGGGGTTATATAAGTTGACTTCACAGGACTAGAGACCGAGTTTATTCTCAGGTTGGTTCAGGCTTGGCAGGGACCGTACTGGTACTGCCGTGTCTGTTCCTCTGTCTGGGGTGGAGCTAGATTGGAGATCACCGGCCTCTTCGTCGGGGGTTTGGCCCCCATAGTTCCGGCGTGGGGACTGCTTGTCCCATGCCTTGTATAGGGCCAGGTGGGGTCTGCGTCGTCGGCGAGGGGGTCTCAGGAGCTTGGACAAGCTCACCCCGAAAGGCAGCCCCAGGACGGGGGTCCAGTCCTTGCCTTCTGTCCATTAGTGTTAAAAGAAGATGCATATTTTTGCACACTAACTTGCTTCAATTAATGTGTAAAACATTAATATTGGCTATTATGATAATTAAAAAGCCATGCATAACAAGTATATACATACCTTATTCATGAAATATCATTACGAAACATTACCATATATTACAAGATAGAACGTTGAATAATCATGAGCTTATTGGCCCTATTGCTATTATTTTAAAAATAGACGCAGTTCAATGAATATAAGTTATAAGTTTTAACTATTTTATTAAGTTCTATTATATATATAGAAAGGAAAACAAAAATATGATTAGTTATGTAAATAAGTGGCTCAACTTCAAGCTAATTTGTTAATTATATTGAAAGAGTAATAAATAAAGAGTAGAAAAGAGTACGAAAAAATGTAAATACAAATTTTAAATCAGGACATATGAAAAGGACATGTCAACCTATAACATGTAAGAAAAAACATAAGATGGGTAACAAAGACATGGAAATGTGAATAGAGCAGCATAATTTCAGCTGTGATTTTACAAGTTGTTGAGGAGGGAAACATTGCTAATCTATTTTCTTACCAAACTAAACCAAATTTACAACAATTCTCTCTAAAGAAGAAAATTTTATTTCATTTCCTGCCATTTAAAATCTGTTTCACTTAAAAACGCTATTAACGAATTGTAATGCTTCGTGAACGTTGTTCTAACAGTTGTTCTTATCGTCAGAAGTTGCAATAATTGAATAGACAGATATATTATTTACATATAATTATAATAAAGTCTCAGATCTCAGTATAAATCACAGTAATACGCTGCGACATAAAACTCGTTAGGGCTACCGCTTAAGACCACTAATAGTGGTATGACCATGCTAAATGCATACTGGCCAGCATCCTATCACATAATTATTTATTTCTTTGTGATGTGTGTGAAGTACGTATCAGTTTACTATTCCTTTTCCTAATTTTTCGTAATACCCCACTTTTTGGTTACGCAAATTTTAGAAGATTATAATATTTGATAATATAATTGCATGATTTTAGTATGAATATTAATTTTTTCATATACAATAATTTCAATGAACTTATTTTCTACTTTTGACATACTTTACAGTATTACGATATGGCGGTCTTAGAAAATGTTACGAATAGCACTGTCGTGTTTACGTATAAAATATTGCTCAATCTCTTTTAACATGGATGTGGCGTTTTTATACATAGGATATTCAAGTTAGGCTATCTTCCTGAAGAGAAATTAATTTGATTTGTCTCCCATACCTCCTCTTTTTTTGGCGCTTTTAATTAGCTCAAGTACACTTCGAAAATCTTCAGATCAGAAGTTTTTTGACTTCGTTTTTTACTGCTAGTAAGAAACAAATGTTCAAGAGTGCTCAATTTTGCAACAACGCATCCCAAATGCTTAAATCGTTTTTGTTTAAAATTAGGCCAATATATTCAACACCTCAGTCAGTTCACAACATACTTACAAAAACACATTAGTGGCGCTTTGTTTGTAGTTCGTAAGACACTCGAACTTCAGTTTTTTATACATTGTATACTTGCACATTACAGAATATTAATGGTTACCTAACAGTTAATATACATCGCAATTTATATTATAATATATAGTATACACTGGGGAAATAAATTAAGAGAATTTGCTTATTTTATCGAATTTCATGAAAAGAACTGAACTGAAGGAAAAACCGCTGCTTCTAGATAAAACTACAAATCTTGTATGGCAAATAAGTAAGCGTACATGTGTGTGCAGACGAAGCCAGCAGAAAAACAGGCTTTATAAGAGCGTAAGAGGGTAAGACGAATTCTGTTCGCTAGCACACCTCGGCGAATTTCTTGGTGTTATCTTGCAACAATCGGTTAAATTCATATCGGAACAGTAAAAATGCATGACCACCAAAGTTTAGATGATGGAAAGAGATGGAGAATTGTAAGAAGGCTTGAGGCAGGCCAATCTCAACTCCAGATAAGCAGAGAGTTTAATTTAACTCCCAGCGCCGTGTGCAACCTATGGAAACAGTTCCAGGATACTGGATACTTCGAATGCCTGGGCAAGGTCGTTCAAGTGACACGACGGCCACGAGAAGATCGCTATTTGTCCATTTTAGCGAGGCGTAACAGAGAGGCTACACCTTCTCAGCTCTCTCGGGACCTGTGTGCATTAGCATGGTGCAGGCGGCATAGTGACTGGAGTACGGAGCAATGACGAACGTTCTGTTCACCGATGAGTTCCGTTTTAGCCTAAACACCGATTCTCGCAGTACTTTCAGATGGAGAGAGCCGATGACCCGCTACCCACACTCCAATGTCTTCGAAAGCAACAATTATGGTGGTCGCGGTGTAATGGTCCGAACAGGCATCACGAACGGCCGCACACCTCTCCACGTCTTTGACAGAGGCTCTGTGACTGATGTGAGGTATCGGGATGAGGTCGTGGAGCTCTATGTTCGCCTTTTCCGGGTTGAAGTGGGCGCCGAGTTCATCTCACAAGATGATAACGCGAGGCCACATAGAGCTCTTCTGGTCGACGAATTTCTCGAGAGTGAAGATATTCGCCGGATGGATTGGTAAGCCAGGTCTCCAGATCTCAACCTGATAGAGCATGTCTGGCAAGCTCTGAGGAGGGCAATTTCAACTCGCAACCTCCCTCTGAGAACCATCCAGGAACTGAAAACTGCATTGCTGAATGATTGAGACCAATGAATGATGAACTGCCTTATTTTCAGTATGATATCACGCTATGAGGCCTGTATGGCTGTAAGAGGGGACTATACCCCCTATTAACCCATTTCTTTTTTGTCTTCTGCAACCGCTGTTTCAAACATTCAGACTCCCATGAGTGTTGCACATGAACATATGTGTCTATTATAACTGTTGAATGTTTATTTTGTTTGTCTTATATCAACCTATGTTCACACCAAATTTTATTAAAATCTGTCTGTTCTGGAGATCGCAGATCAAATATGAAAATTCTCTTCATTTATTTGAACAGTGTAGCTATTATTTATTTCACCAGTATACACTGCAGTTACATTGTAGTTTTCTTCTGCCTTCTCTGTCTAATTGATACCCATGAAAAGTTTTTTCTATATAGTCTGAGCTTTTCATTTTATTCTATTTTTTAAACTGGCTTTTTTTACCTGACTTTATTCGTATTATTTACTACGAATTCGCACTAAATTGTTATTGTTCTTTTTCTCTTTACCTTTTTCCCCCCAGGGGTCCATTTTAAGACCCATCTTTTCGCAGCTAAACATGATTTTTCGCCATGCGGGTACAAAGACTTAACGAGTGCAAAACGAAACATCGTTTGGGCCATGGAAAACGTTATGTTAACGAGTTACTGTTAAAAATTATTTTTAGCCTTTGTATAGAATTCCTGGCGGGTAATTCAAACTTTTAGTTTGTACGCATGGTCTTTTTAATTGAAATTTATTCACTTTAAGCAATTATTATGTTTACATGTGGAAAATATAAATTTAGAAATGTTTTACTTTAATTTTTTTTAGTTGTTTCTGTTTTTTAACCGAGGAATTGGTGAAATTTGATAATGATTTTATATTACATTGTGTAATCTGTACAAGCGTAAAATGTTAAGAGCAGTGGCTTCCGTCATTTTTCGGTAAGGTGTCTTCTGGTTTATAATTTATTGTAGTGGCTATTAGAGGGAAAAAGGCTTCTTTGCTATATGTGTAGGTAAAAGTTTACAACTGGATGCTCCTTGTTTTTCTTTGTCTATTCCTTTTTGACGCCAAGGTCTGCCCCAGAAGGCACAATTTCAAGATGGCCACTACAGAAAACCAAAATAAGAAGTCAGAGAAATGAAACTCGGTATCCATGTACACATAGATCTATTTTCACTTAAAAAAACATTCCAGAATTGCACAGTGTAGGGATTGCGCACTGCCTTAACTTTGTCCATGTACACATCGATTTATTTTCACTTAAAAAAAAAAAAAAAAAAAACCAGGAAGCTAAAACAAGGTTAAAACTATCATGCTAACCAGAAATTGGGTTTCATCTCCAAAACTGAGCAAAATTTGTCACTGATCGAAGGGGCACCCAATTCTACACTAAAGCCTTTGTGTACATGTCAGTTATAAATGAACCGTTTTCATTTTGAGAAAATTTTCAGTGACACATGAGTATGCAGCTTTAAAATGAACCATAATATCTGAAGACTGTGGAATCTTTTGTAAGACACCATTAAAAGCTTTAAAAGTATTTGTAGTTGAAAATATAATGCAACTTAGGCCTGCTGTCCTGCAATATAGTGCAACTTGTGCCTGCTGTCCTTAAAATCAGTTGTACATTTTTTAAAATGTATTTACTGACTGTGAACTTAAGATAGTGAGTGAGACATACAGCTAAAGGCAGATTCGAGATGATGATGTGATAAAACACCAAAATTGTGAATACCAGAGTTGTGAATACTTCTGAGCAATGTCATTACTTTTCAAAGAACAACAGAGCACAAAGTGAAATTTTCAGTGATTTTAAACTGAATTTGCTATTTGAAAGAAGTAGAATTGGGTAACGAAGTCAGCGTAATGAACAGATAATTATACCCTTCACAGCCATAAGAAGTACCTTCACAGCCATAAGAAGATACCCTAAGATACCCTTCACAGCCATAAGATACCCTTCACAGCCATAAGAAGTATGGCTGTGAAACAGTTTTTCAAAAAACACAGTTTCAGAAGAATGATCTGAGATCACTATACCCATAAAAAAATGATAAAAGCTATGTGATTGATATAGCGAGTAAAGGTTAAAAAAAAGCTTATGATGTAGCTTTACTAACGGTTAATTCTTTTGATAAGTGTAGTATAACATAAAAAATTAAATACTTTTTGCAGTGTCTGTGATTGGCAGAAATTTGCATATTGTTTCGAAAGCATTGCATAAAATTGTACAAAGAAACGGAACAGCTTAAGTATAGGACCCCATTGGCGATTTTTTGGCTTGGCGACCGAAAATGGAAAAGCGGTTAAAATTGAAAACACAAGTTAGAAAGCACGTTTTAACAAAAAAAAAAAAAAAATTTTAGAATATATGTTTAAACAGCAAATTTGAAGGTGCGTAAGTAAGTGGGGGCATATTTTAAATAGTAATATTGAAAATACAAGTTTAGCCTTAGAAAAGCAGTAAAATTAAAAATAGAAGTTAGAATGCACATTTTAACAAGAAAAATTTTAAACACAAATTTAGAATATATATTTAAATAGTAAAATTGAAAATAAATAAATAAGTGGAGGCATATTTTTAGCAGTCATACGGAAAATACAAATTTTAAGTTGTAAAATTGAAAATAGGAGTTCAGAATACATGTTTAAATTAAAAACATGAAAATAGGAGTTAAGAATGCATGCTTAAATTAAAAAGAAAGAAACGTTTGAAAATACTCAAGTACATGGAGGCATATTTTAAGCAGTAATATTGAAAATGCAAGTTTTAAGTTGTAAAACTGAAAACAGAAGTTCAGAATACATGTTTACATTAAAAAAAAAGTAAAGAAATGCTGAAAATTTAGTAAAGTTTACAAAATTACGGTAAATTTACAAAGAAATCCTATACTCTGCCCAGTTTATGCCCCTTACAATGTCTAGAAATGTGTTAAATACATCAATATTTTGCTGCTTGCAAGATTTAGTGAAAATACAGACAGGTTTGCCGAAATGGAGTATTCTAGAATTCGCTGGGTTACCAGAAAAAAACCGTCCGAAAAGTGCGCCAAGCTGAAAATCGCCAATGGGGTCCTATACTCAAGCTGTACCAAAGAAACATTTTTCATTATATTGTTTCTGTGAATGTAATTTTTAATTTTTTCCAAATGTAAGTATAAAATTTAAATTTTCATTAAGAGAACATAGCCATTTGGATTGCAATGAAGATTTTTGCCTCACAAAAAATCAATTGTTTATGAAGCATTTGACTAGATGAAAGTGATTTTCAAAAATAGAAAATTTACTACCATATCCAAATTATTCTTAAAATTTTTAAGGTAATTGAACCTTCTTACACAATATGTCTTACACTGGGCTAATATTCATTAAATTACAGTATAATTATTTTTTTCATAATGAATTTATAAAACAAATTTTAGTTAAAAAAATTCCTTGTAAACTCCTGACTAAGGCAAGGGCATATGGGGCAGTTGTCCCAAGCCCTCACATCAGAGGGGCCCCCAAATCGAATAGAAGTTTTTTTAGCTTCTTCATTAATCTATCATATGAACCGAAAATATATGTATTTCATAAATCCATGCCTTTTTAGGCCGGAATTGAGCTAAATTTTCACAATTATGATGGACAAATTTTACCAATCAGAAGCCTGTATTTTTACATATCACAAAATGCAATATGTTTACAAAAATGCAGGCTTCTGATTGGCTTAATTGAGCTTCATTTCATTGCTGAAAAGATTAAAATCTCCGTAAGATCATGTGTTCTTCAAGGAAAGTTGTCTCTACTTTCTATGTTCTGTTTAAATTGTGATATAACAAAAAATATTGAATATGATGATGTAATTGATAGTTTTTCAGAAAGTAGAATTGGGGGGGGGGGAATCACTGAAAAAGAAATAGAAATCTATTATAATGTAACTTAAGTATCAAATTATAAGTAAATAGTAAGTATTATAAGATCTGTTTTTACATAATATTGATTTATCATGCAAAATTGTCTCGTAACAATGTTATACATAATTACAAAATTAAAGTTATATTACTGGACTATTTATAATGTCTCTCTGTTGCATTGAATTTCTAATTATAAATTTAAATAACATTTTTGTTAAATTTGGGCTCTTAAGATCTGCTATATCCTTTTAATGATGGACATAGAATTGTCAGAAAGTCAATAAAATTGACAGAATGATATTTCGTCTGACCATTGGAGGGGGGGGGATTTATAGCTATTTTAGGTTCTAGTCAGTTTTCTTGTTTTATATCTATAATGAGGAAAAAAATTTAAATACCTCCATAAAGTTCGGTTCTTCATTACTGAAGTAGTGAAACAGAGGGAAGACTGCCTCCGAAGAAGTTTTTGCCCAGGGCCCCAATTGGGCTAAGTCGGGTCATGCTCCTGCCTGTTAACGTTTGGACTCCGGTGTCTAATTAGAAGAACATTCAAATGTGCAGATACTTTACAGTGTTGGAACATAATTATGAAGACATTTATATGTGAAAGATTATTATCTTTATTTTTTAACTTTTACTTCTTTTATCCTGTTATTAGTAGCATTTTGATGTGCACAACCTCTGAAATAATATTTCCCAGCTGAGTACCATGATTATTATGACAATCTGCTGCAATCAAGCAAGTGCTGAGCAGTGCCAGTGCTGGGCTTTTCACCAATCCAATCACTTCGATTCCTAGAATTTGCTGCCCAGTAATTCCCTAAGTTTTACAAATTTTGCCAACTCAAAAGTCTGCCGCCCAGTGTGGCTGCACATGTTCTGGCACCTGGCTTGGGGCTGAGAACTTGTAGATTGTTTCTTGTAGAAGTTTAACTATTAAAAAAAAAAAAAAAAAAAAAAAAAATTAAAGCATTTATTACAACTGGCACAATTTCATTTCAGTGTATTATTTGGTCTTAGTGAGCTGTGGAACTTTATAAAAATAGACTTAGATCATTTTCTTTAGCATCCTTCTTATTGTGCTTCTCATCTTTTACAACTTGATAATCCAAGGGGTACCCCAAAATATAGACTACCCAGTACATCTTTGGTTTTCCAACATATTATTTCTCTTATGCAATGTCTTCCCTTTGAGAGCTTTCACTTATAAGGCAATCTAGATCGAAAAATTTTACTAATTTTGATGCTGTTCATGTTCATATATTTTCAAAACAGTAATTTCAATAAATATTATTAATAAAGTAAGTTATGCAAAACCTGTGATTTTATTTAATATATCTTTTACAGGAGATTTTGTCTCTTAGAACAGAAACATGTCTGTTATTGAGAAAATGTCCATTATGGGCATTAGAAGTTTTGGGCCTGAAGATAGTAATCGGCAGGTCATTGAATTTTTCAAGCCTCTTACATTAATCCTTGGACCTAATGGCTCAGGAAAAACTGTAAGCATAGTATTTTTAAAATTCTTTTAGTTAAATAGCTTTGATTTTGCATATTATGTACAGATGAATATATGTATATTATTCAGCTTTAAAATTATTTGTCTAAGCGTACACTTAAACATATAATTATTTAGCTTACGTTTAAATGCAATTTTATTTAATAGTTTGGTTGGAATGCGCTTTAGCCCTCTGCTTGGGGGCGATTGTTTTTGAATGAGCAATAAACGCGCCAACATGGGTAACTCCGTATATCCGCGAACATGGCTGACTGGGTATTTTGAAGCTATGGAAACATGTAGTTTTCGCGCCTGCGTATTTCCTATTTTATAAAGAACGGTTTTATTGGTAATGTGAGATGACGTAGCGGTTTATTCGAAATTCTTACGTGTTAATTTGAGTAGTTATTTCAGTTCTCGTTTTATGCTTTGAATGCGGTGTTTTTCTATTGAGTGTTTGCTATTTTCGTACGTATATTTTGCTAAATACCGAGTCGCTATGGATTTAGCTGTGATGCTGAGAGAGGTGAGTGAATGTACATGTACATTTATTACTTTATTGGAAGTGGAAGTTGCTTAATTTTTATATTTTGTTGCCTTTTATTGAAATAATTTAGCTCAGCTGAAGAACAGAACGCTGGTATCGTTTGCAATTTATTTTTTTATTTTGTTGATTTGTGCACATTGCCTACATTCTGCAATTCGCTGATTTTTTTTTAAGTTAAAACTGAACGCTGTGCACATGGCATTTTCTTGTAATTTATTTTCGTTATTTTAGCTTATTTTGTTGATTTGTGTGCGTTGCGTATATTGTGCAATTCGCTGAAGTTTTTTTTAAGTTTAAAAGGAACACTGTGCACATGGCATTTTCTTGTAATTTATTTTCGTTATTTTTGCTTATTTTGTTCATTTGTGTATGTTGCCTACATTGTGCAATTCGCAGATTTTTTTTTAAGTTAAAACGGAACGGTGTGTACATGGTATCGTTTGTAATTTTAATGCCCTTTTAAAAAAAATTCCTTCTTTCTTCGATGCCATTTTGGTTACGTTTTCGCGGAGCGTGTCGGGAAGGTTATGTAACGGCATAAAATGTGTAAGTATTACAACATAAAATGTAAATAATTAATTTAAACCTAACTGACAAATATTTTAATGCTCATAATGTTCGTTTTGCATATTATTTTATTATCTTTTCGTGGGAACAGTTTCCATACTAATTTATGCTTTAGAATCCTATGTTTTGTTTACAATAGGTTTTCGCGGAGCGTGTCGGGAAGGTTGCAATTACGAAGGCGTTTCGCAGAAATGCGCCGAATTGGCGATTTTCAAAACATCGCCAAGCAGTGGGCTAAAGCGCATTTTCACCAATAGTTTTTTATTGTTATGTTTTAAATTTTCAACAAAATTTTTATTCTGTTTTAAAATGTATTTTTGACTAATGGTACAACGATAAATGATATTTAGCAATGAGTTGTTGAGCTAACTTCCTTTAAATATGGGGGGAGGGGGATGTGTGATTTTGCAACAAATGCAAGGATTGCAATTCTCTTTAATTTCTGAAATTCTTTATTTGGTACTTTTCCATTTTGCTGGCACAAATCTCGCAAAGCAGACTTTATTGGTGACAACACACATTATAAACATAAAGAAATATTAATAATGCTACAAATCTCCCCAAGCAAGTTGTATTGACAACAACACACAGTATACCTGTAAAAATTGTTAACAAATGTTAGTTCTAAGAATTTTTTACTTTGGAGATGGTGAACTACGCGATTTTTCACCAAAAATGGAAAAGTCTTCTGCAAACATGCTGGGTTTGGTGTAACCTTGATTACGCATGTTAGTTATTATTCTTGAGTAAAGACTCCTCTATCATGCATTTTTTCCTTCTATCACACATTTTTGAAAAAAAAAAATATTCAAATTTGGGATCCGCCTACAACAGAAGAGCGTGCTGTTGAATATATCCAAAGTTATGGAATCTTACTGGCCTAAAAAAATGTGTTAATGGCCACAATATGGCACTTTATTTAGAAACTGAGCAGCAATGGTGTTGCAACGTTAAGGCATGTGCGATGCGAGTGTCGGTCCGAAAGGGAACGTGGTTTGAGGATTCTACTATTTCATTTTTGACTGCACTCTGATTCATTTATAGTTGGTGCAGAGAATTGATGAATATTGAATGGGGAAAAGAGGAATTAGAGTTAAGTGACAAGACTGGCGCCATTTCTTGTGGTTGACGGGATTTTCCGTAAGTACCACATTTTAATACTGTTTAAAAAATTTTCAAATGGGTCTTTTATTTCCCTTCTTTACATAAATTCCACAAAGTAACTTTCCAGATGATAATGTACCTTTCCTCTGTGTTTTTTATTTCACCATTTGGCAATGCCCATCAGTCTTGCTATTTTTTATGTGCACATTCTAGTTTCTGGATTGACAAAATTGTATTTATAGTTCGCTTCGAAATGCTTGAAACATTTCTCTTTCAGTTTTTCAGTGCAGTATGATTTCCATGAATCGGAATATGTTACAGTTCCTTTTTCAATATTCTCCTTAATTGCTTCTAATATAATGCTCATGGATTGGTTTGGCACCTTCACAAGGAAGCATTCATTTGTTTCACAGCATATTCCACCAAAGATCCACTGTTGTGGTATATACCAATCATACCAGGTCCTTCTGCTTTCCAGTGTTGGCTTTTAAGCAAAGAATCCACACAAACCTCTCGCATGTAGTTATTCCAGTCCACAACTGCTCCATGTCTGATTTCTAACTGCTTTTCACAGCATTTAACTGAAGTTAATTTTTTACTTCAACCGTAAATCGACCTCACAGACTTCAAGAAACTCAATTTCGATGACTCAACCCTGTGCCTTCCCAGATACTTTTACTGCAACAAGTTGAAAATTTGAATTTCGTCTCAGAAATATAGTTTCATTTCGTGATTATTATCACTAGTAGAAATTTTAGGCAAAATACCATTTGCTTCCTCTGTTCTTCAAATCCCAAGTTTTCATTGGTTTTTTCATCTATTTTTGACATATTAGGAAAAAGAAGTGGCTGATAAGAAATGTCCATGACTTGTTTTGAAAATGTGGTGTGGCAGTTAAAGGTTGCCAGTGGAGATATTCCATTTGGCATGGGCTGTATCATTTTTGGTGACTTAATGGCCTGCACAGGTGAAATGGAAAAGTACCCTTTATTTTTTTGTTCTTGCTGTAAATTTATTTACTGATACAGTGGGCTGTTAGTTATCCATGCTAATTATTTTAAGATAAACAGAAAATGTGAATAACTTTTGAAGACCTGATAAAATTTAAATTAATGCCTGTATATGGTAAAAAAGTAAGTTCTTATGAATTTTCGAGTGCAAGAAGCACTTTAAAATGTGCAATCAAACATAGACTTTTAATTAAACTCATGACTAATTTGCATAAATTCTCAGCTCTTAAGCAGTCTGCTATATTTCTTTTACATTCTTCCAGACAGTATGGCAAACAGTAGAGAAAATTATGATATCATTAAATCTGAAGTATTTTTTTCTTAAAGAATAGAGACAAGTTCAAGATTCATCAGGGTTTTAGTGATTCTGGATTTTGTCATTCATTCATTAATTAATCTTGTAAGATAACGTGCAAAATTTATAAAATTAAAAATATGAAATGATTGTTTGTTCAGTAATTAAGCATTAATAACCTTATCCAAAATTTACATAGAAAAGGGGGGGGAAGAAGAAAATTGGAAAAATGCTCAGTGTGTTCACATTTATTTTGTTTCATTAAACATTTCTTTCAATATAAGTTATTAAAGAAATTTCATTTGTGTTTTCTACCCTTGTCTTTAATTTTATAGAAAGAGATAATTCTTCTGTACAAAGTTCCATTCAAGTTCTATAACTGCCATATTGTGAATTCCCATTCAACAGCCAACTGAAATCTTTTAATTTTCAGCAACTTTATCATTTCACCCACTACCGATGACAGTATTTTCTAGATTTAAATTGTGCTACAGTATTGCTACTTGTTAATTTAATTGGGGCATTACTTCAGTTATATCTTCTTCATTTATCATTTTTTGAGTATCCCATTAACTGAAAAATTTTGTTCCTTTTTCAATCAAAGCCATGTTATGTGGCAATATTTTTGTTTGGCATATTTTCTCAGCACCAGGCATCACAAGTTTTATTTGGCTTTTATCAGGCTACTATCATGATTTTCATATTTCACCATCTGTCAGTTGATGATTCGGACACTGTCATTGCAATGGCAGACTTAAGTTATATCATCTTCATTTAGCATATCTTCACATTATTCCATTAATCACAAAATTTTGTTTTTTACTTGCAATATTATCCAAAAACATTCAAATTCATGGTTGTCATTATTGTCACGAAATATGGTAGCTGGCTGTAAATTATATCAAGCATTTAAAAAAATATCTGCACATGTGCCCTCTTACAATCTTGCAATGCTCATGTTAAAATATCTCGAGAATTATTGAACAGTCTTGTTGCTGCATTGATTGTAAAAAGACTACTATATAACTTCATTTCAAGATGTGCTATAAGGTATATCTCCCACATTCTTAACGTGCCTTCGTGGTGTAATGGTCAGCACACTGAGCCTGTATTTCAGAGGTCCGTGGTTCGATCCCCGGCGAAGGCCATTGCATATTTTTCATCTCTCTTGTTCCAAAAAAAATACCTAATGTCTCTACAGTGCGAAACTCTGATATCTATTTTCTGATTTTGATAAGATGATAATAGTAATAATAATGGACAATTTCTTTAATTTTGATGACATGATAATAATAGACTGACAAAATAAGAAGGTGTGTCAAATCAGAAAGGTAACAAAGAGTGCATTTCACAGTTCTGAACTGAAGTTTAGTCACTCGGTATCTAATTCAGTACTTTTTTGATTATTTGATTTCTTGATTTTTTGCCATCATCTTAAAGTAAATGTATTTCTAAGCATATCTGCAAAAAATTATTTTATTCAAAATTTCCTAATGTGTTTCCTAATGCCCTGTCATGTGAATTTATATTTTGGAATTTGACGTATTTATTATAAGCAATAATAACGAAAATGTGGTTTACGCACTTTGTTAAAATTATTTGAAAGTATGAACATTGACTTTTTTCTGCTCATGGACAGTGAAAAAAAGGAAAAGAAAATAGGTTGCTATAAATTAAGAAGTTCGCCAAGTGAATTATTCTTAGTGCAAACTGAAAAAAATTTGCCAAGATAAATTTTTGACTTCCTCCATAAATTTCTCACCAAAAATTACACAATTTAATATCAAGGCATAATTTGAGTTGCAGAATTGATATATGAAAAAAAAATGCATGTTATTTCAGAAAAGGTCCGACTTTGTGTCAAAATACCTATGTTAGGATAATGCTATATATAAATCTAATACGTATTCTAGTCACACTTTTGAGACATGAAAAATGCAAGTTGAATTTCGGCCCAGGAGAATGGGTCAGTAGCCCAGTAGATTGGGAGGTCTAGAACTCTCCCCCCTTTTTTTTTAATGTGCAGTATAAATAATAAATTGTCCACACATTCTATGAAGCATACAGTGTTCATCTTTTTTTCTGAGGTTACTACGTGATAATGCCCTGTTATAAAAGTACGTTTATACAGGTTGCCTAATGTTCATCAAGACATACTATTGCCTTTGCTATGCAATAATTTGGGCCAAAAAGTATGTTCTCTTATGAAGAAAAGCAACTTTTATGACGGTGCCAACACTTTTATGTTGGGCACCAGTATGAAAGCTTAGTTTTGATTTTACTGATTGAGTGATTAAAAAGGGGATAAAATAAATCCATAGCATTTTTAAGCAAAATCACTTCACTTGTGTAGGCGTCTTTATGAAAAAACTAAATTTTCTTTAAGGTGCCAGTGCCTCTTCGAAAAATTCTGAATATAAATGGAAACATTGGGGTCTTTGAAATCAGTAATTTTTCATAACATTTTTTTATTCTGTTTGCATTAAATTAAGAACTCTAAACCAAACTCAGTGGCACTATAGCCCTAGTGAGCCATAACCTGTAATGCCCCAGTATCTGCTTTCCTGACGGTGGGCCCAAGGTGCATGAGTATATGGCCTGGACAAGTGGTCAGCTTGTTGCAGGACCCTGGTGTTTAGTCCCCAAGTGAACTTGGTACTCATTTTATTGATTCGCTAAAGCGATGAAAGGCTGAGTCAACCTTGTCCACCCTGGAGATAAAAAACTGGACCTCAGTGGGGCAGTGGCTATGCAATGCGCTAGCCACTGCCCCACTGAGCCTTTAAATTAAGAACAGTTTTACATTAAAAAAATGACTTGATGCTTTTTTTTTTCAGTTTTTTATAAATATGCTAGGTAACTTCATTTTGCAGTATTTGTGGAACAATTAAATACTTTTCTGTTAAAAAGCTTGCAAATAAGTTTTAAAAAATTGTGACTTTGCAGCAGTGCTAATGTGGCAATAAAAAAAGTACATACTCAAATGAGTTAATATTTTTACTACTTTGTATTTACCAAGGTGGTTGTTTAACCACTTGTATGTATAAGCATAACCATTTTATCATGGTTTGTCAATTTGTAACAGGAGAAAAGATGATTGCAAAAATATTTAATGATTTAATTAGGTATTTATCCCCAAAATCAATACTTTTTTTAAAAATTATGGTTCAAATTTTGTAGTAATTGCTTTAGGAGTAGCTTCAATGCCATTGTTCCCAGGAGGACTTTTGCTCAAAATACTGTATTCCTGCATAAATTTTGCCACTCTTTTTTTGGTGGTTGAGGCAGGGAAATCTTACAAGTTCTTATTTCAAAATTGAACTTAGGACAAGAAATATTGTAATTTGTCTATAAAAATGTTTGGAATTTGGACTACAACAGAAAGAGCATATATGAAAGTGGTGATGCTGTTTGTTAAAAGTGGAGAATCATGCACATGATTTTCATGAGCATGGTAGCCAGAGTTTGATGCATTCTAAAAACTTGGTGACTTCTCACTAATATGTAAATATAACAGTTTTTTACAAAAGAGCATGCTAGAAAACTAAATTGTAAAGAAGTCAATGAAAACAGCAGAGTAACATAATTAAACTTGCAGTACTATATTTTTGAGGTTAAACAGAACCTTCTTCAGCTGAGAGAATGAATTTTCACTCATAGTTTCATTGTATACTATGCTTAATTAATTATCAATAAAATATGAAAATCTGATTTGCATAGTGATGACTTTTTATGCTAAGTATTCATCCAATAATTTCATTTGTTTATTAATAAAATAAATGAAAATCTGCTTTATGATGGCATCTTTTTGTGCAACTAAAAGTGATTTATGTAAAAATGCAGGCTTGTTAATGCTGGGACACTCCTGAGTTGTTTCATCAGAATCTGTGTTGTGAAATTCCTTAGAGGAAATTTATGCAGAAAACCTACAAAATAAATAATTTACAAATTGATAGTCAGGATATTTTTTTTTTGGTTTTGTTTTCTTAGTGTATATTTAATTAAAGTTTCTGAAACTGTGTCTTTATTAAAAAAGGGCAGTATGTAATCTGTGACTGTATTCAAGATTGAGTAACCTACTGTATTTTAGTGAAAATAAGACCTAATTATAAAATTAGCCCTAGTATGATTCTTCATGTTGCTCCTAATATAAGTTCTACCCAGTCCAGTTAAAATTGTCAGCTAGATGGAACCAGATTTATTGCTGAATAAATCAATCAGAGTGCAGAAACACATCCATGCATTTGCTAATTATGGATGTCATTGCTACTAATTAGAGTTTTAGAGATTTACAAGCTTGTCCTCAAGAGTATGCAGTAGCTGCATTCCGGATTGGCTGCTGGACAAGCTTGGCTACCCATTTAAACAAGATTGGAATTTTCTATAATTCTCAGCGTCTTCTCTGTAATTTTGGTTTCATGGATGGTGATCACCTGCTTCTTTATCCTATTCAAACAGAAAATTCTCTATTTAGATGTTATTGGGAAGTTCGACATCACACGAGACTTCCTTCTGATTATTTTAAACTTCTGTTATCTGAATTCTGAATCTGCTCTTCTATTTTATCTATGTGCTTTGTATTGTATCTTATTGCCTAAGGACAAATTTGCAAAGGTATTTTTTTGCATTGGAGATGCGTTGTAATTTATATACTTTATTCGTGGGAAATAAAGAAACTTTTTCAAATTTTGTGCCTGAAATTTTTTTTAGTTTTATATGATCAATCATTCTTCAATCATTTTTGTTTCCACTCTTGGCTCAGTTAATATATGATTTAATAATAGATTTAAAAGGAATTATATTTTGATCCCCAAGGAAGATAAATACAAAATGAAAGAACTATTCCATGAAGTAAAAGAAAGGAATCGTAAAGGACTCTTGTGGCCATAATCTTATAGCTTTCAGCAGAGAGATGTTGGAGCTTCAGATTGTTAAAAAAATAATGATCAGAATGCAAGAATTACGCAAATATTCAGAGTTAACTATGTAAGCGTACACATGCGTGTCTACAGAGTTGTGATTGTGGAGCGTATGTAAGCACCTAAGGAATTTTTGGTTATTTGTGTGCTTGTATTATTTGCTGTGTTTTTAGCTAGAATTGGGTAAATTTTATTAGGCAAAATGAGTAATTGTGAAAGTATGGATGTAATGATATGGAAAATTGTCAATAGATTGGAGGCAGGCCAATCACAAATGCAGATGGCTACAGAACTCAATGTAATGACCAGTGTCATCTGCAATTTGTGGAACGACGAGTCTTAACTGGCACTTTCAGTGTGACAACATAGGACTGCTACAGCTTCACATCTCTCATGTGAGCTGTATGCTGCCACTGGAACCTAAGTTTCAGGATATATAGTTGCCTGAACGCTTCATGAGATAGGGCTGTATGCCAGAAGACTTGCTGTTTGCATCCCACTTACTGCAGCATACCAGATTTAGCATGATACAGACAACTTGCACCTTGGACCAGACATCAGTGGAGCACTATGCTTTTTACAGATTAGTCGAGATTCAATTTGGACTCCCTCTTCAGAGAAAAAGGATCATTACGGTGATGGAAGTGTAATGGTTAGGGCAAGCATTATGTTGGGTGATCACACACCCTGCTTGTGTTTGTCAAAGGCTCCCTGACTGCTAGGAGGTACAGAAAGGAGATCTTAAAGCAGTATGCTTGAATTTTCAGGGATGCAGTTGGTCCTAGGTTCCTCTCTTTTTTTCCACTGACAGCAGGGCAATTAGCATATCGTCCAGGTATCCCTGCTGATGGAATAAACTTTGTTATAAAAGTTACTGGATTGCAGGCTTCTCAGGCGTATATTTAGCAAAGATGGAAGTTCCCGTTGATAGATGACAATGCTCACCTGATTCACGATTATCTGGAAAGTGAGGATATTCACTGCAGGGATTAGCTAGCTAGATCTCTTGACTTTAAGCCTATAGAGCATGTCTGGGCACTTGTGGGAAGGTAGTTTCATCTCATTATCTCCTCCGAGAACCATTCCAGAGTTGAAAACTGTTGCAGCAGTAGTGGGATTGACTACCATTGGGACTTCTCAACTGCCTCCTCTCCAGTATGACGTCACACTGTCTGGCTGTGAATGGGGACCATAGTTCATATTAGACTCAGTTTGATATCACAGTGAGGATTTTGAACATCCCTGCACTATGAATTTCATTGATAATCATGCATACATAAAAGGACTTTTGAACAGTACATTTCTTTCTCTGTTGTAAATATATGTTTATACCAAATTTCAGTAAAATCATTCAGCTTTTCAGAAATTTGACATAAATGAATATTCTGCTTATTTTGCACACACGTGTATATGTTTTAAGAACTGTCTAGAAAAATATTGCATGGTTTTAATAGAGTGTTGCTGAAAAATTGTTGTGGTATTATATAAAGAAAAAGAGAATCATCTAACCAGTTATTGAAAAGTAGAATCACTTTAGTCCATTATGTATTTGATATTTTTCTTTTTGAATCATTCTGTAGAACATTCATATAGGCATTATTAGTGATTCTAAATTATACTGTAGTGAACAGGAAAATTGCTCTACAATGCTTTAACAAACTTTTAGAGTACAATTCTTAAAAACTGATATTTGAAAATAAATAAATAAAATATTTTATCATTGTTTAACTGTCTGGGCATTTTCCTACTGATGATCTCTTGGTATATTCCATACAACTTAAAATTGCTTTCATTAAAACCACTTTCAGGATGCTGTTTTATTCTTCTATTATATTTTTCCGAGTTTCTGAAATTCCATAAAAAGTTTTATTTTTTAACATAAAATTTAATTTTGGAACAGGCTATAGTTTACAAGATGTCAAGTTAGGTAAGTATGGTAATGGCTTTTTTTTTTGCAAATTAAAGTTTGGCAGTAATTGCTGTACCTAATTGAGCCTTTTCTGGCCTAATATGAATCCATTTTAAATTGATTTCAGAATTCAGGTTTACTATTTCTTTGTATAAAACATTCTTTATAAAATTTGCCATTCGCTGGAATTCCATGCCTTCTCTGGTATTCAAACATGGGCCCTTTGCCAACATTCAAGCATGGCCCTCAAAAGTTTTCTACCATTGTGGTTGAAATGTATGCTTTTGTTCTATTTCATTATTGTGAACTTTATCACATCTAGTGATGTGCACAGGTAGGTGAGACATTTCTGAGGAAGGAGATTCTAGTAGCATTATTTTAAGCAGGAGGGTTCCCAGAAAAAACAATATGACTAGAGATAATGTTCCGTCTAGCTGAGGAAACGGGGGGGGGGGCATTTTGAAACTTTGCAGAAAGCCAGTTTTATTGAAAAAAAAAAAACTATAATATTTGTATGCTGTGTTTTAATAATATAACCATTTAAGCCATTTTAAAAATGTTTATATACTGATTAAATTTATAATCCTGGAAATTTCAAAGTTGATAATATTTTAGGACGTTATTGTACTTTTGGTGATTTTTTTTAAAATTTTCGTTGCCAAATTTGTTATATTTCACATTGACCCATAGCATACAGTGTAAAAATATTATGATTGTTATATATTAATAAAATTTTTGCCTAATTTAAGTTGATTAATTTTTTAAATTCTGTTTATATATGCACGACTTTACTTTTTTACCAATTATTTATCATTTAAATTCTGTATTGCATAATCAGTGATATTCTGTAAACAACATAAAAGGTGCATAAAAAGGAAAGCGTAGCTTATATAATAATGAGAATACACATTAAATTTTTATGCTATTATTTTTGTCATTAATCAAATACTTTTTGGATTATAAATAGAAGCTATACTTTTATTGTACCTGCTACATATTGAAACATTTGAAATTTATGGATTTATTATTATGCATGATAAAAAGCATTTGTATATACATTCATTAATATAAATCTTATTCATTACATTAATACTAATAAATATCTGTCAACAACTTCTAAACCATCGCATCTCTCTCTGTGCATATGACTTAGTAGATGTGTATTTATATGCATATATGAATATAAAAATGAATAATGCCAAAGCGTTTATTTGAAGTCACTTCTAATTCATATAATGATCATGTAATTGATAGCAACTGTACCCATCAGGTCTTTGCACATTATCTTTGCTATGGAATACACAGTGGAAAAATAATTGATAAGCATAGACATGAAAGAATGTACATGTTTTTGGAATAATACATAATTATATCCTGTGTATGATTTACATAATATAAGCATGATTTATGAATAACAAGAAATTTAACAGCTATGCATTTATAAAACATATGATCACTTAAAACATACACTGCACAACTGATTATCTCTTTCATGTGTGTTTATGCTTTCCATCACTTTTCTGTTATTTTCCGTAAATAATGAACAAGTTTAAAATGAAAAGAGGGTGAGCGATACAAGATAACAACATGGAATTTGAAAGCAAATGTCTCTTTTGCCAGTCTGAGCGATAATTGATTCCTATTTGGCTTTCAAGTCTGTTTATGAAGTGAAGATGGTAACCCAGCTACATAGGTTTCGTGGAAATGGAGATTCTGAAAAATGTCTGTTTATGAAGTGAAGATGGTAACCCAGCTACATAGTTTCGTGGAAATGGAGGTTTTGAGAAATGTTTCTTTTGAGGCCATGTTGTGGCTAGCAATAGCAGGTGTGAGTGAGCTTTTAGATGCACTGCATCAGAAAACTTTTCAGCACCTGTGCATTTAAAATTGTAGGCAAGTGACCTGTAATAAATCATCAGAGGAGACGAGATGTTCGGCTTGTGTGTTGAGTGATTCACAATTAAAAATTTGTTTATAAAAACGTCCACTTGGAAATGTTTTTCTAATAAATTTGACATTAGATATTTATACTTTAATTTTTTAATATTTTTAATTGTCTGTTCACTTTTTTATGGTAAAAAAATAAGGTTATAAAAATCAGCACATGGGTCATTTAAAAAGCCTTAGTGGGTCACTGTCTGACCTTGTCATATTTTCACCACCAGTGTTATACAACAATCTAATGATTTACAAAAGTCTCCATTCTTAATAGTTATGCTTTATTAATAAATATTCTAATGATATTTTTTCCGTGATTAATTTCTGTTTTAAATATTCAAATTTTATATTTTTCTTGCTTTCAGACTATTATCGAGTGTTTGCGTTACATGACAACTGGAGACCCACCACCAAACAGTGATCGAGGTGGATCATTTGTACTTGATCCTAAGGTTAATTTTTGTTTTATCTCACACATTTTAACTTTGTTCTTAGTTCTATTTAACAGTGTAATCTATTTAATAAAATGAGTAAAACAAATATGTTAAAATAAATTTATATAAAGTTTGCAGGCGAACAAGAAGTTAAAGGACAAGTGAAATTACAATTTCGTGATGTACTAGGGAAAAAGGTTATTGTAACCCGATCTCTGTTGGCTTCACAAGCGGTAAGATGAGCATCCTTTCAAAGCATAGTAGAATAGCTTATTTATCTGTAAATTTTGTAATATCTTTGCATGCAAATTATTGAAGGCATCTTTCCTGTATTAAATTTTGTCTCATCTTCAATATGAATTAGGGAATTTTTTAGGATAACTTGTCACTGATCTGCTTGTTCAAGTTAGGGCTACTTATGTATTATCGCAACCACCTTAGTAGAAGTCAGCTAATTTCAGAAGTCGCCAAACACTGGCAACCATGCACATAACAATGTAAGTAACCATATCCACTGTATGTTGCAATCTGAAAATTCACCAAGTGTCCTTTTTCTTCAATGGAAAACTACCAAACTGTGCCCAGGTGGTTGTGTTAATAAACATATAATACATAAGTACCAAATTAGATGCATTGTTCGTAAGAGAAATCATAAAAAAAATTTAGCTTATTCTAAAGGATTTAAAATTTCCTATCCTTTCAAATAAAATTTGTATTTGGACATCAAAGCTGAAAACATTGATAAATTTTATTAAAGCATGCAAAGTAATTTAAAACAATTTGTTAACTGACATATATTATAATGTATGATAATATTCTTATATATAAATATATATATATATA
>KK116547.1:287055-311550 GCA_000611955.2 Stegodyphus mimosarum | reverse complement strand
TTTTTTTTATTATAATTATGTGAAATTTTTGTCATTTAAAATGATAGTTGTAACAACTTCATTTCATAATTTCATTGCATATTTTTAAATAATTGTTAGCTCATATAGCTCAAATAATTTATAACCTTTTATTTCATGTGTTTTAAATTTTAGTTTTTCATGTAATATATTTTATTAGTGTGTTAGTTAATATCAATATGTTCAGTTAAAGAAATTTTTTATTCTTATATCAAGGGAAGGAATAATATGAGCACATTGCATGTTTATATGTGTGTATATGTTTGCAAATAAATGTAAATATACTTTTTAGGTTAAAAAAATAACATTAAAGACGTTAGAAGGAAGTATAACACGTTATGGTGCTAACAATGAGGCAAGTAATTACTATGAAATTAAGTTCATTAATTTTTTAAATAAGTGTTATAGAAAAGTAATTTTTTACTAAACAAATATTCTTAATTTTTAATTTGCATTTATTTATTCTATTGATTTCATTGCAATTAATGAATTTATTTTTCAGAAAATTCATTTAAGTTCTAAATGTGCTGAAATTGATACTGAAGTAAGTTTTGATGCTTTTATAAGGAATACATGCTTATTTATTTTATTTTCTTCTGGTTTATGTTTTCAGTTTCTTAACTTTTGAAATGTTTATTATAGATGATAGGCTCTTTAGGAGTGTCAAAAGCAATTTTAAACAATGTCATCTTTTGTCATCAGGAGGAATCTAATTGGTAAGTTGATTTATCTGTGATAGTTTTAGCAATACTGTTTCATGTTTTTGATACATATTATTTGTTTAGTATTCATATTAAAAAAAATGGTTTTTATGTAGGCCTTTGAGTGAAGGTCGAGCTCTAAAACAGAAGTTTGATGAAATCTTTGCTGCTACTCGATACATTAAAGCTTTAGAAGAAATTAGAAGTATCAGGCAGAAAAAAGTAGTTCATTTAAAGTTTTTTATTACAAATTTTATAATTTTAAAAAATGTTTTATAATTTAAACTGATGCTTATGATTTATTAAAGATGTCTGAAATCAAAGTATTTGAAACAGAGGTTGAATCTTTGAAGACTAACAAACGCAAAGCTGAAGAGGTATTGTTTTATTTTTATTATATTGACATTAATAATATATTAGGAAAGAATCCAAAATCTCAGTTTCTAAAATAAAATTAATTCCATTGAACGTTTTTACTTGTATAACTGGTGCAACATTTTGGTAATTTCAAGTCAATGTATTTGCTGCTAAATATAAGATAAACTTTCTGCTGTTAGGAAATAATTTTTGCTCAAGAAATATAAAAAATTAATTAAAACTGGCAAAAATTAAAATGTGAAATTAATTAAAAAAATGATACTTTTCTGTTAATAGGGCAGCTCTTATTACTAAAACATAAATGTTGGCGCAAAATCTAAGTAGATGGTGACACCTTTAACAATATGTGAAACAACATCATGAAAAGTGTGACCATTTTATTAAATCCAGAATTAATAAAGACATGATAAAAAATTCAAAATATGAGAGTTTACCAGATTAATTTTAGATTATGCACAAGGCATAAAACTACCAATTTCATTTAACGTTTTCAGAAACATTTGAACCTTTTCATGCAGTAGCAGTGGTGCTACATAAGTTTGATGAGGGGGGAATTTAAATGATGGTGGTCAATGCTGTGCTGTTCATTTGCCCATTTTATTTCTAATAACAAATCAGGATCAATAACATAGCATTTGTGGTTAACTTGGCAGCTGTCAATTCATACACCTAAGCAACTAAAAATGTAGGAAGAAAAATTCCTAGATTGATGTACATTCTTATGTTTGTTTATGTTGTTTGATGTTTATTCATTGATGCTCTTATGTTTATTCTTCCTGCTTATATGCAACAGTGTCACTGCACAGCTATTCTTGACATGATATAAAGAGGCTACTACATTTGACAACTGGCTCCCATTTGCAGGGAAAGTACTGATAATTAAAAAAATTATTAATTATTCTTTAATTTCAAAAATGGTTTAATGTATGCAGTTCTCTTTATTTATATCCATATATTTTTATAAAAATACGTTCTCACAATTAATCTTTAAAAATAAAAAACAGAGCACATAGAAATAAAAATAGAACACACAAAAATACACACAAACATAAAAATACAACACACAAAATTTTCCTTTATTTTGAAATACTTATACATGTCTAACTTTGAAGTGTGCTTAAATTGCACAAACAAATCAGATATTAAACAAAATTTAATTTTAATGTGTTTAATTATACATGTATGTTTGCAATACATCATTTTTCATCATGTGCTGCATGTTTGGATTGTTGTTTTAATGTTGAACTGCATTTGAACGCAATACCAAAATCTCAAATGGTATTTATTATCTATTCACATTGTTATGCATCATTTTAATCAAAATTTAAATTCATTTACACAGTCAAATACAATTAACCAGGTGTCGATTAATTTTGCTGTGTCTAAAAAAGAAATTTGTTAACTGTGAAACAGCGAAAAAAACGTTTTAACAAATCATCAAATAAAGGGAAGTTTCTATGGGAAATGCAAAATGGGAAAGAAAATGCATAGTACAGCATTAGTGATAGCAGATGACTTTATGCATAGCAGTATGTAATTTAATTGTATATATTCTAGAATACATAAACATTGTTAAATCATCTGTTAAAAATAAATTCAGCATAACTATAAAATGGCATTTCACTTTTTAAATTGTTCCCACAAAATATTAGAGCCCTGCATTATATTTAAAGAAATTAAATAATGAAGAATATACATTAATGTGGGTATGTTTCTCACACTGTGAAAAAATGACGGTACCCAGAGACGTCAAATTTTGAATGAAGTCGTCCTCCATTTGAATATGGGGATCTGGAAACCCAAATTTGGAATTTGTTTTATTAAATCTCAAAGATTTCAAAGTGAGCAATGGCAACACTGCATGAAAAAAAAACATTTTTATCTCCAGCATGCAAGACTATGTATCATAAATTTTAAAGGATATGCTTTTTTTAAGTATTTTTTGATATTGCTGATTTTTTTATATTTGATATATTCATCATGCCCTGCATTGCTTTGGGGTTAATTAGGAATCTACCACATTTACATTTATATAATGTTTTAATATTTGTCAAAAGGAAAATTTAAGACATTAAAAATTTTAAGGGAGATATTTTGCAGGAGAAAAAGCACATATTTGTAATGATTGGGATGACTAATGCTTTTCCAAGAGCACATCCTCATTGTACATTCCATTGCATGTTTCCCAAAGCATACTGTATTGCTGGGTTGGTGTAACTGATTAGCACATGTAGCTGGCAGTTGGGAGAACTGTGGTTTGAATCCTGGCAATTATATACATGATTTTTCATGTTTAGTCATGTTTTCATGTGTCGCTTAGAAAAATTCTTTGTGACTCAAAGTAAAATGTTCACAATTGTTTGCTACCACCTGGATAGTCATCTAGGTCTCATTTCTTTCCTCGCCCTCTAAGTGTTTGAGAATGTAAGGATTTATCTCAAAATCTTGAAAATTTAGGAGAAGAGGTTGCCTTTTTGCACCATATTATTCAAATATTATGTCAGATTCAAAAGAGCTCTTGCAATTACCGCTTTTTTTTTAAGTCTATGACTTGCTTCTGAATCTCATCAAGAGTTATTTATTATTAACTTTTTTTTTTAACATTTAAGGACTTTCTAATCATTTTCAGGATAACTTCGAATTTGTCTGCAATTTGTAAATTCCGCTGAAAATGTCCTCGACAAGTGGTATCCCTTCTCTAGACAGATAGCCCTCGTATGCTTTGTCATATATAAATAACCTAATCTATCATTTTTATTGAAGAATACCCTTTAGTATCCTGTGACATTTTTTTCCTCATACTGTTGTTAAACAGCAGAAACTTTTTATTAGCATTTTACAGATTGAATGAGTTTATTTTGTTTATTTATTTATTTATTCATTCATTTTTATTTTCAGGTTAGAAACCTCAATGAGGTTGTTAATGCTTTTTTAAATATTGCCTGTTTTGTCTGCTTGTAGCAAACTTTGTTTTCTTTAAATTTCATAATTTGCTGTGATGAATTACAGAGGCCAGTCTGATAAATTTGGATTACAGTCATTGGCACACTAACATCTCAGATCTCAATTGATTTCATTTGCACTAAATTTGAACTGATTATAATCAGTATATCATATTTTCTTTTCTATAAAGTATTGAGTTTATAACAGAAGTAGCTGAATAATTGCATGTATATGGGTTGCTATTTATATTTCTGGCCTAATAATGAAAAAACAAATATTTATGATGGAAATTGCATTTGAACCAATTTTCGAAGCACTTTTTCCACTCCGATTGAGGTAACTCCATGCCTTTTGAATGCGTCAACATCTCGTACAGGTGTCGCAAATCGCTGACCACGTAATTTATTTTTGATGTACGGGAATAAAAAAAAAAGTCATTGGATGCCAGATCATGGCTATATGGTGGATCACCCATAAATTCGATGTTTTGGCCCATAAAAATTTCCTTTGTTTGAGCTGATGTGTGAGAGCTCATATAGTCATGATAAAGAATGATTCACCTCTTCTTCTGCATTTTTTAAATTTCTTCGATGACTTCTGGCAAACAAATGGTCGCGTACCATTCGAAATTGACTGTGCTCCATTGCTTGAGTGCCACTGTTGCTACGTGACCGGTAATGCTGAAGAAACAGGCAACCGTTTGTTTTGATGTGCTTCTTTTACGAACAACTTTTGTTCGATTTGGCTCATCTTGGAAGACCATACAGTCGGCTGCTAGTTTGTTCGAGCTCATATGATTTATCACCCATGTAGGTATTATATACAGTCTTTGATGCACCTTGAATGTATTTTTCTAACATTTCCTTGCACCAATCGATACAAGCCTCCTTTTGAGTGTTTATCAGATTATGCGGTATCCAACATGAACAAATCTTTTTTTATGGCTTAAATGTTCATGTAATATCTTATTAATGTTTGTGCTATACTAATGCCCAAAGATGCCTCAATCTCATGTTATGTCACATGACAATCTTGCTTTATCATTTCACGCACAGTATCGATATTTTCTGGCAAAAAAAACGATTTTAGATTACTTTTGAGGAATGCATCCTGGAACGAACGTTGACCACAATTGAATTTGTTATACCAGTTTTTTTCAGTGCTGTAGGATGGTGCTTTATTGCTGCGTAAAGAATTAAGTTCACCAAAGAACTCTCGTCTTGATAATTCCTATTGAAAGTTATGTAAAATAATCTTTTGAAAATGTTCGCAAGTCAATTCCATTTTTTACCCGAGATGAATTTTTCAGTTTATTGTAAACAGCACAAATCACGTTAAAAGGGCAAAACGTTCTGAAGAAGTTATGGTTAAAAATATTAAAATTTCAATTGGAATCATCTGCAGTTGCCTAGCAACCAGGGCCAGAAATATAAATAGCAATCTTCATATACCTGACCTTGGTTAAATTAATCACCAGAGTGTTAAGTAATGAGGCTACTTAGAGGTAATGTATTGGTACTACCATATGTTATCATTTTCAGGAAACAAACAAGCAAGAAAAAACTTGCTCTTTAAAGGAAAGTTTAATCTGAAATCCTAAAAATAAATTTTTAAAATTTTGTAAGAAAGACTTTGCAGACAAGTTTATTATTATTATTATTATTATTATTATTATTATTATTAACTTGATGCACCATTAATGGTTGAGAGGCCACAGGTTGGGAATCACTACTATACACATATCACCAGTTTACTTAAAAATTATGCATTCCCTAAGAAGAAGCAACTAATTGTTTAATATACACATTTTAGTAAGCATCAAATAGCTAATGCTTAATTCCAAATACAGCACATGATGAATTGAAGTCGGAGATTGCAAAGAAAGTCTGCAATGAAATGGCCACAGTGATACAAAATGGCTAGCGAAACATTCATAATGTCATGATGTTACTAATGTACATGCTTTCTTTAATTCTGTAAATACTGAATCTAAGAAAAGTGAAGGTGGTCCCAGATAGTCAAGGTGGCATCAAGAAAAATGATGGACATAGAAAAGAAAACAGGTGTAAAATGAAAACTTTTATAATAAATAATGAATGTAAAATAGAATAACTAATAAATAATGAATGTAGAGTAGTAATGTAAAGTATTGAGAAATATAGTTAATAAAAGGAATTGTTTTGTTCTTGAAATTTATGATTTGCTCATTATCTTAATCTGTTTTAAAATGAGTTTTATCTCGTTCAGAAATCATCATATAGAAACTAGACAGTTTAAAGGGATATGCAGATGCAGTGTTCTTTTAAGATAAAAACATAAAACCCAAAAATCATACAACTTTCATGTGATTTTGATTTGTGCTTGGTGTTCTTTTGTGATAGATACTCAGAAGTACAAGGTGAAACAGTTGGATAAATTGCTTGGAATGATTCACAAAAAGTCCATATTGCTGACAAATACAGTAAACACTCAGAGAATGGGATTTTGTGTTTATGAGTTACCTTAATTATCTCCATTTAATTTGTTCAGCCCGAGAATTTGAATTATATGTGGTATGCTACACGACATTACATCTGAAAGCAGAGGTTTTATTCCTTCCGCTGAACACCATTTTCTTAATCCAACCAATAGATCAAGAATTCAGTTTTTATAGGTGAAATTAAGGTATATTTGAATATAAGTTTTAATAACTTTTAAATGCATCAAAAGGCTTTAATTATATGTCAAATTGTAAAAATGTTACTTTGTTTTCATACAATTATGTCATTGCAATTATTATTTTTTATATATTTTAATAGTTTCAAAAAGAGTTGGAGAAAACCGAAACTCGTCTTGCTGCTTGTAAGGACACTGTTCAAGATGTGAATGCGAGATTGAAACCTATAAATGTAAATATGAAGTTCATTTGTCATAGATTGCCTTAAATGCACTGATTTGTTTCATGGATATTTAAACCTTTTATAAATTATACTTCTATTATAATGTTAAAATTTTATATTTGTAATGTCTCATCTTCTTTTGAAAGGAAAAACTGAGGGAATTACAAATAAAACAGAATGAAATTGGAGCGCTTCAAGCTTCACTTGGTAATGAAGTTCTGAATATTTTTTTATCCTTCTTTTAGTTATAGTATACAGTAATGATTGAAAAGTCTAAATTTTTTATTTAGCATGAAATGATTCTACAGATTCTGTATTTTTTCGTTCTCAAAATGGTATTCTTCACATCAAATTAATTTTTTTCTAACATTTTGAGACTGATTTGCAAGCATGAAATATATTGTTTTGTGCTGTAGCCATGACATTTTACACTTCTCCATCTAAGAAGAGAATCTATTTCTAAACAGTAATCTTATCAATGCTGGAAATATCAAGAAAGCACTAATTTAGGTCTGTATAGACCATCTTCTAGTGCTGTCCCATCAATTTCAGTAGAAACATTCCGTGGAGCATTGTGCTGTTGCAAACATTACTGTTTCTTGAGTAGATATAATCTGTTCTTCCTTATGATTCAATGTAAATTATTTTTAAGGTTCTTCACATCTATAGTAGTCACCATTCACTGTCTGTCATGGATATGCAGTATTGACATCTATAGTCTCTTTGGATAGCCTGCCAGAATGTGTTCTTTTATCAATATGTTATCTTTCAAGTAGCTCTGTCGCTGAAATTCTGAAGCACAGCTGTTTCACAACAATATGCATGTCTTAGATCTAAGCAAGTAAAACCATACTTCTGTGCAGTGTACAGTATCGTTTCACCACAACAGACATATCAGACCAAATGTCATAATGTATCAAATCTTATGTTTTAACATTTCTTATGTTTCATTCATGTATGCAATTGAATTTAACATAAAATACTGCTCCGTCATATTTTCTATTGCTAAAAAATGAAACTGCCTTGTTCAAAATTGTGGGTTGCAGGTTTCCTCCATTGTGCTGTGTCCTGTGATGAGACATGTTATGCAATAAGATATGCTGATGAGAATCAACAAGCAATAAAGAGATGTTTGGAATTATCAAGCAATTTTATAATTCTTCAAAAGACTACACCACAAAGTCAAACTATCTGCGATCTCTGTCCGTGCCACTCCAGCCATAAAATTTAGTGAATGGTTCTACTAAATTCTCTCTTTGTACCAATTTATTATTACAAATTGACTGATACAGTGTAAAGTTTGAGAACTGGGATCATTGGAACTGTTGTAATTCTGGATGTCAGATTTCCAGATTTTAAATCATTAGTTTAAATTTAATCATGTAGAAAGACATGTAGAAATTATAAAATTAAAGAAAGGAAATAGTTTATAAAACACTAAAGCATTTACAACATTTTAAAATTGACGTAACTTACGAAAGTTGCAAATTTCTTATTGTGATGTAACTTCAAATGGTTGCCTGTTTATGCGATCATCATCAAAATTTTAAAAAGTTGATGTGCATGCAGTAAAGCCTCCATGTTAACATAGATTAATATTGCTCTGCAAATCTTATGGGGGAAGCCTTCATCAGCTTTTTTCCATCTAACTTTCTCGTTGTGTGTATTGGCTTAATTTTTTAACCTCCCTCTCTTTATTATTATCTTTTTCTTGTCCCAGTAAATGTTTGATTATTTTGTAGTCATCTTGAAGAAGTATGACAGGAACAGAATTGTTTACCTCCACCCAAGTTTACGCCTTCTTTTCATTAACCTTAACTTTCTCCGAACATGCAACTAAATCCAAAATGATGTATTTTAAAACAAAGAAAATCTTTGTAACTCAACTCTTTATCTATAAATATAATCACAGGCTACAATTTATGGCAAATATGATGTAAAATAATGCTCTTTGCAACTTTCCTGTTCCAGGCAAGAGATATCCAGTTCCAGGCAAGAGAAGGAAATAGGGTATCTTTCAGTGAGAATTATTTCTAAAAATTATGGGCACTGCCTTCAGAATTACGCATAATGTGAGGATTGTGGGAGAGGGAGACATAATTTGGAGTTGTAGAGGCATGTAACACGGCTTTACATATGAAAGTGTTGCCAGTCTGTTAGTCCATTATATATATTTTTAATCTCCTAGGCCCAGATTTAAGATTTAAATTTAGATCTTTCAAAGTGTGACTATTGATATTTCCAGTTGTTCTGAGAATGCATTGTTGAATGCAGGTTGTGAGAGATTTTGCTGCTCTGGTAACACATCCTAATACTTAGTTTCTGTAATAAATACATATAAGAAAATTTATTTTTTGTTGATTTCATTGGTTTCTTTTCAAAATTTGTCAGCTCTTCGTTTTTTGGAAGATAGAGAATAAGCAAAGTTAAAAATTGTAAAATATATTATTTAATCTGTTGCTGTAAATGACTTGAATTTCAGGCATCTCTTGCAGTTGCTTAAATATCTTTTTTATATACCTAAGTTTAAAATTTTATTGATTTAGAAGGTACAGATTAACTGAATGTTTTACTTTTTTTTTTAACGTTTCAAGTTTTTTGTTATATTTTGATGTTTATTGTTCATTTATTTTGTTCATTTAGACAAAAATTTAGATCTAATTAAAAAGTATGAGAAAGATGAAAATGATCTGAGGAAGGCTATTAAAGATTTGTTCTCTGGCAATAAAGAAGACCTAGTATATGAAATGCAGAATTTTAATTCTGTTATGGAACAAAAGAAGAATGATCTTGACAAGGTATTATAGATTATAATTCATTACTATGCAAAAATGAGTACTTACTCTATCTTTGATTAAAAGAATGATTGTAATTATATAGATCAAACGAGAAACTTCAATTATTGAAAAGAGACTTCAGACTGACATGAAGATAAAGTCTCAGCTGCTAGAAGAACTTGGCAAACTAAAAGCTGATCATGATGTAAGATAATAAAATTACCCTTTGTTTCTTAATATTATATAATAAGTTTATTTTCTTTGTAATTATGCTTTTTTAAGTTTTCATTTTTTTGATTACTTTAATGCATACAATAGCATTTGTGCATAAGTAGCAGTCTTTTATTATATAAAATTTCCGTGTGAAACATATAAAATTTTGCAAATAATAGTCAGTAACTAGGTTTCAAACTGGTGTGGGATGTCAGGAAATAATCATGAGTAGTTTAAAAAATGTTCCCAGCTAGCAGTATAATCATACTTAATACTGAGTCTGTGAGCAATGCCATTAATCACTAAAGCATCTAAGGGCAGTGTGAAAATTGAGAACATGCTGAAATAATGTATGTTGGATGAAAAGTGGGGTGTGATACTTTTTCTTGGGCCGCTGATGTGTATCCAGAGGCAAGGAATGAATGTAACTGCCACAATTATATAGTGATGTAATGTTGCATAAAAATAAGCTGGGTATTATTAAAGTGTTTCATGCAATTTTATTGCTCTAGCCATTTTTAACTTGTTTACTGACAATCCTAAATTATTACATCTACGTGTAGTTTTCTGAGTATGTAAGATTGTAGAGGTATGTGGAGTATAATAATTGACCTTTTTTAAGAGCATTTATTTGAATGTAATTCTTATATTTTAAAGATTTCTAACAAGTTCTTCTATTAAATTCTTTAGTTTCGTAAAGATTGAAAGTAATTAAATATTTAAGAGTTATAATAAAAAGTGTTTAAAGTAAATGGTTTAACTCTTTTGGTAGCTTTGATTTTCAATTTCAACACACCTGCATTAGCAAGTTGTAAGCATAGTTTTATTTTATTAATTTTTCCTTAACTATCATAAGAACATTACTACTCTGTTTAACTTTTCTTCAGACATTATCAAATAAAGAGGTTAACGTAATATACATGAAAGGACTACAGTAACCTCATTAGAATTTTTTCTTTGAATTTATAGGTAGTGGTTTTATGAAGTCTTGATCTGTAGACTGGATGTTGATGATGAAAATAAAGGTGTGATGTATTGATGCATTGTCAATTTCAATAGAAAATGATTACATTTTTATATATGTTACTGGCAAAGTATGAAATCTGGCATTCCATGGAATATTTAGGCATTTTATAGAATGCTGAAACCTGGCTGGCAATATATAAAACGATTGAATATTTCACATTTGCCTAGGCATTCTATATTGTGCCAAATGACAAACCGGCAAAGTGGGAAATAAATCTCTGATTTCTTTTGAATATCATGTAGCAAGGCACGTGATATTTATGCCTTCACTCAGATTTAGAATTTGCCCTTTAGATTTTGTGCTTTGTTTGGGAGTATCAAAATACATGTCCTCCCCTCAGCTTCATAATTTTTTGCACTTTGTTGGGGAGTGTCAAAATATGCAATTTTACTTAAAGTTATTCAATAAAATTTAGTTTTATATTGTGCTGCATGAAAATGGAAGAGCAAAATATAGTGTTGGATAGTAAATCACAGTCAATAGACATGCACCGATAATTCAAAGATTAATTGTCTAAGCTTCAAGTTAATGCTGTAAACAAATCGTTTGTTCTTAACTGAAACCACTCAGCAGAGGTTAACAAATTATGTAAAAGAAGCCAAAATGACTACTAAGAAGAAACCACAGGACTGTTAGTTACTGAATCACTATGATGTGATGTTTGTGGAGTGCAAAAGTAAACTCATTTATCCTGTTAAAGAAGGCATGAGTACTATATAATATTAGGGGCACTGAATTATTTCACATACTTAATGAAACTCATCTGGCTATTGAACACAGAGGATGTGACAGAATATTGAAAGAACTCTCAACCTAATGCAAAAACGTTACACATAATGATATTGAACTGCACATCCACCTTCCTGAGCCCTGCCAGAAAAGAAAAGTATTAAAAAGAGCATTATTGTGAAACCTGTGTTTTTTTTTTTTTTTTCTTCTGAATTTAATTCTCATTGTCAGGTAGATCTTACTGATTTCCACTCTCAGCAATATAAAGAATACAAATTTATTATGCTACCAGAATCATCTTGAAAATTCTAAAATTTGTGATTCTGAAGGCAGTGACATCAAAAATAGTAGCCTACAAACTAGTGGACATACTCTTATTGCTTTGGGAGCCATCTGTATCACAGTCTGACAATGGTAGGGGATTCTGAAAATATGCTCAGTACATGGATGCGGGATAACAAATCCGAAGGACTGCAACTCATTCAATTTATGAAAAATAGAGGTGATCATTCTGGAATCAAAAGAACATCATATGATGCCCTTTTTGGCTGCAAACCCAAAGTAGGGCTTACAAATTCTTTTCTATCCAAAGAAGTTTTGAAGGATACAAATGCAAAGGAACAACTAGAAAAAGTAGTAGAAAGTGTGCATACAAGGCAAAAAGATGAAACAAATCAGCTTATACAAGAAAAAGGAGTCTGCTTCAAAAAAGCATGGATGAGATTATAGTCGATGCGGAATTAAACCAACATGGCGATGACGTGCTTACCGAAGAGATTTCCATTTTTGCTACCTGTTGTGTGTGTTTAAAGGTAACTAGTGATGCACTCAAGTGTGCAAAATGTCATCACAAAATTCACAATTTCTGTGCCCATGCTAATAAAGATGATGAATTAGATATTTTGTGCACTCTTAGTTTAAAAACTGAAAATGCTATCAAAGGTAAAATTAATTCTAAAATCAGTTTAGAAAGGCAAGCCAAAAAAATGAAAATGAATTCAATAAAAAGTTTCCCACTGCTTCTTTGGGAACCACTGTGCGAGTCCCTCTTTTTGACGACAAGGGTTCAGACAATTCACACAATATTTTGGCAGTTGTAATGAGTGTGACAGAGGACGTTTTCTACTGACTTGACATAATGAGGAAATTTTAAAACAGCTATATGCAAGATCACAATTCTCTTTATGTAACTTGAACTTGCTTCAAATTGAAGGTGTTCCTGATTCCTTTTGGTCAGTTGCAGTTTCTCAGTCTATTTATTGGAAGCGACCAAGAATTCATCAAATGCATGTGTAAAACAAAGTGCCAGAATATGAAATATCTTTGAAAAAAAGTGATAATATTTAATTCAAAATGTTATTCAACCCTACCATGTTGCAACAAATAAGTTAAATGTATTTTTAAAATTTTATGTCAAAATATTACATTTTTTATATTTTCTTTTTTAATCCGCGTTATTTTTTTTGTAAAGTTCATTTAATGATCCTGCTTTACTTTTCAGAAGAAATAAAATTTAATGAAATTTAGAATAAAATTATTTCTTTTATTCGTGCAACAACTAGGTTCTTATTTTATTTATTTATTTATTTTTAATGAGAAAGGCATAAGTATTGTTTTGTACAACTTAACAATTTCTTTTTTCATATATTGAAGAAAAGCTTTTTAATGGCTGCCTTTCATTATTTTTTGAAAATAACACTTTTATTTTTGAGGAATGACTGTCTTTTAAACAATAGCCTTATCATGACCTTTTTTTCATACTTTGCCTGAAGAGCATTTGTCATTCTGTAGAATGCGTAGGTATTATATACAGTGTCTAGGTAAAGTATATAATAATTCTCATATTTCATACTTTGCCTAAAAATGCCAAGGTGTTCTACAAAATGTCTAGGTATTCTGTAGAATGCGAGCATTTCATGTTTTGCCAGTAACATATATATGTAATTTTCCTGACGCTACTGTAATTAGTATCAGAAGATACCATTATGTTTAGAAGAACTGTTGTGGCTTAGATAGTATTCCATTAAACATTTTGGTGTCTGTCTTGATATTATTAGAAGTTTTATCAATTCCTTCAAAATTTTCATCTCTTTATAGTGCTTAATTTTCACTGATACGTTTTCAATGGTATATGGTTTTTAAATCTGAGAAATGTCGTATTTTCTTTTAATCAAAGAAATTCATTATGATCTTCATGTTTGCTGCATTGATATTTCAGAGTAGCAGACTATCAAACTGCTTTATATGTTGCTTTGAAATCTAAAAGGCTAAGATTTCCAAAGGCTGAATTAGAAATATATCAGGGTTGCCATGCTACCTGGAAAACCGGAAAAAGTCAGGGAATTCGAAAATTGACCAAAAAAGTCAGGGAATTTGAATATTTTAGTCTAAATCTGGAAAAGTCAGGGAATTTCATACAGCGATCCCCCCAAAAAGTGAGTTTTCCACCAACGGTGGAAGCCGATCACTTTCTTGGCGCGCGTTAGCGTCAATCGGGCAGCTGGCATAGAGCTAATTCTTGCAGCTCCAAACAGATCGGCTTTTAGAAAGGGAAAACAAGGTTTAATAACTTTGGTTCCCAGTTACCTCGAGAATCGAAATACTCACATGCACATGTGCAGTGCATGA
This sequence comes from Stegodyphus mimosarum, assembly GCA_000611955.2. Taxonomy (NCBI): domain Eukaryota; kingdom Metazoa; phylum Arthropoda; class Arachnida; order Araneae; family Eresidae; genus Stegodyphus; species Stegodyphus mimosarum. The sequence goes on along the minus strand of KK116547.1, from coordinate 297,257 downwards.
TGAACTAAAGAAAATACATATTCTTGTATTGAACAAAATCGGTTTAATCCTAGGATAGCGGTACCATGCAGGTTAGCATAGCCTCAGTGTACGGTACACACAAGATCTGGCGACATTATGATGAGCAGCAAAGAGGCCATTTTGGTGTTGGCGGCAGTTTTCAAAATCGTGCCAAGACCGTAGTTTGAGTAGTAGGATTTTACCGCAAAATCTTTTGAATACTTTTTTTTTCCTTTTTAAGAAATTCCTTATTTGTCATTTTGCAGTAAAATAAAAAAATAGTAATCAGTCATCTAGGCTAACCATTTAATATAATGATATTTGCCAAAATATCGTTGATTATTGTAATTCAGTTTTTTTTTAATTGTTTTAATGTTATTCATATCATTTAATGTTGCTTCTACCTATTTTTTGCTTGATTATTGTAATTCAGTTTTTTTTTAATTGTTTTAATGTTATTCATATCATTTAATGTTGCTTCTACCACATATTTTTTGCTTATGTATTCAGCTAAATAAATATAAAATACCTAAATTTATTTTAAAATATCATTAAATAGATTTCTTTCTTTTGTTTAGCTGCAAAATGTCAGGGGAAAAAAAAAAGACATTTTTTATCCACATTGAGCAGATTTTGATCTCAATTCTTCAGTGGAGAAAACAACTCTTATTATAGTTATAATAGTAATCTTTGAGGATAATATAAAAGTCATATCTAATTGGCAATTGTTTGTGTTTTGAAGTGGTACCATAATTAATTTACCTCTTAGCACAGCCAAAGTGCATTACGTGGATAGAACGGAATTTTCTTAAAACACACCTTAAAACACACACTTAAAACACAGTCAGGGAATTTCATTCTTCTGTTTGAGTGGCAACCCTGATATATGCATGAGTGCTTTTAGACTGTACCTCATATTCTTCAAAAGAATCTAATATTCCTAACCAATCCTAGCTAAGCACATATGTATTCTGAAGACTTATTCAGTAATCAACAACTGGGCAAAATCCTCTTAACATATAACATTGGAATATGTCCTGTAATTGAATGAACATAACACTGAAAATGAAAACTGTATCTTTTTTAATTCACTGTCATCATTAACATAACAGCTAAAAATGCACCTTGTAAACATAAGGAATAAAGTGTATGTTTAAATTGATTACTGGATAGCAGAAATGGTACAATAAACTGTTTCATTTTTCTCTGATGAGTTTTTAGAACAGCTGTTTAAAAGCTTTTGTGTTATTGTAATTGAGCCATTATAGCCTCCTGATTCCACGAGTCTAATTTTGAAAAAGATTGAAAATTTTTGTATGAAAGTAATTGCTTTTGTCAGGTTATGAGGCATTTTGGCTCTGAAAATATGCAACAAATATTAATTTCTGCTTTTAATGTCTGGCCTTTTTCCTTGTTTTTTTTTGTTTACCGTATACTGTTAATTTATATTCCATATTAAGTTTTGTATATATTTTTAAAACTTTCAGTTTTTTTTATGATTGTGATTCTGTATTTATTTTGAATAATAATAATAAAAAAAAGTGTTTTATGTTTGATTCATATAATTGCGTGAAATAAATCAACATTTCTTGGGCATACTACAGTTGTTATACTTAATAGGTAAATAAATTTATCTGTTATCATTTGTAATTTTTTAAATTTTCAAATATGTCATTTCAGAATTACAAAAAACTTATTGCACGTCGAGACTCTAAGCTGAAATCGCTGCGACAAAATCTAGGCTTAGGAGATTTTGGATTTGATGATGAAGATGAGCCATTGGTTGAGTCCCAAGTTAGCAGTATATTACAACAGCTGAAGCAAAGAAATGAAGCATCTCAGAAAGAATTTGCAAACTGCAAGGTTTGAATGAATTTTGAGTTATGCTTATTTATGTAAATGCTGTTTGAAATAGCTCTGATACAGATTCCTCTTAAAATACTGAGTATTTGTATTTTTAATTTTTAGACAAAGCATGAAAATCTAGAGAGTGAAATTCAAAGTAATATTGAAAAGAAACATATTGAAAAAGCTCAAAAGCAGCAAAAACTTATTACTAGTAATGAGCAGATGGTAAGTTTTTTTTTTTTTTTTTTTTAAAATACTCTTTAGTTCTGTACAGATTCAATGCTGTTACAAAAAGATTCAGAAATTTTATGATTCAAAATTTTGTAATATTTGTGTGAATTTGTGTTAAGAAATGCATTAATTTCTCATTTCTTATGAATTCAAAGCATTCACATATAAGCATTATAACTGGTGCATATAATGTGCACCAGTTATAATGCGCACCTATAATTTCAACTTTATTTTTTAGTTTATACTTGCTGTATAACATGTACCCTTTTGTTTATGAAGAAACATGAAAGATACATATGTGGTGCTCTTATCTTTTGAAGTCATACAATTGAAGATTTTTCCCAGGATTTTGAACAATGCTATGCTGAATTGACAAACCAAGAAGGGGAACAATATGCATGTGGGAGAAATGCTTGAGGGAGTAAATAATTCTGCAAAGAGGTTGCGATTAAAAAATTGTAATATATCTAACAATCTAGATGGAACACAAGATGATTATTTATGGATCCGAATAACAGTGATGGTGAAGATGAAACAGAATTCGATGGTGTGTCTGAAGATATAATGGAAGACGAATATGACGAACTTTTCATGTTATCAAATAGGAAAATTTTTAAAGTTTATAAGGAATGTCATTTCTTTTAAATAAACTACATTTAGGTACATGTAGAAATAAATTTTTGTATGTTCATCTTTTCTTTATTTTTAAGTCTATCATTTTTATATGGGGAGTATAATGCACACGCATAGATTTCGATCTTATATTTTGTGTTAAAGGTGCATGTTAGACACCAGAATATACAGGAATTGTATCTAAAATGAGCTTGAAAAATCGGGTTCCACTCTGAAATTCTTTAGATAAGTGGCAGAAAAAATTAATGGCTAGATTTGTAAATATGAACTATTTTAGACTAGCAGATGATTTTTTATTGGCCAAATACAAATACTGCTTTAGCATAGAATAAGTTTTAGGCAGAAGGAAAAATGGAGTTAATGCAAGAAGATTATATCCCGCAGTGATTTTTAAAGGGGGATTAAATCAAGTAGAATGCATTCAACATCTACCATTCCGTTTAGAAATGAAGGTGCATCTCATGCTACTGTAATCAGATGGTTTAGAGAATTTCACAGAGGTCACAACTCTGTTCAGGATGAAGAACACACAGGAAGGCTGTCGTCAGCAGTAATCATGGATAATGTGTCTGCCATACGGAAAATGTTAATTGATGATAATCACTGCTCCTACCAAATGATATAGAAGGAACTTAACATTGAATCCTGTGCAGTACATAAAATTATTTATGAAGACTTGCATATGAAGAAACTAGTTTCCCATAACTGAGCACCGAAAAGAGAAGAGTGTCAGAATCAGTAAAGAAACCCTTAAATTACTTAAAGATGGTGGTCACCACATTATTTCTCAAATCATAACTGGTAATGTGTATGTACCAATCATAACTGGTGATGCGTATATACCAATTTTTGATGTTTCAACACATCAAGAAAGTAAAGTAGGGGTTTTTGAAGAAGATCCCACACTCACAATGGTGAGAATTGAACATCCATGAAGACAATGTGCCATGAAAAAAGTAATGTATGCCGTTTTCTCAGAAGTACAGGAGACAGTCACAGCAAACTCGTGCACCACTTGTGTATTCCATAAATTGTTCAAAAAGCGAATGGTAGAGGACTCATGTTGCATTTTCTCATTCAGCAAGATTGAGAGTAGAGTTTCTTGAACAAAAACACATCAGAGTAATAGAACATCCATACGATCACCTGTTCTAGCTATGTGTGACTTGGCTATTTTTTAATCTAAAAAAGTAGTTACTTGGATGCCGTTTTCATTTCAGAGATGAAATTGGTGAGATTATAAATGGATTTTTTTTATCTATTCCAAGAAATGAATGGTTTGAGACATTTAATCTTGAGAAATTTGCCTGCTGAATTGCCATTGATTGCTGGAGAACACTACTTTGAACCCTCCTAAAATTTTGTATATATCTCAAAAATTTCAGAGTGACCCTTTTATATGCATTTATTAAAAATCTAATAGAATGTGATTATTATTCAAGATATTTTAGTGGACATAATAGGAGTTATGAAAATGTACTTATCTTGAAGACAGTGATATTGAAAATATATCAATTAACACAAAAATATAGAATTGCAAAATTTAAGGATATTTCACTTGATTCAGACTTTGGCCCCTGGTTCTTGTGAAGGGAATTATGAACACAAAAGCCTGTTTCAGTATTCTGAGCAGTTCTTTGCAACCCACATTGTGGCAAAAATTTGATAGGTTCCATTTTTTTTGTCATCTACAGTGCATATAGAGGTAGATTGCTGACTTGGATGTTGAAAAACTAGATTGCTCTGCTAAATCAGACTTCAGCCTTTGACTAGCATTTATTTCATTTTCCCCTTTTAATTATAATGATATTTAGGTTTGTTTGAATTACCAAACACATTTTTTTCCATGGAACGTTGACTTTTCAGAATATGATTTTGTTGTCCAGACAATGTGTTAATGATAATTTTGAGCAAGACTTATAGTATCTGATACAACTTCATCAAACCATAGTTCTGTTCTCTGCCTGTTAGTGAGCTGTCTTCACTTTTGTCTTAGAAATCTAACTGTTCTATTTCTCTCTTCCAAAGTGCAGTTGCTCTTCAAAAATAGATATTGTAAGTAAGAAATCATTATACTGTTTAATTATTATTATGATAAGTAAACATATTAATTGTTGTTGTTGTTGCTTATCTCCAAGAGGTCCGACGGAGTCAGATCAAATCAAGGAATCCGTTGACAGAAAGGAAATCGATGACAAGGCGGAGGGAAGTGTAGATATCATCCCACAGGATATTCATACAGTCCAGGGTATGTTCAGGAGATGCCTGGTGTTTGTGGCATTTGGGACAGAGGGGGAAGGTTTTGTTACTCGCTACAAAGGTGATACAATTCAGGTGGCCAGAGGCAAGACGTGCAAGGCAAACGCTGGATTTCCTGTCACAGGAAAGAGCCATAAAAAGTACCAGCTTTCTGCCTTTGTAGTGATGGTGAGTCAGAGGTACCTGCGAATCGGTTTTAATCTGGGCTTTTCTCTGAGAAAAAAGTTCAAGGTTGGTAAGCGTGGAAGAAGGAGCAGGATGACCTGGGCCCTCTTTTGCTAAAGTGTGTGCAATTTCATTGCCTCCAATATCCACGTGAGACGGGATCCATTGAAAGTAGATATTATGCCAAAGGGAGATGATTTTCAGCTTGTGTAGAATAGAAAGGTTTGTTTGATCTCCCAAGCAAGTCCATTTTTGTAGATGTTGAATTGAGCTGTGGCTATCGGTTAATATCCAGGTATCATCATAATTAGTTTCATCCGTGATGGACTCCAATCTGATGTTAATGGCCATTAATTTGCTTCGGAAAACTGAACAGAAGTCAGAGTTATGTTGTCTAATAGAGAATTTGTTAGAGGGAGTCTCAATGAAAACTCCTCTGCCAGTTCGATTATTTATTTTACTGCCATCGGTGTAGATTTTTATGTCATTTGGTGGTATATTATTAGTGGTTTCCAAGGCCAGTAGTTTTAGTAATTCAGGTAAACAATCCTTCTTAATGACTGCAGCAGAAAGGTTGTAATTGAAGTGAACATTGGAAAAAACCTCAGCAGGGCTTAGACCGCAGTGAAGAGCATGTGGTTCAACATTGTTCTCGATTAAGTGCAGTGAGTTGACCAGACTGAAGGGACTGTGTTTCTTTAATTTTTGGAGCAGAGTCCAATTGTTTAGATAACTTGACGTTAGATTGCCTCAGCCATACTGGTGAGTTTATTGTAATATTTGACTAGGTTGGATTGTCTTTTGATAAAGAGGGGTTGTAAGTCTGCCTCGAAGAGTACAATTACAGAAGCACAGCTGCGCCTCAAGCCAGTGATGATGCATGCAGCACTCAATTGAACTTTTTCTAGTTTTTCCAGAGTGGAATTAGAAGCACAACAATAGATTGGAAAGCCATATTCCAAAATTGGTCTAATAAGCGCTAGGTAGGTAGTTCTAATGGTAGTCGCATCCGCTCCCCAGTCCCTACCAGCAATGTACTTTAGGATGTGTAATTGTTTCACGGCTTTCAAGGCAATATATTCAATATGTTTGTGATATGTAAATTCCGAGTTAATGAAACCCAAGTATTTTGGATGTTTCTCGTAAGTAAGTTTCTGATGATTAAGTATTAAAGAAGGTTGATAGCGATATAAGTGCTTATTTGTAGTAAAGAAGGTAGTAATTGATTTGGATGGGTTAAAACTCAACTTGAGATCCTCCGCAAATTCGGATAGGGCTTCTAAGGAACTGTTAATCCGAGACTCTAACTCAGGAATGGAGGTTCCGGAATTGCAGAGAGTTATGTCGTCAGCAAACATTCCAATGCGTGTTTTAGAAGAGATAGTCTTCTCAATACCAGTCGGATATAAGGAAAAAAGGGTTGAGCTGAGAACTGTTCCCTGGGGAACACCTTGGCTAAGTTTAAAAGTTTTTGAGAATGATTTGTTAAATTTAACCTTTATATATCTTTGTTGAAGATGTCTGAAATCCAAGCCAATGTATTACCTCGGATATTAAATGTATTATGCAGTTTAATAATGAGTTTATGCTTCCAAACTCTGTCGAAAGCCTTTGAGAGGTCCAATAGAGCTGCAACGCTGTGATTTCTAGGTTTAAGATTCTGGGAATCCCTGATGGTTTGAGCAAATAACAAAACTTGGTCAATGGTGCTGTGGCCCTTTCGAAATCCATACTGTTGATCAGGGAGAAGGTCATTTTCATCCAGAAAAAAACGAAATCTGATTCAAAATCATTTTTTCTATGATTTTACAAGTGGTGTAAGTTAGAGCTATCGGTCTGAAGTCCCAGGGGAATAAGAATTTTTGTTTGACTTTTTAATTGGAATAATGATGGCCTTTTTCCATTCTTGGGGTAGTCTACCTTTGGTCCATGAAGAATTAAACATGTCAAGGAGTCTTAGTTTTCCTAGGCATCCCAGGTTTTCGAGCATATAATCATGGATGCTGTCTGGGCCAGGAGCTTTGCTGAGATCGAGGAAAGACAATGCCAAAAGAAGTTCATTCATAGAAAAGTGAGTTGCCACAGATAGATCACCAAAGTCAGAGCTACTACAGCAATGCACAATATTCCTTGCTTTGTGCAACACAGGTTTGTCCTCATTGGTGAAGTTGAACTTGCTTATTTGTTGGTAATGGGCAGCAAGTCCATTGGCAGCAGAGTAGTTGTTCTTAAACAGTTGTCCATAAATATCTTTGACTGAGTTGCACTCCTCGAATTGGGGTTGCACATTGCTGATGCCCTTAACTATTTTCCAAAGTTTTGTATTGGGAGTTCTGACGTCGATTTGATTACAAATTTTGTTCCATCTAGATCTTTTTAAATGGGTATATGCTAATTTAATTTCTGCATTAATTTTATTAAGCTCAGATCTTGAACCATTCCCCACACAACAGGCAGTTTCAATAAGATGTTTTCTTTTCTTAAGAAGAGGTTCAGTAGTAGAATCCTGGGTGAAATGAGGGATATAATGTTTCACATTACTTCTAGGAATGTAAGCCTTAGCATGCTTAAGAATAATTTCCTTGAAGTTCTGCCAAGAAATATTTAAAGAGTCATCGAGTGGCAGAGAAGCCAGGTCACTATCAACTGAGTTTCTAAAAGAGGTCCAGTTGGCCCTCTTGAAGTTCCAAAATTTTTCGTTAGAGTTGAAGACTTTCTGTCTTTTATTGAATTCTATAATGATAGGCAGATGATCACTTCCAGTGTTATCCAGTGTTGACCACAAACATTGTGGAAGTAACTCTGTGCTAGTCATGGCTATATCTAAAGCCTCGGAAGTGTTATAACTAAAAGAACTATGAGTGGGTGTTCCATCATTGAGGATCATAAATTACTGTCATCAGTCAATTGGGGAACGTTAAGGCCTCTATTATTAATACTGGAGCAATCCCAGATGGTATGTTTAGCATTCAAGTTGTCGATAATGATCAAATCTTTGTCCATGATACTAGAGAGGCTATTGGGTAGCTGAATGATAAACATTGAAAATGTTTAAGGATTTCCCTCTCCATGCAATTCTTATACTCTGGATTTCAAGGTCAGAGCCTTCAAAAGAGGATATGTTGATGCTTTGGTATTTGATGTTTCGAATAAAGAAGGCCAAGCCTCCACCTCTCGAATTAGATCTATTTTTCCTGTAAATGTGGTAACCATTGTACTTAAGAGTTGAAGCCATCTTAGTTTCCTGAATGGCAATAATCTGGACATCGTTAGTTTCTGCAATTCTCAATGGCTGATCCAATTTGACCCTAGTAGCCAAAGTAGACAATTCATTGATGTTGCACTGTAGGATCTTGAGAGTTTTCAAAATAAGTAGTCTGTAGTTGACTTTTCGAACGAGATCCTCTGCCTAAACCTCGAGCGCATCTCTGATTAACCAGCACGACGGACGATGCAGTATCGATATCATTTGTCAACAGATCCATAGGGAGAAAAAAGGCAGCTTCTGTAGTCCGAAGACTGGAGCACCATGACGAAGAAGACTGTCTTAGCTCCATGCCTGTTAGTGTTAGCTGGGAAATAAATATGTTAATTAAGCAGTTTTATCAATCATCTGATATTTTATGCTCTGTATTTTTGTTTTGAAACACAAGAAGAGCAACATTTATTGTAAATGTTGCACTGTTATACATGCCCTTTTGAGAATGAACAGCTTTCCCTTCCAAAATTTAAGGAAAACCTGTCTCCTTTTTGAATTTTTCTTCTTTAAAAACCTGTCTCTTTTTTGAATGGCTGAATAAATAAGTTTTATTATATTCTTCTTTATAAATAAGTTTTATTGTATTTTGCTTTGTTATATTTTGTAATAAATGGTAAGTAGTGGTAATTAGTTTTTACATTTGGTCATGGAAATTTTTTATTGTTATGAATATTAAAAAAAAATTGAAATCTGAACTTTAGTGAGAATCCTGAAATAAATTAATGAAAGCAACAGAAACAAATACACAACAAATTAAAAATGTGTAAAGACAAAACTACAAATAAATAACTGCAATTATCTACAAGGATTTATAAAAATATTACTATTTTATTCAGTAAGAAAATAATGTCTTGATTTAATTTTAGTTAGTAGAAATATGCTGTTCTTTTTGTTTGATGTAAATTTAAAAAAATGACCTCCTTTAATTACAGTAAAAGTAAGAATAAAATTGTGTGTTTAGGTAAAGAACTTTACTTAAGATACTTAACATAAAAATTAATGTTATTATTTTATTTTGGTTGATATAGAAATGTGCTAGGATGAGGAAAATAGAAAATTTCATTACCATATTCATTTTAAAATGTTTTATGTATTCAGCAGAAATCAAAGTACTTAAACTTTTTAATTGTATAACATAAGTTTAATAAACATAAAAGTCACTTATAGTATAGTAAATATATTTCTAAAGGCAGCTCAGGTACCTGAATTTTCAGGTATGTGTATGTTTGGAGTTCTGTTGTATTTAACAAATTAAACAAAATCATTTCAAACATAATTATTTTTTACTATTTTGAAATATTATATGTGCAACACTTCAACTGAATGATTTTGTATGTTTTCACTTTTCCAGTGTTCGTGTATATAGAAACTGACATTTTTGACTTTCTTTTTTATTGAATACTTTTCTATTGCCTAGGCAAAGAATAAAACTGCTATTCGCAATATAAAAGAAGAAATAAGCCGTATAGACTCTTTATCATCTCAGCAGGACATTTTAGAAGGAGATCTCAAAGAAGCAGTATGTATTTTGTGTGCTTTTTATGAGTTTCTTATTTTTAATTTGATTTACTGTAATTATTTTTTATTAAAAGTATGGTGATAATACTGTGTAGCTATATGTAGTCTGTTGGGGAAAATATCACTGAACGAGTATATTTTAAAACATGTGAAACTTTTCTGTGATAAGAATTACGTCAGTTTCTCCTGCATAACAAATTGTCATTGGAAAAGTCAGCAATGTTCTCTTGGATGTCCTAACAAAAATATATGAATATTTTTATGAATAAAATTTATATTTTTAATTAAT
>KK116547.1:244318-279954 GCA_000611955.2 Stegodyphus mimosarum | reverse complement strand
GTTTTGATGTTTGTTTTCAGTTATTGTCAGATTTTTGATTAATTTTAAATACTTTTTCAGTCGTGAGATCAATGAGCTGCATAAAGAAAATCAAACAAGAACTGAAATAGATATAGTTAAAAAGGATATTTGTTCTAAACAAGAGGCAATTAACAAAATGTAAGCAGTAATTTTAATTATATCTAGAACACTATTTTTTATTTCAGGGTCATATTCTGACAGAAAGTAAGAATCTTTTCTTACTATATGTTTTTAAATTTTTTAGATTGAGTCGACATAGGGAAACTATTGTGCATCTTCTTCAAGAATTGCCCGAAGATGGTATCCATGAAAAACTTACTACTTTAATGAAGTATGTTTAAGACTGTTTGTATTACCAGCAAAAGCTTAAAATGTGCTGTGTTTGTTAGTATGCATTTTATGTAACCCTTTTTTCCCCATTGTCAAAAAGATTTTTACTGTGTTAATTAATTTTTGAATATTTTACATCTTCCGAACCAATAATTAAAACTTTGAAAAGTAAGGTTATATCTGTAAATACTTTGAATTGAATTGTTCCATATATTTTTCAATAAAAAAAGGGAGCATTTGAAAATAATTAATTATTTTTTATAAACTAAACTCAGTAGCGCAACAGGCCTAATGGGCCATGGTTTGCAGTGCCCTTTTTCTGCTTTCTTGATCTTTTGCGACCGGGAGTGCATCAGCATATGCAGCTTGGGCAAGTGGTCAGCTTGTCCACTTGCCCAGGCAGACCCCTGATGTTTAGTCCCCAAGCGAACTTGGTACTCATTTTATTGACCCACTTAAGGGATGAAAGTCTGAGTCAACCTTGCCCAGCCCAGCTTTTTGGTTGTTGTTTCTGAAAAAGAATCTATGTTAGTTTTTTTTTTTTTTTTTTTTTTTTTGTTTTTTTTTTTTTTTTTTTTTTTTAGTACACAAAGATTTTTGGTAAAACTAAATCTAGTTTGGGTTTGAAATTTATATTACTTTAAATTGGCATGTTTTGCCAGCAGTTTTGATGTTTCATAGTGAGATGAAAAACTGAAAATGGACTCTTTCAGAAAACAGCTGTATTAAATTAATGCAACTATAAGTCATAACAGCTTTTAAATTCACAAATTTTAATGACTGGTTAAATATAAGTCTTATTTGCAGTATCCTCAATAATATTTATATTCCAGTTGTAACCCTGCTAAATCTGTTACATGTAACATACCTTATAATTACATTTTTATGTCAGATAGCATTTGAAAGAGTTCTTTATTCATAAAAGTACATTTAAAATATAATGTACTAAATACTTTTGATAATGCAATATCGATTTTTTGTATGAATATATGTGCAAATTAATTTTAGTATAATGTAACTCAATCTTTTATAAAAATAAGTGTATAGAAATTAATTTATAGGACAGAAAATTTTGTTTTATAATTTTATTCTTGCATCAATTCCTTAGTGAAAAGATGTATTTCAGTTAAGCAATGTATTTGATTTATTGCTGTTACCAAAATGTTACAGTGAGAAATTAAAAGCTAGTGAAAGTGAATGGTTTTTACTTACATAACTGTTGCTACGTCTGCCCCCCCCCCAAAAAAAATGTGGCTTTGTATTTATGAAGTAGTTTTTAATTATTATTTCTGTTTTATAGTTCACTGAACCAAAAAATTCAGAAAATGAATAAAGATTTAGAGAAAGAACGTGGCCTTCTGTCTTCACTTGAAACTACAAAAGAATTTCACAAGTAAGTAACAAAAATATAATCCTCTGAGTAAAAAATATAAAAAAGGAATTAAATCTTCTTTATTCTACATTTCTAGTTTTAAAAATATACTTTGTCATAATAACTTTGTCATATAATCATAACTTAGCTTGAAAAATGGTGCCAACAATATCTTATTAATCTTTAATACATTATTATGCCTATATATTCAGGTAATGTATTCCAGATCCTTTGAACACTGTATTAAATGTGATATTTTTGTGACATACATAAATACAATGGAGTTTAATTAATAAATTAAACATCTGATGATTAACAACTTTAAGAAAAATATGTTATAGTATGTTGTGTTACATACTCTACTGTTAAGTATAATAATGCATAGTATTCTGAATACTACGTTATACCATTTTTCTCTCTTAAATGCATGCAAGTAATTCATAAATGAATTCATTTATGAATTTGTAATAGTCTTTTAATACAAATAGATTTCAGGTTGCATTTTGAAGTAGGTGAAAGATTTTAATTTCTTTCTTCTTTTAGGAGCCAGTTATTGGCTAAAGAAGAAACCTTGTCTGAAAATCAAAAAAAGATTTTTGACGTATGTGGTAGTCAAGATTATGATTACAATATAACTTCTTTGAAAAACATGATTAAAGAGCTTCAGGAGTAAGTGAACTTATGATTGTTATACAAGTTATAATTTTATTCATTACCATGCTAGCAAGTTTAAATTTAAGATTTGGAGATTTTTTCCTAAATTTTTTGTTTTTGTTTATTTTTTAGTGAAAAGGGAGCATTAACTGGAAGTTTGTACCTTTATAACAAATATGTAGAAAAATTAGAAAAGCCTCGTCCATGCTGCCCTCTTTGTACGAGAGCTTTCCAGGCCGAAGAGGAAGCTCAGTCATTGATAAAAGATGTAAGTTCTTTCTATATTTAGAGGAGAGTTTTAACTGTCTTGATTTTGTATATTTACATGTGTATTTCCTACTTTCTTACCATTAAATTCTACTTTTAAACTATTTTAGTTGCAAAGGAAACTACAATCAGTACCTGCTACACTTGATCAAAAAACAAAATTAATTGCGTCAAAAGAAAAAATTCTGAGTCAGATGTTGGAGTTGAAACCTATAAAAGAGACTGTATGTATTTTTTGTTTGTTTGTTTTGTTCTTCCTTTCATAATATTTTTAGACTTGTAATATATGAGACTTTTCTTCTCTCTATGTGAATTTCTAAACTTTTTATTCATAACAAAAGTCATTTGTATAATAGTTCCATATTTACTTATGTATTTCCTCCCTTTTTTTATTCATTCTATTGTATGAAAATTTAGAGGGGAAAATTATGCAAATAATTTCATTTCTGAAGGTTATGTTTGCAGTATGACAAATAACAAATGAAAAGTATTAATGAGTAAACTACTGGTAACTAGTTTCAAAGTATTATTTATTTATAAGAACTGACATTCCTGTAGGATTGCATCATAATATTAGCATCACCAAGTATCTAATGAGATAGCTTCATTTCTGCTCCCTGTAGCTTGAATCTCGACAGTGTTATTATTGTCTGCTGTACTCCTTAAGTCTTAAATTATTTACTATTGCTGGAACTGCTGTCTGTGTTGTCTGCTACAGCATGCAGATCATCATGGTCATCACTACTGTTATTATATTTGTCACCATTCAATCTGTTTTCCCACATGCAGTGGTCTTCCAGAACCATCATGATCAGCAGATATCCCTGCTTTCTTGAAACTCTTCACTATTATTGTTTTATCAGAGTCCATACACCCAAAATCCATGAGCAAATAAATTAATATCATGAAAACAATCATTACATGGACAAATCCATTTAAAAATTTAAGAAGGCTCGCTTTCTGAATGTCTTGAGGAAAGAGGAAATTACCTGACCACTAAAAAAATTTTTTTTTTCAAAACCTTGTTCCACTAAGGAGAAAATTACATGAGTGTAAATACAACATAGTATTTCTGAAAACGGAGAATTCTTTCATGTGTTCTGAGTAATCTATTAATATTTAACTGCAGTCCTTTAATTTGTTATTATTTATAAATTATAGTTTTTTATAAATATATTAGAAATAGTATAACAAATTATTTAATTTCATGGGAGTTGTTTAGATATGTAATCTCCTTCCTTTCATTTAAAAACAGAATTATTTAAATATTTTCTGCATAATTGCTAGTTATGACATATTTCTTCAGGTAAGAAATCCATTGCTAACAATTGTGTAAGTTAGCTAAACAATCTCAGCTGAAGAATCAGCTATCCCCAGACCTTCCTGATTATGTAATCTAATTTCTTAAGAATATATGTTTAAATTTTATATAGAGAGTTATCTATATATAAATAATTTTGTATATAGAGATATCTGTATATGTATCTGTAAGGTCTACTGAAAAATTCTGGCCATTTGGGAAGAAAGAAAATAACACATTTTTCATACCTTTAATTATTATTTATTGTACAATATGATTCTGTTGCTATTTATGACCTCTTACCTAGCATGAGGGTGATTTGTAGACACGATTTTTAAAAAAAGTCTTGTCCTTAGAGGCGAAGAACTCAAATAGTGCTTGGCTAACATCTGCTTCAGTTTTGAATCCCCCCCTTTCAAAAAATTTGCAAGGAGAGAAAAAAGTGACAGTTGGAGGGTGCTAGGTCTGGGAAGTGCAGTGGATGTGGCAGAATTTCCTAGCTTAGCATGTAGAGACATTAAAAATTTTTTTGAAGCTAGAAATGGGAAAAATCAGCAATGCCCTCGTTGGGACTCGAACCTGGACCTCTCGAATGCATGCCGAGTGTGCTACGTTAGGTCATGAAAGCACGAGGAAAGGAGGGAGAAAGTACCTTATAAGCTCTCTAATTTTCTGCAAATCACCAAAGAAACTTGTATGGCATTATTGTGATTCAGTGTGATGTAATTTCTGTTGAACATTGCTGGCCTCTTTTCTTTGACTGGCTTGTTTAAATAGTTCATTTGTGAGAGTATCTCTCTGAATTGAGCTTTTCTTTAGGTTTCAAAAGCTCATAATGTATTCATCCTTGGACCTCGCAACCATATAAACAGCATTCTCTTATTCAATTTCAAATTTAATTAAAGAAGGCAGATTTATGCTCTTTACACTGTATGCTCATGTATATTCTCTCCTAATGAAGTTTTCATAGGCAATGCACTTTTCATCCCCAGTGATCTCGTGGTCCAAAGAGGGATTCGTTTTTGTTGTTACAAGCAAGGAGAGATGTACATATGATGACTTGATCATGCAAAATTTTCTCACTTATCTTGTACCCATCTAGAATATTTATAGACCAATTATGGTTTCTGAATATGGAATGAAATGGTTTGCTGAGCTGAATTAAGCTTTTCCACAATTTCTGATGTCAAACAAAAAAAAAAAAAAATCATACTCTCATCTAGACAACATCATTATCAACCAAAATAGTCGGATTGAGCATGGCTTATCATTAAGGCTGAAATCTCGTGCTTCAAATTTTTCAAACCATCTCCTGCATGTTCTATCCAAAACTGGATCTTCACCAAAAACTGTCACTAAATTTCGACATGCTTCTATAGCATATCTCCCATATTGGAGTTTGTATAAAATGCAGTGTCGTAAATGTTCTTAATTAGTAGCCATGTTTATATGAATGTGTTTCATTTAATAATGATATGAGACACTTTTGTTTCAGTTAACTCAGAAAAGACTGTGATATATGGGGGTTGTAAATTAAATAGTGGCAACTTAACCTTGAAACTCGCAGAAGGACGGGCATGTGCAAATAGGATATGGGAGCGGTGAGGTGGCACTGTTGTCGATGTGTAGAGTGCAAAAAACGGAAAACAGTCGATCCGCTTAGAAGAATATTTGTTGTATGGCGTTAAAGTGAGGAGTTTCATTTCCATCGCTCTAAAGCATGTTTTTAAAAGGTGATCAGCGGTCGTGGCTTAAAATCAAGTTGCCCGTGGCAAAAATGCAACAGAATGCTATCAAGGATTAGTGGAAGCCTGGGGCACAAATGCTTTACTGTATAGGACAGTAGCACGATGGGTTCGAGCATTTCATTCAGGTTGGAATGAGACTGCAGATTTGCAATGCACAGGTGTTCATTCCTCAAGAGCAGATTGACATCCTGAGTAGTCTCCTTACCATAGACCGCTGATGGATTGTCTGGACTGTCTGAGAATTATCCTTAGAGGTTGGTCTGAATCATCAAACAATGTGGCGCATAATGTAGTAATCTCTCAACATGAGGAAAATTGCTTCTTGCTGGGTTCCACATTGACTAACTGAAGTACAGAAATGGCACCGGTATGCACTGGCTGGCACCCACTTGGAGAGATACCGCAGTGAAGGAGACTCGTTTCTTCAGAGTATTGTCGCAATTGATGAGACATAGGCATGAGCTTATGAGCCCGAACTAAAGCATCAATCAAATGAATGGTGTCGCCAAGGTTCGCCACATCCACAGAAATTTCGACAGGAACGCAGTTGGGTGAAGGTTATGCTGATTGTGGTATACGACTGGGACTGTGTGATTCTTACTCATGCTGTACCTGAAGGACAAACTGTCAACGCAGATTACTATTGTCGATTTCTGCAGCACCATCTGCGTCTGGCTATGCGGCGCAAACATCCATGTTCATTGCACAACAATCTCCCTATCGTATTGCATGACAACACTCGTTGCCATGTCACAAACAATGTCACTTTCCTTTTGTGACAGTGCCACTGGGAAATCCTGGAACATCCTCCCTACTCACCCGACATGAGTCCTTGTGACTTTGATCTGTTTCCATAGTCGAAGGGACCGCTGCAAGGTCGCCGATTTCATGACGTTTCATCTGTACTCCACGCAGTAGGGCGCTCAGTCGCTCACATCAACAATTAACACCTTGCCACTGGTCTACAATGGCTTTCCGACATTTGGCAAAAGGTTATAAGCTTTGCTGGTGATTATATACAAGGAATGTAATGCATTTGTACTTGTAAGTTCATTAAAAATTGATTTATACCTATGTTGCCATTACTTAATTTACAGCCCTCATATATATACCTGCATGTGTGTGGAAACTTGATGTAACACTATCTGACAGAGCTTTCAGTAGACCTTGTTTATATGTGTATATATAGAGAAAGAATGGAGGAGTGATTTTCAGGAAAAGCTAGGAATAAATTAGTACCAGATTGATACAATAGTTTGTGCTTCAATTGTAATTATGTGGGTCAGCAGTGTTGTGAACTATAGCTTCAACTGCTGAAGAAGTTCAGTCGCATCGATGTGATTAGGTTAAGAGGTCTTAAAAAACATATATATAAAATATGAAACAAAATTATTAAACTTAATTAGAACCAACTGGCAATGATCTTCAGTTTTTTAAAATTTTAATTAAACACATCCCTGCTGCAAAAATACGCTTTGCACCATTTTACTGCTGTTAGTACGCATTACTTTTCTTACCTCCTGCTGCTTGAGTAAACCACACATCTTGCTTTGCCTTCTTTCTTTGTTGTCCAAAATGTAAACTGCATATATTGAAATTGTGGGCACATTTGGCATCCTGTGGTACCTATTTAAGTAAAATGTACTTCTGAATAATTTTTCCTATTCAAAATAAAAATAATGTTTTACCATCAAGCCAGTTATGATATCTGCAGCAGTTAACACTTGAAGTTTGCTGTATTTTTCATTATTTTATTGTTAAAATATTTGAGGAATTTTAAATGTTTGTTATTTTCATATTTCTTGTAGGCTAGTGTTCTTGCTGAGAAAGAAATACCAGAATTGAAAAAGAAAATAGAGGCAGTTACAGCTGATATAACAAAATCTACCTCCAAAATAAATGAGGTAACATATCGTATCGGAACTATTCTTTGTTAATTTTTATTTCTTTACTTTTATGTACTTTTTATGGGTATGAATTTGATGAAAAGTCTGTTCCTGTAGATAGTAATTATAATGGTTCGATTTATTTCTTTGAAGCAATCCACATAAGAAGGAGGCAGTTCTGTACTGCCTCATAAATATAAATTTATTTAGATATAAGAGATATAGAATTAGTACTTACAAAATTATATTTACAATTAACTTTCGAGTTCCTATCTTTTTAAGATCTTCTTCATAGTGCAGTTGTAGCATATATTTGGTAAGTGCATCCTACAGCTGTTTGCCTTGTTCCTGTCCAAACCCTAACTTGTTCATTTTCTGCCATAGTCTCTAAACAGAGGGAGCTGTGTACATTTTTCTCTTGAGCAGAAAAGAGAATCAGAGACTATTCAGCATAGGTCATATGGCAAAGTTCATTCTGCAAATAACCATAATTCACAAATTTAAAGTTATAAATAATTTCACATAGAAATGAAATTGAGATATTAATTAATATTTGCTTTGATTTTGAAAGCTTATTACAAAATGATAACTAACAATTTAAATCAACATACAATTGCTGATTTAGCAGTAAAAGTAAAGTAATTGGTTTACAGATTGTTCTGTTGTTAAAGTGTATTTTTCATTCATTGTTCATTCAGTGTTAGTCATAGTTTTAATATTGTAGCTTGTTAACTTTTCATTAATAATCTTAGTCTATCATTTATCGCAACCTAAAATTGTCAAAAAAAAAAAAAAAAAAGCCGTGAAAAAAGCTTTATGTAATGAAGTCAATCTGAGATTGTAGAGCTATTATTTTTTTGTCAGTTAGAAAATGTGAAGTGAGGTATGCTTCTGCTGGAATTTGAACTTCGGATCTTCTGATGCTAGCCAGATGTGCTTTCAGTTACGTACAAGAGCAGTGAAAATTTCATTTATCTGTTTTACTTAGAGTGTGATTGGGAAAAGGTGAGTTAATTATCCAACCACATTTTAGTTGGGAGGCCACTGTAAAACTGTTTAGATTTTTAAGTCAGAAAGTATGAGAAGTCAATGATGCCCTCGCTGAGATTGAGACCATGGGTTTTCCGATGATAGCTGGAAATGCTACCAGTTACACCACAGAATACTTGCAATAGAAAAGGCAAAAATTCCTTAGAAGATCATGCTCAGATTTAAAGTTCTGGAATTTTATAAAACAATTACAAAATTTTTAAGAGAGTTTTTGATGAACCTGTGTTTTGTGTATATTATATATTAACAATTTTTCAATTATCTACTAAATTATTCAAAAACAGTTGAGAAGATGGAATTAGATTAAAAAAAAATTCAGCTGTATAAAAATTTTTCAGACTGACTGAATGATGAATATTTTCTGTATACAAGCAATAGAGTGAAGCATTTGTGTTTAGATCTAAATGTATAGCTTCAAATATTGGTTGTTAAAAAAAAAAAAAAGAAGAAGAAGAAGAAAAGAAAAAAAATGGCTGTTCAATGATGTTAGATTTCAACTGGTTATAGAAGAAAGCAAGCACTGAAATTTATGCAATTTTTTTCACAAGGCATTGTAACATGTTTGTGATGTGTTTGCTGTATTTGTTCTATTCATTGAGAATTAACTATTGAAATACTACCAACATTAAGTCAATCACAGAAATAATTAAGGCTGCCATACTTTCACAACTTCAAATTGGGAAAGTCTGCATAAGCCAGAAAACATGAATAAAGCATTTGATGGAGTCTGTAATAAACTGCTTAAGAGATCATCCATTCACTAAATATACATTATTCAGCTATTTCATGCCAACTGACAAAGAAAGAGTAAGGAAACTGAATAAGGGGGTGATGTAAACCCCCTTATTCAGTAGTATAGTGTTTGAGAATAGTGCTTGAGAAGCGTGCTTTTTTCTTTTAAGAAGAAGTAAAGGAGAAAAAGTTTCCTGCAACAAACTGTGATCATGGATAAGTGGATATTCTCCTGCAATCATTCATTTTCATTGCCACTGATTTTTACAAATATAGTATAAATGCCATTGCCACATGTTGGCAATGATGCATTACTTCTGAAGATAATTTTGATGAAACAGGTATTCTTTTTCTTTTTATTTTCTTCTTCTTTTTTCAGTCATCATTAAAATTGGCTATTTCATTTGGATCAATATAACTGAAGTGTTTTATTCTTCAGTTGTCCCTTTTTTTCAACTCATCTGGGATATATACTGAAATCAGATATTAAAAGAAGTCATATGAGGAATTAGATCTTCAGCTAGCTACCATAAAATATCTAATAAAAGTTGTTCAAAACTGGCTTTTTGTATGTATGAAATCAGAACTGCATTATTTTCATAAATGTGTATAAATAAATAATTTTGACATAAGTTTATAAATAATTCATATATTAAAAAGAAACCTTGTTTTTAGTTAGGATTGTGTGTGATGAATAATTATTTGTATCATATTTATTAGAGGTATGTATAATTAAAAACATTTGAAAACAAGTGCTTTAGGTTTATACAGATTTATACTAGGTTATACTAGGCTTTAGGTTATATGTACTCTTCTATTTCATGTCAGAGACTTAATTTTACATCTGTATAAGTATGAGATGGTTCTATTCTATCTTTCATGTAAATTTAAGTATGTAATTAAGTATGTATTTTAATATAAAACCATATTAATTATTAACCATGGTGTACTTTTGTTCATAATAACATTTCACAGTGAAGAAGGCTGGTACTTAATGCAAAATGATAGTCGTATTGTAATATATTTTCTTAATATCTAGTATGTAGATGTCAGTGTATAAATTTTACAACTATGGTAACATAATGCTATATTAACAGTCTCACTCTGCTTTCTTTTATTTTGTTTAAATCTAATGTTTCAATCAAATTTTACATTATATCAACTCCATAGTTAGAGGAAGTCTTGGATGACATAAACAGTGACTTGAAGACAGCATCTAATATTATTCCTGATGTTATTCAGATTGGTCAAACTCAGCGTGAAATAGAACGACTTACAAGAAATTTGACATTTTTAAAATCACAGATTGCTAATAAAGGTACTAATATATTTCCACTAAATTGAAGCTTGGCTTATTAAATCCAACTTGGAAATAATTTTTTTAATTCAAATTGTTTTTTTTTTCCTCATTCATTAGATCTTTCACGGAATGTTCAACAAGCTGTTGAAGAACAAAATTCTCTTCAGCAAGAAGTGTAAGTCTTAAATGATTTCAGTTTAAAGTGGTTTTTATATTTTTAAAACCTCCTTATTTTAACTCTTTCACATCGAAGTTGGCCAAAACGCTCGACCATTCAGACATCGGCAGGTCATCCGAACATCTGAATCATTTTCTACCTGTTGCTTTCCCCCGTCACGTTAGTGCATTGCTTTCGGGTGTTGTTAAAGGACATACCAATCATTCTTTTGAAGTGACTAAAAGTAGTTCTGTTATTTTAATGCACCTTCCTTTTCCTTTGTTTACTGTCAACGTTTAGCTATTGTTGCCCGAAGTTGCAATCTTGTCTGAAGGGGAAACTTCACACAGTGGTGAAAGCGTTCAAGAGGAAAGTTGTCATTTTACTTAAGTGGGTTATTGTTAGCGCTGTAGCATTTTACTTGTCATGGGGGAAGGAAATCCATTCTAACAAAAATACATATATACAGCCGTTTCAGATGTCTGAGTGAAATAGATTTTGTCCTCTACCAATGTGAAAGAGTTAATGCACTGTTTTATTTGTTTGTAGTACAGGGCCTTTTTAATGCTATTTCTTTTGCAAATTTTCGATTTCATGTGTTTATTTTGGTAGTCTTTAACAGTTTCATTATTTGTTATTGATCCTGACAGGAAGCGCATAGCTCAAGAAATTGATTTGATTCAACAGAAGATTAATGACTTCAGGGAACAGGTGCAAGTATTGAAAGGAAGAATAAATGATTTAAAGGCTAAAAAAATTAAAATGTATACTGACTTACAGAAAAAAAGTTCCTTGATTGAACAGCATGAAACTTTGATAAAAGAAAACTCCCATTTAGCTGAAGCTGCAAAGGTATAAAAAAATGTACAATACTTTTTAAAAGAATTTTAAAAAAAATTTTGATTTGGAAATGAAAGATTGATGAAATTGATGATTTGATTTGATGAAATTGAATTTAAATTTGATAATGTAAATAAATGATACATAGATATATATGTACAAGAAGTCTCCTGGTTATGAATAATTTCACGAAATAGTGTTCTGTTCTCATAAAGGTATGCCATTAAGGATAATTTATATTTAAATTTAAATTGGTAATTCAAGAATTAATGTTTTTCATGCATTTAAACAAATTCATATCATGTAAAAACTATTTTTCTTGCAGCATCTGTGCGCTAATGGCTAATCTTACTGTTTTTATGGTTGCTTATATACAACTTTAACTTTTCCTAAATTAACTTTCGTAGATTTTTTTAGCACCTATCCATAAAGCAATGTCTATAAAGCAAATTCAAATTTCCTAGCTAGCGTTTCTTTCTTTTTGTCACCATAACCATCATTATTTTTTCTTAACCATTATCGTCTAATCATTTGTAGGAAACATCAGTTTAATGATGAAACAATACTTTCTTCCTTCTTTTCCTCCTTTTAATTTCATCGACCTCCCTTAATTTCACCAATTTCCTACATAAACATTTTGTATGAGCTTGATTTTATGTTCTGTTTGAAATTAAAGAGTGAGAAAAGTATTTTCTGTATGGAAATAGTTTTCTTATTTTTACAGTATTTGAATTTTTATCACATGTTGGCATTTATATTACTGTTATTGTTGTCATGTATGCATTTGTCTTCAAGGCTTCTTGTTACATACAAATTGAGTATTACCAAAACATTTTGTATGTAACCTGGAAACTACTTGCTATAAAATCCCACCCCTTTTTTTTTGTGTGTGGCAGAATTTCTGAAAATAGATTGATGCATCTCTATGAAATATTAATATTATAGTTACAAAAGGCCAAGACTTAAAGCTTTTGTAAATGTATATTTGTATAAGCATTATGGGAGCTAGAAGCTTTTAATCCATTTATGCAAGATTGCCAGCATAGAAAGATGACTTTCATTTGAAAAATGACCCATATGTATTACTTAATGAATAACTTAATCTTGAATTGGTGTTTAACCCCTCGAGGACCAGCGCGTGGAGAACGAAGCAGAGGTACGGGACTGAACCCCCAGAAATGGAATGTCACCACTGGCCCATGCATTTTCAGCAGTTAAGCTTACTTTTACAAGAAAATTCATATAAAATCAGCATTTTAATGTAATGACCTCAATTTTTGAAGTTGTGTACATATTATACTAATTAATTATATATATTAATATAAAGAATATCACATTGATGGAAATAAATAAAACATGTGAGATACTAAAATTATAACTATAAGCATGAAAACAAATACTATACGCACAAAAACAAAATTAAAAATACGAAATGTAAGAAAAAATTAAGCTATAATTATCTGTAGGTAATTAAATTCCAATTTAATAATTCTGTTGTGTGTGGAATAATTTAAAACAAGAATTAACACACAGTACAATGACTGCTTTTTTCGCTGAGCAAGTAAGATGCATCACGAGAGCTGATATCTTTCCCTTTCTATAATAATGCTGTAAAGTTACTTTTTAATTAACGAAGAAGGTCTATGTTAACTTTAAAAAAAAGGTGAACTGGTGTTAGTTTTTCCATCACCGAAATTCCGTGATGTTACACCCACTATAGGCAGCTAGATACTTTTTCCCACATTCCCCCAATAAAAAAAAAAAAAAAAGAAAACGTTGAGTTGGATGTTTTTCTCCACATTCTAATAAATGAAAATGCAAAGGATAAAAATGAAGACAAACAACAACAGGAGGAAAAAAAAAAAAAACTTAACGAAACAAACAAACACACTGGTGTCCCAGTTTGTTTACACCAGTAAATCTATGAAAACCAGAAACACAAAACAGAAACTGATGCTCATACATTAAGGTCAAAAGTCACGTGACTTAACTACCATTTAGCATCATCTACTGGCACTTAAAAAAAGACATCGTTCCGTTTTCAAGTTATGTATAGGCCACACTGGGCTGAAGAGATTGATCTAAGCTCTTTGCATATACGTGATGCTGGGTTGGTAAGAGTGGAATCGTTGCATCGGGCATACGCAACTAATGAATGGGTTAAACAAAAAATGGAGCATTGATCTAAGCTCTTTGCATATACGTGATGCTGGGTTGGTAAGAGTGGAATCGTTGCATCGGGCATACGCAACTAATGAATGGGTTAAACAAAAAATGCATCATTGATCTAAGCTCTTTGCATATACGTGATGCTGGCCTAGTGGTCACTTTAATGGGAGGGGGTGAAAAGTATGTTTTGCAGTGAAAACTGGGAGTATTCACTTGTAATGCTTGGACTTATATTAAGTGTTTGAGGATACCGAGTATACTTGCTGTGCGATGATTTTCTCATCCCAAACCAGGGAGAAGGTTAAGACAACCACCTTCACTGAAGAACAAATCATGTAGAACTGTGAGTGTTTGTTACAAGGCAAAAAATTATGTATTTAATTTCATATTTCACTTGTTTTCTTTTATATTTTACATATTCTTATTTTTATGTTTGAATTTCATGTTTTGTTCCGTACACGAGAAATTTAAAAAATATATTCTTACAAAAGCAAAATACCAAACAGTTATTCCATTTAACTTTTCATCTTGTTTTTGGTGGGGTGTTTTAGTAGTAGTTATTATCCTTTTTCCTAATTTATATTTATGCTTGCTTTGATATTTACATATATATTTTATTCATTATTTCATATATTTGCCAAATTGAACTTTGTATTCTGAATGTTATTTTTTCTGACTCATATTCTACATACAAGTTTTTTCATTGTTTTTACATATATTTTTTTTTTTTTTTTTTTTTCAAAATACCTAAATTTTAAATTAAAGAAGTACGCTTTGTACTTAAAATGTTTTGATAATGCTGTTTCATTTTTTCAGGAAGCAAAGGCAACTATGATCTCCTTGGAAGTAAGACTTATTATTATTTCTTTTAATATAGTTATAGTGATGCCTTTAAAATAGTTAGATGATTCCTTTAACAGTGCTTACTTTTTCATAAAAATTGTCATTTTCATGGGTATGAAAAAAATGGGCACAATTAAGTTGTAGAGTCATTAAGTTTATTGATGCAAGAGGCATAAAAAATGTGCTATGCCCTCACCAGGATCGGAGCTTCCGAATGCTACAGGATGTACTGTCTAGTTGCACCACAGAGACACATGGAAGGAAGGGAGAAAAGGCTCCGTTAAGCAGCTAAATTAGTATGAATTCAGAGAAAACTTTTATTTTTTTTTAATATTTTTTTTAGTATAAAGTTCATCAGTCAGAAAAATATTGTGTTTCAAACGCTTTTAAAAAAGAAAATGCTATTTCATAAAGTGTGTAATAATTTTTAAAAGTAATAAAGAACTTTGCCTAGTATTTGAATTTTCACTGCATTGGAGCTTAAAATAATAATTCCTGCTAAAAAATCAACAGTAAATATTCTTCTATGGTTACTTGTAGAAAACTTTGATTATATTAATTAAGCTAAGTTAGCATCTTCCGGTCTCCTGGAAGGTTACCGAATTTCTCGATTTTTAATTTTTAGCCTTTTTTTAATGAAAATGTTTTTTAGCAGCAAATGAATTTTTTTTAATTAATGAAATTAGAATTAGCAGATTTCATCCTGCACTTCTAATGATTTTCAGAATAATTTTTCTTATTAAACGTTATTTCCTCTGAATTTTTCTTATTACAATTTTTTGGTATTATTAAATTTCACTTGATCTGAGTTCTGTGAATCTACTGTAAATGTTTGTAAATCTTATATGAAGATTCAAGCTGTGTTTATTCAATTAATATTTGTATTTAATTTTGTTTACTTCAATATCTGGCACATTACTAAGTTTATCCATACAAAAACTATGTACCTTAATTATTAATTTTATTTTCATCGTTTAACACGTTTGCTGCTTGAGTGATCTATGAGACCTACGAGATAACTCGTGGCTGGAAGCGTGCATTACAAATAGTTGAATAACATGAATCATGTATTGTAACTGAGATATCCAGACAATCTGGAGTTCCTTTGAAATGGTGTTGCTTCACAGCATGAAAACCTCCGAGTTTCCTTGCAAAAAACCTCCCAGTTTTTAAGATTTCAAGGTTGACAGCAACGACATTAATAGTTCATTTATTATTTTCAGTTTTGTTCTATCTCAATGAGAAATTCTCCCTCCCCCCCTTTTTTTTTGTATATTTTGCATGAATCTCCTCATTTTTTTTAAAAAATTTATTTATTTTTATTTTATTTAGCTATATTTTTTATGAGAATTATCTCAGTGACATTTGTTATAGTATATTCTCTTCAAAAGGAAAAAAGTGCTTAAATGAGTGGGAATATGATAATCTACTATCTTAGCTGTTAGAGACAAAACGAATAAGTTTACTTTATTTAATCATTTTTGTACATTTTCATGCATCATTTATATTAAGTTTTGAAGATGCGCTTTTAAAATAATTTCTTGAAGCAGGCAAAAGTTCATAACTGTTTGAAAGAATATTTAATTTTTAAGTACGGGATTTGAATGCATTTGGGAATTAAGATTTGTATGGTAATTACCAAATTAAATTTAGTAGCTCTTTGCTAGATTCTTAAACACTCATTTATTTTGGTACCCAGTATTTCAGTTTATTATCAGGTCAGTTGATATCAATGCACTTGCTTAATTGTTACATATGTTTTTACAGACTCAATTAACTAAATTAAATAAAGAGAAAGAAGCTGCTCTGAAAGTGAAGGAACAGGAACTTGAAGTGATCAGGTCAAAGGTAAGAATTATATTTATAATTTTCTGAATTGTTATCTATCTAAACTCCTGATATCCAGTTTTCAGTTATCTGGGTTATTTATGCTAACTTCTAGAGCAAGCAAAATTAAGCTTGCAGTTAAGTTATTGGGAAGTTTCTTGATTTCATTGATATAAAAAGATAATTAAAGTACTGTACGTATTTTTAGAAGCCATTAAATCAATTTATTAGAATGTGGATGACATAGATTGCCCTTAATTATTTATATAATTTAGTGCATTAGAGGAATAATAAATAATGTCTTGCGGGTATCTTTGTATACTCCACGAGACATTGTGTAACTGTAACAAGTGTTTAGAAATAGATAAAATAAAGGTAGCGATATTAGATTAATTTTTTCTTGATGCGAACAATTTTTTCAGTGTAACTGTTGTCAGTTAATTTCAACTTGCATTTTGATGTGTTGTTTTTTGTATGCATTTCTTTTAGATATTTTAATTTTTGTAGGTAAAAATAAAACCTTATAAAATTTTAAAATACTTACATAGTATCCCATTGACTGTGAAAGTTGGCTACCATTGAATGATGAAAGTTAGCAAAGATCTTACAATGGTGTGCCAGTCGTTCACATGCAATTTATGCGTGTCCATTGGTGTTGATTTTTTGTTGGTAGGATCCAATAACTTTAAAAATAATCCACTGCTTGCTGTTTTTTAGAAAGCAAGTCCCAAATTTTGATTTTTTTGTTTTTTGAAATGCAAGGGGAAGCAATAAAAGTTAATTTATATCCTTATTCATAAAAACAAAATATGATATTTTGAGAATAAATCATAATTACAGTAGATGAAAGCCCAGATATTGAGTATGCTATTAGCTCATGCTTTATTCGTAACTTAAATCATGCTGCTTGGTTCATAGCATTCACGGGATAATACGTACCAATTTTTAAAATATTGCAAAAATTAACTGTATGCTGTGTTCTGAAATAAAATTTAACAACCCTCACTTGCTGATAGTAAATATAAATTTTATCTAAATAGTAACTATAGTGCAGTTGTTCAAATATGATGTAGCTCCAGCTAGTCTGAATACCTAGAATCCTGTGGTATAATGCTGGCAAATGATAATATTTTAAATCTGCTATTTTAATAGATTAAAGAAGAGGATAAAGAAATGGAAGTTCTTGAAGATATGTCAAGAGAAATACAAAAGTAAGAAGCTTTGCATTTAAAGATTTATTCGTTCAGTACAGTGCATTGATCAACTGTTGTATATTAAAAATTTGCATTTACATTTTTGTAGTAATTTATTTCAGTGTGATGTTATTCTGAGAAACTCTTCAAATGTTAATTGAATTGTTTGGAAATTATTAGTTGAGTCTAATGCAGTGCTTTATAAAATAATAAACCAAATAAGTACTATAAATACTAATATTTTATGTACTTTTATCTGTGTAATAACATTATATGTACTATCCTTTGATTTCTGATATTCCTAGCACTGAAAATGTGGCAAAGGTGGAAAGCTCTCTTCAGACGTTAAAGTAAAATATATCACATGTTGTAGACTAAAAGGGATGATACAAAACATCCTATTTCATGTGATTAAATCTTTTAAAAAATTCCATAGTGAGCAAAAATTACCTTGCATAGCGAGCAAAAAAACAGTTTAAAATTATTTATTTATTTATTTATTTTTGCATAGTTCAACCAATGCTCAGAAATAACCTTACTGCATTTTAAGAAATATAATAATTACTATTTAAAATATAAGATTAAAAAGAAAAAATCTGAAAGGTTGCCATTGCTCACTTTTAAATTGTTGAGTTTGTTCATAAAAAATTCTTTAAAGGTTTAGAAAATATGAAATAGAAAATAAAACAAATCCCAAATTTGGGCTTCCAGATGTGCATGTTCAGTTGGAAATGTACATGCATTTATCAGGGACAAAGCCCCTTTGGACTAAAAATTGTATTTTATATTATTTATATTAAAAACTGTAAGAATCCTTTCATTTAATTTTTTCCCTCTATTGTTGTATAAGTTGTTTAGTTTAAATAATACCTGATATAGCTGTTCTCTGATATTGCTTGTTTCAAAATAAGAATAGGGGGGGAAAAAGTCTGAAATCTTTCAGATTTTATATTATGCCCTAGGGGGTGTTTTTTTAACATTTTGTGTGTTACCTTTATTTATTAAATATGATGTTATTCACATTTAAAATTCAGTTCAATAGCACTATCACAAAATAATTTAAAAAGAGTGTATCTTTAAAATTTCTGATACACAGTCTCGCACGCTGGAGATAAATTTTTTCCCCCTGTACAGTTTTGCCATTGCTTGCTTTGAAATCATTGAGTATGTTAACCAAAAATTCGTTAATATTTTACAAAATATGAAATAGATAATAAAACAAATTCCAAATTTGGGCTTCCAGACACCTGTATTCGAGTGGAGGACTACATTATTAAAAATTTGATATCTGTAGGTACCATTGTTTTTTCACAGTGCGAGAAACATGTACATTCATGCATATTCTTCATTAATTAATTTTGTTTAATATAATGCAGAGCTCCTCTATTTGGTGGTAACAGTTTGAAAAGTGATGTAGCCTTTTAAAGTTTTCAATGCAAAATGCCAAAGCGAAATTAATATCATTTCTGGGCAAATTGTCCCTTTGGGTGGGGGGGGGAGATATTTTTTTTAATTGCTTTCATGTATTTTGAATCAAACATGCATTACAAAGTAACCTGTTTTGGGGAAAAAAAAAACTTTCTATTTCACTACTTTAAGATATGCAACCATTTATGTTTGCAGATACATCAAGGGGAATAAAGAAAGAAAGTTAGTGGAACACCAAGACAAATTAGGTGCTATATCAAGTGAAATAGATAAGAAAAAAGAAGCAATGAACAAATGTTCTCTTGAGGAAAAGATGTTAAATGAAGATATAGCCTCTCAAAAAGTATATCTTATCATTTTTACTTTAGAATTTTCTATTAAAAAATTGCAAAATTGAATACAGTTTTGATTAATATGAGAGATTACTTTAGTAATGAAGCTGTTTAAAAACATCTAATTAATTTTATGTGTTTTCAGTATTATTTCAAAAATTGTTATTAATGTATCCTTTTAGAAAGGTGCAGATTTGGTATAACACCTGTGATGTGTTCAATAATTAAAAATTATTAAGCTTAATTAAGTTTGTCTTAGTTACAAAAAGCCCTTTCTTTTTCCTTTTTATAATCATTTTGATCAAAAAAGTTATTTTTTTTAACTATAAAGACCTTTTTTAAGTTTATAATTTTGATGTGATAAATTTGTGAAGTTCATGTGCAGATTTTTATCACTAGATTTCTATAATTAGGTACTTTATTGTTTGTCTTTATAATTATCTAATGATTATCATAATATTAAAGTAAGTAGATCAGTTTAAAATGTGATTAGTATGAGTGTGATACATGTATAAGTAATGAGGTAATATGTATTACTGATCCTTTTGAATTTCAGTTCGGCAAGATCTGCTTAACAACTTACCTTTTCAAATTTAAGTTTTTTAAGATCTATTTAATAACTGTTTTATCAGTGAGCAAAATGCTTTTTGTGTGAAAATAATGAGCAGTGAAATATAATTTGCTGACTAATGATTAAAAAATTAAAGTAAAGTGTGGTGAGTTTGTTGAAACTGCATTCTTTTTATATACAGAGCTATCAAATCCTAACCATCACTTAGGCCTTGAAGAAAGGGGTAAGACAGAAGGAACAAACAGAATGAATGTGTTTAGATGAGTCTATTTTGGAAATTTTCTTGGCTTTTTAGGTTCATGGCTCTGACTCGGGTTTTAAATCCTTCTTTATGTAAATGAAAAGGATCTGAAAGCATGAGACATCAATTCTCTGACTATTGAAAAAGATTTGAGATATTAAAACTCAAATCCTTGTGCTTTTTCTGTCATTCAAATTTTACAGATCCTCAATTGCTTAAAAGCAATTGAGTTCAAATCATTGAAAAGAGAGTTTTATTGGCAACCGAAAGATCATTTATTTAAAAAAATTGTGATTGTTTAGATTAGGGCTAGATGGAGTTCAAATATTAATTTTCTGAATTTCTGAAAGATGGGCATTTTTCCCTTAGTAAAAAGTTTAAAATCATCATTTTGATGGGCTGAATTAAAATCAAGAATGCAATATCTATAAAGTATTTTTTACAAACAATGGTACATTATTCTAAGTTTAGATTTATGTCTTACCAGAAAGCTTAAAAACATGACTAATGTATTTGGATATAATATTTTTTGAGCCTGTAATTAGATTCAAGAACTCATTTTAAGTAAAAGTAAAATGGCATTGCCACTGTTGCTTTAGCTAAGTACATGAATATATATTCATGAAACTGCATATAGTTGATGTAGATAAAATTATAAATTTTAACAAAATATATACAAATAGCACAGTGTTGCCAATAAGAGAGAAATTGCATTCATCTTTCTGTTTTTCATTTGTCATGTTTTAATAAATGATATCTTTTATAAGTCTTATTGTATCACCATTATTTACTATTCTTACATTTGAATATTGGACTGTTATTTATATTAAGAATCATCACTTAATTAGTTTATTTGTTACAAGAAGAGCTGTGAGTAGTCCATACATTAACATGTTTTATTTTTCAAATGTTAGCAATTTTAGATAAACTGACAACTCAGAAAGCTAAGAGGTGTGAGTAGACAGCATTTTAATCTATTTAACATGGTGTGAGCAGACAGCATTTTGATGTGTTTTCTGTTAAAAAAGTAATAATAAATTTAAAAAAAAATTGATGGTTTTTGATTTACGGATAACTGAGGAAAATATTGCCATTGGAGTCATTTGACATTCTTCCAAGAAAGAGTCATTTTACTTTATTTCAAACAAATTTGGTGATAATCTTGGTGCCTTTGTGATAGGGGCCATGGAAATGGAAAGTGCCTATTGAACTTTATAATTGAAACTAATATACTGACGTTAATTTGCATTTATGGTAATGAGCTGCGTAAACTGAATTTGCCGAGGAACTACTTCATTGATTCTGTACTGTCTTCCATTAACCTGAATTTTAATTCTTACTGCAGTATCTGCTGTATGAAATACTATTAATAATCAGATGGATTCAAGTTGATAATGACAAGCATTCCAAAGTCAATGAACTGAACTTGGAAAGTACGGCAGTTGCCTAGAACCTGTTCTAGCAAATCTATGGCATCGAATGTCTATAAATGAAATATATTGCGTTACTTTCTTGCTTAGTTTCCCATATAAAGTTTCCTCTGTTCCATCTCTCATTGCAATGTTTATCGGAGCATAGCGCAAGTTTTTGTCTTGCTGTATCCAAATTTATTTTTCCAAGAACTGTGCAGTTGCTTTCAGGTAAGATCATGGATAGTTATTGCTGGACAGATTTAGCAAATCGGCATCTAAGTTTAATTGTGTACTAAGACTGGAATGTAAAGAAATGTGACAGGACATAATTTTCTGAGTTTTTCTTAAAAATTATTTAGTACCAAAGAAAAAGTTTGAATTTTGATGCAAGAGAATTAAAACAATCTGAACAATTAGATTAACTCTAAAATAACTGATATCTGAGACTGCAAAATTGTAATTAATCCCTAGTACAAGTAAACACTTGTAGTAAATAAGCTATCCAAATATTTGGTTAAAAAAAAAAAAAAAAAAAACCTATTCAAATAATTCTGCATCCTAAAGCATAATGAGATCTTTTAAAGATGATTGATGTATACCTTTTAGTTCATTCATATTTGAATAAGAATTTTTTTTTAATAGTGGTGATTACTATTGCTAAGTTCATCTTAGCAATAAGGTAGAGCTATATTAAGTTGGGAGACATTAAATTTTTTGGAGGGAGGAGAGTAAAAATCAGCTGTGCTATCTGTGATTTGAATAATTGTAAATTGAGGACTTTGTTAAAAGGAAGAAAATTAAGTTAAAAAAAACTTGAAAATTAATGCAATATTTTTTGTATTAGTTTCAGTATTATTGCTTACATTATTTCAATGTTATTTGCTCTTTAATTATTTAAAAAAGATTTTTTTTAATATTTAAGTATTTTAAATCATTTATCGTTAAGAGTCTTATTTTTCTCAATATATAAAACTGTTATTAAAGAATTAACATATTGTGATTTAAAATAGTTATATCTGTTGAATACAAAAGTGTGAAAATATAGTTAATTTGATAGGGCGAATAGGAGTGCACTCTTGCCTCATATGAAAGTATATCAAAGGTTGGTTTGGTATTAGTGTTTTACCTCTCTAAACCTAGACAAAATTTAGTTCGCAGTTTTTTTCTTTTGTATGAATACTTGGAAATCTTATTTTTAGCCTTGGAATATAATATGAAGAAACTGAAAGTAGTCATACACCACCAACAGTAATGGGGGAGAGAAAAAAAAAACTTCTAGGAATAACAAAAATTTAGTGGAATAATTACTCAAAACTATAATAACAAAAAGGTTTGT
This sequence comes from Stegodyphus mimosarum, assembly GCA_000611955.2. Classification (NCBI taxonomy): domain Eukaryota; kingdom Metazoa; phylum Arthropoda; class Arachnida; order Araneae; family Eresidae; genus Stegodyphus; species Stegodyphus mimosarum. The sequence goes on along the minus strand of KK116547.1, from coordinate 256,945 downwards.
AAAAATTTAGAATCTGAATTAAAAAAAGCCCCATATTTTTAGAAAGTATGGAAAGGCAAGTTTTCTGAAGCGTGAAATTTCAAAATCAGAATGGAGTTTTTCATCGAGTGTTTCTAGAAAATTAGCCAAAAAAGCTCAAAACAACTTAAGTAATTGGATGTAATATGTGTGTGCAGTTTGTTGGATTTTAAAATAAGTGTTGGTTTTGCTTTTATTTTAAAATATTCATTGTTGTAAACTGATATGTTTACCCTGTGTGTCATTCATTTATAGCTGAAATATCGAGATTTAGAAGATAATATGAAACTGATAGAAATAATTGAGAAAATTGGCCAACTGAGGGAAAAATGCCAAACATTAAAAAATAAGGTTGGAAATTGCGACATCAGATCTTTATTGAGGTTAGTATTTTACAATAAAATTTTTTTTCTAAACTAATCAATGTACTATTTTCTCTTTTTTAATGGACTAAATTATAAGCATGGAATGACTGCCTATTTATTATCTTCATTTTTCCTCTCTTTTGTGTTATTAATAGGTAACAAAACAGTCCTGTTAACCTTTTTATTCTAATCTTGCTTGATTTTAGTATATTAGTTATCTAGGCCTTTTGCAATCTGGCTGTTTTGTATTGCTGAAATTTATCTTGCTTATTATCTAAAACTTTATTTCTTTTTTAATCCTTCCCGAATTAGCATGTTTGTCATTATATAACATTTTGACAAAGAATTTGAAATCCACACTTACTTTAAAATGTATTTTGCTTTAAATTTGTTCACATTGCTATTTACTTTTGTTTTCTTTAATCCTGTAATGCTTGTAAATAGCATATTTTGCATAAACTCTGTGAATTTTTCAGTTATATTAAATAACAGTATGCGAAAACCCAGTAGTAATATTCTTCATGAATGTAAAAAATGTTTGTTAACACAATATTCATTTATTTCATAATCCATAGTGTCATTTATTCTTGCTATTAGTATGATCATTATTTTGTTAAATTTAGAGTTTATAATTATAGACAATAATTTATAATATATTTTTGGTATTTAAGGTAATATTTTTCAATCACGATTTTTAAGTTTTTTATTTCACTTTTATAATGTTCAAGGGGGAAAATGAAAATTATTGCCAGTTAATGTATAGTAGCCACTGGGTAATTTGATCACATTTGTCTATAATATTAAACAATGGGAAAAAATATCCATCAAAATAGCAGCAGACTTTAACTAATTTAATGTAAATATAACTAGAAACATACAACTAGATACTTTCAAAGCATTTTAATTAGAAAAACGTGAAAGTTTGTTTAATGCAAAAATTCATTTCTGAATTATTTGCAACATTTCTGCAAATTATTTGATCCATGTTGTACTCCTAATCTTAACCTAGCAGCAATGCATACTCATTGAGGTTCAATGTGGCTCAGATCATAATTCTCTCTCAAGAGTCACTACTTTGTGTTTTCAACCTACCTCTCAAAAGCAGGAAAATTTATATTAAAACTACTACTAATAATAATTATTTGAAAGGTTTCAGATTTTAAATTACATCCAGTGGGGCATTTTTTAACGTTTTGTGTGTGACCTTTATTTATTAAATATCATGTTCTTCACACTTAAACCATAAAATTCAGTTCAACGGCTATATCGCAAAATAATTTTAAAATGAGCATATCTTTAGAATTTCGATATGCAGTTCCGCGCACGTTAGATAAAAAGGTTTTTTTCCCTCATAGAGTTGCCATTGTTCTTTTTTAAATCATTTGAGTTTGTTCATCAAAAATTCGTTAAAGTTTTACAAAATGTGAAATAGATAATAAAACAAATTCCAAATTTGGGCTTCCAGATCCGAATATTCGGGTGGAAACGTACATTGTTCAAAATTGGATGGCTCTAGGTACCATTGTTTTATCACATTTGGAGAAATATATATACATTTATGCAGATTCTTCATTATTTAATTTCTGTAAATATAATATAGGGCTGCAAGATTTTGTGGCAACGGTTTGAAAAGTGATTCAGACTTTTAATGTTTCCAATGCAAAATTGCAAAACAAAAACAAGTCTTTCAGGGACAAAGCCCCTTTGGAGGGAAAAAAAAAGTGTTTTAGGTTTCACACATTCTTTTCACAGCAGGGCTGTATCAGGATCATACAAAGGTAAGCTCCCTTAAAAAGAAAATTCTTTCAGCAATGGAACTACTGCTCATTTAAAAGTGAGCCTTTGGGGGATTATCTGTGTTAATTTTCAGGTAAGAGACTAAGGATTACAAAAGAATATTTTCGCATAGATATGGAGACTGCATAGGTATAGGTCACTATTCAATTCAAGGATATTGAATAGTGACCTATACTGCATAGGTATAGGTCACTATTCAATATCCTTGAATGTGACAAGTAAGCTGTTTTCTAGATAGGAGTTGACAGCAGATGAAAAGGGGAAAGAAATAGGTCTAAGGTCAGTTTCAGATGCAAAAAAGTAGCTTTGGAAGAGAAAAGTAAAAGAAGCAACTATTAGGGTTGTGTAGGGCAGTGAAGTAGTTAACACTTGTAGGGCTTCTGTCGTTGGAAAAGAGCATGCCAATGCAAAATTTAAATTAAAATTAGACAAATGTAAAATTTAAGTTAGACAAATGAGCAACCTTAATTTGCCAAAGATATTTTCAGGGATTTTTTTCCTTCGAAAAAATTTTGAAAAAATTCAGAATTTTTTCAAAACTTGAAATTCTGAATTTTTTTTTTGGCTGCTGAAAAAGAGGAACCTGTACCTAATCACCCTCAAAATCTGTGTCAAATTGTAGTGGCTTTTTTGCTTAATCTAGACTACAGTGTGGTAGATACAGGGTGTCATCAGTCATAATTATTGGGCATTGGAGGAGTGGGGGGGGGGAGACTTGACTGAGATAGCTAGTATAACAGAGGCAAGTTTGAACTAATCAGAGTTGTAGAAATTTTCAATGAAGAGTGTGATTTTAAATGAAGAGAAGATGCCAATCCGAACAGATTATTCACTTTTTCTGGCACTTATTCAATGAGAAGAATTAACATTGTGCTACTGCACATGGAAGTCAGGAGATTGAAATGCAGCCGGCAGAAGAAATCTTTTTCTACCCAAATATAGATGGAATTTGAGAGATTCTCTTTTTCTGTCACTGTGGATGACTGCATATCTCTGTTCACATTTTTACATTTCAAAGGAGTGTTTCATGCTCTGAACTGCTAATTAAAAGCAGTTGCCTTAAAATTCATGCATAGAATTAGCATTTCAGTTAGTTTTAAGTAATGGTTGATATAAATTGAAACTAAGCTCTTTGGTGACTTAATCCTTTACATGGCAACATTTCTCTGCCACCTGGCAATTTTTATAAGCTATTGTGAGTTTATTTCTTATTTGGCAATTTTTGTTCAGTTTAAAAAATTTATTCTATAACATTTTGATCATATTAGCTGAATTGTTGATCAGAATAAGCAATGTGTTTTCCATGTTTTCATATTCAAATTTCATATTCAATGTATGAATGATAATCTCAATAACATTAAGCAGCATCTACTATAGTGTCTTTTAACCAATTTTTAAATTTGGTCTATCAGTATGGTTCTTGTTTTTATGACTAATCATGATTTTTATCTTATTTTGTTGTTTTCTCCTTACAATCTGGTACTACCAAGCCATTTAAATGTATATCGGACTAACTGAATGATTGAAAATTTACAATGATTATCAATTATAGTAACAAAGCACATTATTAATTGTAGTAATTTTTTTCTAGTGCAATGTCTTTTAGAAACTATTTTATTCCCTCTTCAGAGATGTTTTTTGGTGCATATATACTTTCAAAATTATTGTAATAAAATTTTAATAATTTTGAATTGTTCTTCATAATGTCAGTAAGGCATCAAAAAAGCTTGAGTTTTAAGAGCTTGAGATTCTTTCTTCCACTGGAAATGTAATTGTATTATTTTGTTCCATGGACCAAAGCATTTCATGTTTTAAACATTACTCGTGCCATGTGCAGTTGACAAGGCTGAGGTTTCCTTTCACTACAAATAACACATGACAGTTAAAGCATTGGAATTTACTTACTGTTTCACAGGAATCACTTCATGAAAAATCCAGCTCTCCAGGTTGTTATTTGAACTTTCTTCATGATTCTTCACAATCCCATTAAAGTAGCAGTTTGAAGTTTTGTTGAAAAGCAGCAGTCGTGCCGAATATTTCAGGTGGTGGTGGAAGCCTATCCCTTCAGTCGTATTTTTCACCCTCTTGGAAGCAGTTACATTACTCTTAAAATTAACACTCGTACACTGTGCTGTTCAGCTTTTCTGTTACTTCAGAAACAAGGCTGAGTAGTTCTAGTTACTCAATTTAAAAATCCATCAAAATTATCTTTGTAAAATTAATACTTGTAGCAACTTAAAGGAATGAAATATTTGAGACCATTAAAAGTAAATGAAATTGAGCCATAAATTGACTTAGATATAATAGAAATTCTGTTGCTTTAATGAGGCTTGTTTTAAACACTCTTAAAAGTTTTTTTCTAAAATTAACAGCAATCCAAGCTGACTTAACTAACAGCAATCTAAGGTTAAGTTTCCCATAATTTTAAAATCGAAACTAGTTGTGTTTTTTCTTCATATCAAATATGAATTGTCCAGAAGATGCCAATCAGTTCTGAACATTCTTTTTTACTAATTTGAAGTTTCTTAAGTAAATAGACCAATGAAACTGAAATTGTGGTTTGTGAAAAAAGTAAGTTGTGAAAAGTGGTGTGTGAAAAAAGTAAAAAAAGTGGTTTGTGAAAAAAGTAAGTAAATAGACCAATGAAACTGAAATTGTGGTTTGTGATAAATTGATGAGTAGTGCCATTAAGAATTTCTGTTTACTAAAGATTTTGTTTTCTTTGGTTGTTCTTACATGTTACTTAATTTTTGAAGCAATATAGATAAATTAACAAAAGATGTAAAGTTGTTGACACGAGAACATGATGAAGCTGTAGGCCGAGAAAATGTTTTGAAGGAGAAAATCAGAGATTGGAAAAAGCAGCTTGAAGATAGTATGTTCAAAGATGCTGAAAAAAAGCATAAAGACAAGTGCATTGAATTAAGGGTAAATATATATATATTTATATAATATATATACTGATGTTTTTTAATTTTTTATGACTGAATCCCCCCCCCCCTTTTTTTTTTCCTTTGATATATATAAAGGTTGACAAAGTTTTGCCATAAGAATTACTATTTTCATGTTTTGCAAAACATTCATGTTGGTTCTTTTCTCATTCAGTTGACTTAGTTTATGATGTTTCTTCATAATAATTCAATAGCAAAATGTTAAATGTATATAAGAGCTACCTAAAATCATTTTTAGATCTTCTATTTCATGTAATGAAAAAAAAAAAAGTTGTAGATTCCGCGATAAATTAAACTATCTCATTATTTTTCTCTCTGAAGCTTTCAAATTTGAAAAAAGCAGTATTTATTAGAAACTGATTAATTGCAGAAATGATTATATGTCAGTCATATGATATTCTTAAATATACTCATAGAATTGATACGTTATGTTATTTAATTTTGATGATTAGTGTTTAAAATAAAAAGTAAGTTTTTGTTTGAACGTTATTTAATAGTATATGATGATTTATTTTGGAATGTCGAGCATACTAAAACTTAGCCAAGCTTAATTAGATTTCAGTAGGCAATATCCTAGATTCTGAATGATTATGTACAAAATTTCAGTGATTATTCATGCAGAATTTTGTGCACTTAAACAAAATAATTACACCCATTTATGTATGCATAAATAAATGTAAAAATAAATGTGTATAATTATGTACATTATTTATACATAAATAAATCTTATAATCATAATAATTATTTTATGCACATTTATTTAATTATGCATGCATTTGTGTATACATGATTATATATATTTATTTGTATATCAATAAAAAATAGTTTAAAATATAACTGTGAAATATTCAAATTAGTAATAAAACATTATAAAAATAAATTCAGAGTAATACAAAGTAAATAAAAAAAAAACAAATATAATATAAATATGAAATTGAAAAAAAAAACATAATATATTAAAAATTGTTTTGAAATAGCCTTTTGTTTTGACTTCGTAATAAATTTAATTGCCACATTATTAAAAAAAAGATGCAATAAAATGAGGGAGGTCACCAAAAATTTGAATATCTCTCTAAGAGTCATATCAAGAAGAGTTTGGAGCCACCTTTTTAAGCACTGGATTAATTGATAGAGCCTGGTCAAGGGTGACCAAGAATAACAACTACATTAGAAGACCATTTTCTGTAGTTGTTAGCTTCGAGAAACCATTAAGCAGCTGCAAGAGATTTGTTTTTAGACCTTTAGGCCTCCACAGGAACTCAAATTAGCTATTCTACTCCTGCATGAAGGCTTAACAAGGTTGGACTATGTCAGAAAACCAGTGGTTTGTGTTCTACTCACTCCAGCTTCCACAGGGGCCCATTTAAGCTGGTGTCATTGTCTGTGAAGCGAAGAGGATTGGGCTCTGTATTGTTTACTGATGAGTTCAGATATAATCTGAGTAGTGACTCTATATGTGTTTTTATCTGGAGAAAGGAAGGAGTATGCAACTTGCTTTCCCTTGACCTTGCAGTATCTAATTTCTATGACTGCAGTTTTATGGTTTGGGAAGGAATCATGACAATGGCCATACCAAGCTGCATATCCTTCAAGAAGGTTCTGTAACTGCTCGGAGATTGCTGTTGGCCCAGAGTTTTCGTTAATGGATGACAGTGCATGGCTTCATTGAATATATGTGGTGTGATACTTGCATCCATTCGAGCGATATCACTCAAATGGACTGGCCACCTTCTTATCTTGAACCTGATTGAGCATGTGTGGAATGCCTTAGGGCTTCAAATTTCAGCCACCGAATTCCTTCATGGACCCTACAGGAGCTGAAGAGTGGTATGCAATGCCATAAGACCTTGATCCACACTTTGGTAAAGTGTATAAAATCAAGATCTGAGGTACGCGTATATGTCTAAAGTGACCACACACTATATTAAAGGAAAATGTTTTTCACAAGAGATGACTTAATTTTTCCATAAATTTGATTTTAATTTCAATATTTTGCAAATAATAAACCGCCGAACATTATAATTTATGTTAACTAATCCTTTAGTACAAATTTCTATCAATAATTTTTCATTGATTATCAATTATATTTTATTTTTGTCATAATTCTTTAATTAGTGATGTCATCCTTTAATTTTTAATTCTATCATTATTCTTCAATTTTTGATAGTTTAATTAATTTTGATTCTTTTGTTATCCTTTAATTTTGATGAGTGTACACACACACACATATATGCTTAATTATTCTATATCAGATATTTTGACTTAAGTGATTATTTTATTCAGATCTTCTATAATAATACTCCATTAATAGCATGAATTGCTAAAAGTTTCTGAAGGTATGTTTAACAACATGCTTTATAATTATTGGAAGAGAAATATATTAATGCAAAATTCTAATGTAGGCAAAAAGAGCAACCTTATTTTGATGTAGGTTTTGAATATAACTTCAGCACCTTCAAGAGCAATCAGATACAGATCCCTGTTCCTCAGAAGCAGATTTTTTTCCCCCTCTGTCTAGCATGATTTATATATCTTTAAGCTATTTATGGAATATTCATCTAAGTTTTTGGCAACAATAAACTGTATTTTTTACTTTTATTTAAAATTTTATTTTCTGCATGCAAATTCTAGATATAAGGTGTATATTTGAGATGTGTGCATGTATGTTAAATTTCTTTTGTTTTTTCCTGTAGACAACTCAGTTAGTATGTGAGGATTTAAGCAAGTATTATGTTGCATTGAACAAAGCTATTATAAATTACCACCAGATGAAAATGTGTGAAATTAACAAAATTATTAAAGATCTGTGGCTGAGAACTTATGCAGGGAATGGTGTGTATTTGATTTCAATTTTGTATCTATTTATTTTTTATTTTACATATTATAAAAAAATGTAACATTAATTTAGGCAACTCATTAGTGATGTTATGTATTTGTTACACACAAAATCAAGCAGTTACTTTATGACCCCTCATTTGCGTAATACACGGTGCTTTTGTGTTCACAATGACAAGTACTTTTGTAAAGCAGGAAAGACATTTTATTTCACAAATGTCAGACACAAAAACAAAACTATCACTGACATAACTAACATGAATTCTATATTTCTTATAGTATCTAGACCCCTGAATATGCAATAACATCACATCACTTATGCAATTTGCATGTCACTCCATGTCAGACCTTTTTCCTGACCTTGAGCCCAAATAATAATTAAATAGTTTACAGAAAAACTGTTTTGCTTCTACATCAATTAGAGAGGGAATTCTGAGATTAACAAACTTTTTTTTTTTTTGCTTGAATGTGTGCATGCGTTTCAAACGCACAATTCACATGCACCTTTTTTCAACAATGACTGTTGTTTATCATTTAAAGTCTTCCCCTCTCCCTTGATAATTCTTTTTTTTTGCTATTGAACTTCATCATGCACACACACATATAATATTTAACAGTTTCCTTGTTTAGACTAGTGTTTTACAGGTTACAGTTTGTATCTTTCTACTGTGTTTACTATTTCATGTATTTGTATATTTGGTTGTAGAATTATTCTGCTTGACATATTTTGTATTTAAATCAAATCAAAAGTTTTGTTATTGTTTTATGCAATTATTTGCATCTTAACAGATTTTGGATTCATGGAAGGTTGAGCAAAATGCGCTTCTTATTCTAACTTGATGTTGGACTGATAAAGATAAAAATTGTTTTGTAATTCATTGAAGTTTCGAATTTAGTAAATTTGTGTCATCTTCAGTTCAGAAACAGGCTGTTCCATTTACTTCTCTTGATACACTAACCTTCTGATGAAAATTAGCCGAGAGATGTAAATTCTTTATTATTTGCATTATTTTTTTGTTTCCACTTTTTCACCATTTTTTTCCCACTTATTAAGCATGTTTTCACCAGTGATCAGGAAGCAGGAAATTTGTTGACTAGTTTATTTATTCACTAGTTTATTTGCTTAACTAGTTTATTTATTCACAGTGGATTATTGCTTAAACAGTTTTAATTTTTTTATTCATTCTAATATTTTCCTAAGGTTGAATAGGTATTGGATTTGAATGTTTTTATTTTACAATATTTCCACCAGCTGTTGCAGCTTACAGCACATAATTGGGTATTGGATTTGAACTACTTCATTTGTATTTTATTTATTATTATTATAACATATATATATATATATATATATCTTTTGTATAATATAACATGAAAAGTCCGATGAGAGCAAAACTGTTCCGGAAAAATAAGATTACAAGAGCAAATCTAACATTGAGGTAAATGGCTGTCTCCCTAAATTAGCAAGATATTGCCAAGCTGGTGATGGTTCTGGCAACTAATTTTTGTTGCCAAATTTGGCGAGAAATAACCAAAAGTTGTAAAATTTGGCAGCATTTAGGTCGGATCCCTGTATAACTATAATTGGTGCTGTAATTGATTCCTATACGTCCCTTAGATGTAACTTTAAGCATATATCCTTCCAGTAATTTTGAAAAATAGAAGATATTAGCTATTTCTCAGTGACTGGAGGACAACTATGTAAGACTGGAAAGAGCATCAACTCTCAGTCTTTAGTTTAGAGATGACTTCGGAGTATTGATCTTCATTCTTTAGATGCACTTTTTATTTCATTGTGGTTAACATTCTTAGTAGTTGATTGTGCTTTGTTATATTGAAAAGACTGTCCAAGTATTTTGTAGAAATTTTTAGAATTGTAAAGTGTTTTTGTAAAAATAAATTTTATGAAGCTATTAACAGTTCTATATGTATTCAATTCATTATGGACTTATATGCACACATTAATGTATATATAAAATTTATTAAATAAATTTTTGTGGTGGCTTATATATTGTGGCTTTACTTGAAGCTTTGTTTTTAAGAATTCTTGTTTTATATGAATATGTCATCTTTAGCTGGATTTTATTGAATATGAGTTCACAAAATGATTCAGTTTAAGATCATGCTACAGTAAAATTTCTTGTAACCATTAGCCAGTTAACTGGCATTATCAAAATAATAGCACTTTTAAAGATCTAAGTGGCTTATATATTGTGGCTTTACTTGAAGCTTTGTTTTTAAGAATTCTTGTTTTATATGAATATGTCATCTTTAGCTGGATTTTATTGAATATGAGTTCACAAAATGATTCAGTTTAAGATCATGCTACAGTAAAATTTCTTGTAACCATTAGCCAGTTAACTGGCATTATCAAAATAATAGCACTTTTAAAGATCTAAATTCAAATTTGAAATTTAGGTCTATGGGATAAAAGAAAATTATGTAATGGACTAATAAACAGGAAGCATTAAATGTGGAAAGCCTCTGTCTTCTGTTTTTTGAGCCTAATATATTGACGTAGACATGTACTGTTATTAGAGCCTAACGTAACAAGCCTTATATAATCAGTGAACCAAGGAATTGTCTAAAGAAGAAATATCGATCTATTTATATGCATTAATGCTTTTATAAGCTTTTAAAGCTGGTGCCCATGATTTTCAGAAATAAATCGCATTGAAAAATGCCATATTTACTTTGTGTCTAGCCTGAAAAGATGTAAAGAAGTGCAGTAAATTGTGGCCAATGATCATGTTAATAGATGATGAGTGGAGTGATGAAAATTCTCTTGGCTTTAAGACTCATCTAGCATCCATGGTCGACATCTTGGACGTCGTTACATATTCAGTGAAAGTTAATATTAGTGGAGAGGAGGTGAAGGCTTGAGCAGCTGTAGACAGTTCTGCTCTCGGCAAACTGTCTTACTAAGTTGTTAACAAAATAATCAGACATATACTGGGCAAGAAAAAAGATGATGATGGAAATAAGCTGAAGCTGGATGGCAGATTTTCATAAAATTTGCTGAAAAATGTGCATTTATATTACTACATGGTGTTGTGAAGTTTCCTTATGTACACAACAGACTAAGAAATTTGTAACTTTCATGTGATAATATGTATGATAATTTTAAATCATTGTTTTTGTTTTCTGAAATATAAAATCATGTGTATGTACTTTAATTTTAGAAAATCTGCATGATTTTCAATACTGTTTTTTTTTTTTAAATTATGATTGATAGATAAAAAAGCGTGACTTTGCATGCTGTAATGATGCAGCAAAACATGAACAAATAAGTTCTAGAAATAATCATACAATTATCCAGAAAACTCTATTATCTGGAATCTGTGAGGTCCTGTTGCTGTCAGTTAAGAGACATTTTACTGTATTAGTTTTATAAAATCTAGGCCTTATTCTAGAGGACTAATATGTAAGACTCATATGTTCTGAATGCTATTAAAACACCAGCTTTCAATTTATATTGAACTTTTGTAAAATTAGTGAATTACTATTGAGTGAAAATTTTGTTATAATTAATTGTCAACTATATGAAATACATTGCTTTAAATGAGTAATTTTTCATTTTAGTTTTCCTTGCCGTGAAACAGAATTTAAGTAAAAATCCTTCCTTTTTTTCATGAACATTTTTCAGTAATTTTACTGTAAAGTGATATGAAGGAGAATGTATATAATCTAGTTTTTGCTGTAGAATTTGAATAGTTAGCTTATACAAGGTGTATCAATATGATCTGCTCATTTCTTATAGATGCTGGTACTAGAACTGTTTGCATACAACTGAATCTATGTACACTTATATTTGAAAAATTTGATAGCAGTCTCTCTAAAAAACTCTGGAAATGCTGCAATACCAGATTCATGAAAATTCTGGATAGCTGAATGTATAAAAAATATAATTCATGATCGTAAAGCTAAATGAATGGCAGAAATATCTGGTTCAAGATTATAATAACGTTCATGTTATTTATTATCAACAGGAATATCAAAAGCCTAGATGTAAAATTAAAGAAAAAAAAGCACATTTCATACATAAAAGCTTATAAGGTATTTCTCCCGCCTTCTTCGCATGACTTCGTGGTATAGTGGTCAGCATGCTCAACGCTTAACCTAGAGGTCCGTGTTTTGATTCCTGGCAAAGGCGTTGCTAATTTTTCATGATCCTGCTTCAAAAATACTTAATGTCTCTACACTGATGCCCGAACTAAAAATGTGATGGATGATGATTCTCCACCACCGGGATTTGGCGATTGGGTCCTCAAAACCCCAGTCGCCCTTTAAAAGGGAGAGTATATAAGGTATTTCTCCCGTCTTCTTCGCATGCCTTCGCGGTGTAGTGGTCAGCACGCTCGACGCGTAACCGAGAGGTCTGTGGCTCGATTCCCGGCGAAGGCATTGCTCATTTTTCATAATCCTGCTTCGAAAACACCTAATGTCTCTACAAACTAACATATTATGTAGACATAAACATATGAAAGTAAAATATCTTTACCTGTTTTTGGAATCCTGTCAAGCATGAAAGATATTGCCAAAATTGTACCAGTCATTCTGGTAAAACTAAGATAGAGTGCATGACTTTTGTTAAAATTTTCATAGCTTGCCACTGGTATTACTGTACTGAAAAATGTACATAAAAAAAAATTGTGTCATTTGAA
>KK116547.1:209483-228636 GCA_000611955.2 Stegodyphus mimosarum | reverse complement strand
AAAATGACTTGGAATGAAAATCGCAATGGGAGTATTTATTGTAACTTCATGAGTGAACAAAATAGCAGTGTAAAAAAGAGAATATTAAATCCTTAACTATGGTGCTTGTAAAAGAAGACAACTTGCTTATCTGCCGCTGGGTTTCATGTTGAGCTGAAGAAGTTATCCCCGGATTGGAAAAAAAAAAGAGTTAGGGCAGTTAGAGTACTCATTGCAAAGGTCTCTTTAAAAGGCATGTCTCAAAATTAAGTTTTTGCCCATACAAGACAACAATCAAATATAAAATTTTCACATTATGGATAAACATTGTTCATTTATTCAATTCATTTTGACAAGTGTAATATTTTTGTGTGATATTGTTATTGCTATATGCTATTGAATTTGGGTCCGTGACACTTAGCCAACGGGACACTTAACCGACACCAGTTAGCCAACAAGACATTTAGCTGACAGGTCAGTTAGCCGACACAGACAGTTAGCCGACAGGACATTTAGCCAACACGGACAGTTAGCCGACAGGACATTTAAAAATTCTTTTTTCCTTTCGAAATTTAATTCATATTCCTTGACGAGAAATTTCAGCGCTTTTTTAATTTGGCCAATATACACCAAACAGCACGATAAATATCACACAATGCTAAATTAACACAATAATTATAACCACATATGAGATCTTTAAGAATCGAAAAATGAATTTTACTGATAGTGAAAATATTACTTAAATGTTGAATATACGGATAAGTCGAGAAATTTCGTAATTCATAGTAAGATTAAATAATTATTTCGTACGTGTGAGCTAAAACATCATTGTCGGCTTAGTATCTTGTTGACTAAATGTCTTGACAGTTAAATGTTCTGACGGGTAACTCTCTGTCCTGTCGGCTAACTGTCCGTGTCGGCTAAATGTCCTGTCAGCTAACTGTCCGTGTCGGCTAAATGTCCTGTCAGCTAACTGTCCGTGTCGGCTAAATGACCTGTTGGCTAAGTGTCCGTGTCGGTTAAATGTGCTGTCGGCTAAATGTCCATGTCGGCTAAGTGTCCCTGTCAGCTAAATGTCTTGTCGGCTAAGTGTCCCTGTCAGCTAAATGTCTTGTCGGCTAACTGGTGGTGGTTAAGTGTCCCGTCGGCTAAGTGTCCGTGACCGATTGAATTTAATTGCACTTGAAGTAATTTGTGTTAAATTATAACTCATTGTATATTTCATATGGTAAATTTGAATGTGTAGATTTGAATTTAGTTGTAAATTTATTTAGCATTAGTGAAACTTGTTTTAATAACGGGGTTGGAATGTTTAGTTTAATGTAATGCCCTCTTATAAGAGGAGCTAAAATTAATTTAGTTAATACTCTGAAGCAGTTATGCAGTCTGTCTATGGTGCATTCACTGATCTCACTTTTATATGTGCTAATAGAGCTCTTAACTTTGCAATGTTGTACACTATGTAAATAATTAAATATGCTGTGTGGCCTAGTTTGGTTAGTATTATTTTGAACCAGCGCCATTATCTCTCGTTCTTACACCAAACACCATACTCAGCATCAAGTTCAATAGTAAGTACTTTGAACAATCTATTCGGAAGCGGTCTGGCACGAATAGAATTTACTATTTTTTTAATAGCTTTCCTCACATGTTCATAATGTGAAACTTTTGTACATGTTGCTTGCTGAAGATGATGCAATGTTTGATGGGACCAAGAACAGAACCCATCATGACAGGTACACTGTCTATTGTTATAGACTCAAGTTTTTGAAAAGAAAGATTAATTTCAGTTATATGGTTTTTAATAGATAGTTATATGTCCATTTAGTGTGTATTGTTTTCTAATGACAAAACTGAAACTATGTCTTCCTTCATTGAGCAGTCATTAAAGGATAAAATAAAAAAAAATATTTGCTTGTACTATGTACTCTGTTCATTCATCACACTGTACACTTAAGAAAATGCATTTTTGTAAATCATCTTTTACCTGTTCTCTGACATTTTCAGACAGAGCTTCCAGTCTACCAGTGATGGAATTCTTGGATAGCGGACATAATTTCATTCTTATCTCTAGCTTCTTGAAATAAAATCTCCAATGCAGCAAGCATTGCTTCTTTAATTATGTGGCAATCATCAAAGTTTTTTGTTTTGTGAGCTCTGAGTGTATGTGCAGCCTTTAATGATGCAACTGTAACAACCTTTATTTTATTTGTGGATTCGGTAAGCATTAATTGTTGGCCAATGAATGAGCTTTTTGATTCTTTCACTTTACATTGTTTTAGATTGCTGTTAGTATCATAGTTTTTATGAACTATTGTAAAATATTGTTCTGTATTCTTTTCTAGCAAAAACTGTTGAACCATAAATGAAGCAAATACTGAATCTTAGAATGAATGAAAAAATATTCTATTCTTCATTAGAATTATAATTTTTGGTAAGATTTTTCTTCTTTTTTCTAGCTCATGTGATGACATGATTAGGGTAACTACAAAATCATTAATATTTATTAAAACTAATGATTAACATGCATTGAGGAAGTGAATATTTTTATACTTGAAGGAAATCGCCAAATCACCTACTTTACGCATAGCTTTGAAAATTCATTCTGTGTTTGCTGGCATGTGTTTCATGTAGGTTACAGCAAGAGGCTGATGGTGCTGGTGTAAAATAATTAGACATTGGTGGCAGAGATACTCATAAGATTAACAAATGAAAATGCAGCATTTAATTCAATCTGAAACAACTCATTGTGATATCACTGACATCACGATACTGAGAGCAATGCTGCTATGCAAAATCTAGTGTAAAATATCATGTTGACTTATTGACTTCTGAAGAAGAGTAGGCCATGCCTTTCAGTGTGTGGTATAGCTGGAATTTGACTTTCCGTTCCCCCTCTTGGCACTTGACTTCAGAAGACTGAAAAGGGACAAGATGTGCAGTGTGAGCTGTGGGTTGGGCATTCCTCTCTAGAGTATTCTATAAAAACTGATCTAAGGCATTGAAAATGTTCTCTCTGAAAATTTCCAAAATCTCGCCATATTTGAAAGTAATTACCATATGTCTTCAAGGTGTCATAAATGTCAGTAGCCTATATCTGTAGTTTTAAGGGTATATTCTTTCTTAATTCTGAATTAACAGAATTTGCATTAATTTTACAGAACTGTAGTTAATTAAAGCAATTATTAAACACATGCAAATAACACAAATTAAAAATTACAAAATGATTAACATATAAAATATCCTAAATAAATAAGTAAAAAATTCAGTAATCTATGAAATGAATAGATGAAAATAGATATACTAAGGAATACAAACATTTACATAAATTTCCTGTATCATCTTTTCTTTAGGATTTCAGTGCCAAAAATCAGGGACAATTAACCCTCATTATCATGGTAAGAAACAAGTCATTTGTAATAACACTATTTCATGTTTATTAGGAAATTGTGCATATGTTCATTCAGTCTCTTGATCATACTTTACTAACCTGAGTGAAATTTGGATATTAATGATGCTAGAGATTCTGTAGTCACATTTAAGGTCTCCTTTCTTGCAATCATTATCCTTCTCTTTGCTTCATATTTAATGTTCATCCTCTCAGTGTCTTTAATAATCTGCATTAAGCTGATGAATATCATCTAAATGCATCATAAAATCTTTCAGATTTGAAAAGAACATTGCTATGTGTCCAAAGAGCCAGACACAAATCACGTAAAATAATTAAAATCGCAAATTCTCATTAACTGAACTTCTGTTTGCTGTCAGGAACAAAGGAATCTCTGTCATACTTATTTTGGAAAATAATAAAAGATTATCTAAGATTGTTCAATTTAAATCTCCCTACTGAGCTTTTTGACTTGTACTTGCTTTTTCATATTCATGATTTCGCACAGCTCTTTAAACAGAAGTGAAATTTATTCCTTGATCAGAGTGAATTAAAACAACTGCAGCTCTAAAAATTTACGTGCATATGAGAAGTTTCGTAGTTGTTGGCATAAGTTTATGGTGACTTCCATGGCTTGTTCAGGATAATGGTTGAAGATGATTTTCTGAAATCATATTTATTCCTAGATTTTTAGTGTGTACTTTAACCACTTTATCTACGTGTGTATGATATATTTCACATATATCTCAAGATTTGTGCAACTTCTTCACAGCTGTTTCAGCCTTGTTCTAGAAGAAAACTTTATAAACATTATGGAGTGTCTTTAGAATAGTAAAATAATTTTCAGTAGGATACTGTAAAGTTTTGAGTTGAGTTTCACCAGAAGCTGTTTCCGTTGTAGTATTTATTTGGAGTAGAGAATTTAATCACATGTGTAATGAGACAGAGTCCAGTACATTTTTCTGGATTAAATATCATCATTTCATGGCATCTGGGTTTACCTTTTGCATTAATTCCATTAGTGGCCTCAATGTAGGTACTTCTATTTGACACTATCTCAGTACTTTATTGCTTTAAGGATCTGTTTTCAGATTTTATGGAATCTGTATTGTCTGACCACTGACACTTCAAAGTCACATTTTCCCTTAACTTTTGAACAGTATTTGCAATGTTTTACAGAAGGTCTTCTTGAAAGTATATCAGAATGTATTTATTTTATTCTTTATATTGCTTTTATAGGCTGCTTCTTTGTGATCCTTTTTGATGGTGAATTTCCTTATCATGTTCTTGTGCCTGCTATATCATCTTACTTCTTGATTCTCCTGATTCTTGAATACAAATACCTAACTCAAAGGGGTATGATCAGTGCAAAGTAGAATTCATGGTCATAGAAATAATTATTGGAATGTTTTAAACCTTTGCAATATTAATTATTCTTTCCTGCCGATACAATAATTTTATTTGGGCTTTGAAAGACATTTGTTGCAGTAAGCAATTGGGAGTTTTTGATTGTTTAGTTTTTGTGAAAGAACTGTACGAATTCCTTCATTGTTGACATTCTTTTGAGAATATCACATTTAGGTTGAAGACAAGCCGTTAAACAAGAGGCTAACCTTGATAACAAGATTACCAAGGTGCGCATCAGTGTTATAAATGATTCTTAATTAGACTTAAATTCTTATTTCAATTGATTAATGTAGAGGCCTTGTAATTTGGTAGTATGCGTAGAACTGCGAAAACTTCACAATTGTTGTAGTCTGAGAAGTTACACTGGTAATGAACAACTTTGATTTTCTTCATAATCTCTGTGTGTATAGAGTCTGTAGTTATGATGTGAAATACAGAATTATTCCAAGAATGTAATTGATAGCTAATTTCTTGGGATAATAATTTGCATTTTGATGTGTTCAGCTTCAAGTTGACTTTTCTAAATTTCTGCAGAATTTACTTGTATTTTCTAGATGTTCCTCAAGGATGCATACGACTATTATCATTAAGAGATATTTAAATAGAGTATTGTGTAATCAGAAAGCCATTACTTTAATTTTGCCAGAATCGTTGACCTATGCTAAATATAGTTTTTTCCACTATTTCTGGGATCTATTTTATTTTATGCATAACTAGTCTGCTAATACAATGTTTAAAACCATTTATTTTTTTCTTCAAGATTTATGTCTTCAAGATAATATAAAATCTAGGCAAAGAATAGCTATATCTGTTTGTAATAGCACTAAAACATGTAATCAATCGAAAATCATACGAAGTTATCATTCTTGTGATCTAATATGATGATGATGCATGACAGAGGACTAAAAATATGTAGTAATGTCATGATCTTTCATTTCTTTCATGAACTTCTAGAATTTCTGTTCTTTGATGAAAGGAGGAAGTTGACAAAGTTATTAAATAGGTGGATGCTTTGTCTTTTAAGTCTCATATCACTTTTACGCAACTATCATCATGGAAGGAACTTGAAAAGATGTCTTTAAATTCTTCTGTTTAATAATTAGCTGCTTGCATTTTCCAGCATTTAATTCCATGCCAGAAGTTAAATAATTTTTATTTATTCAGTAATTGTTGACTGATACAAGAAGTGTTCAATAAACTTTTAGTTTAAGTAATGTAAAGAGGAAAGCATACACAGCAGATGTTATTTGATTTTTGAGAATCTGTTAAATGTTGTCAGCCAGTAATGTCTGTCAATGTGGAAAATACCAAATTCTGGTGCTTGATTTTTTGACAAAAAAAGAGCACAGTAACAACAAATACTCATAAATACATAGTTGCAGTCTATAGTGGTACAATACCTTTCTGTCCAACCATCAAAAGATAAACTGCCATGTTTTATAAAGAAGTCACTTGAAGGTGATCCCAGATCATATGTAATATAGCATATGTGAGCAAGGAAGAAACCACCTATTGGCCACCAATTGTTGCCAAGTATAAAATTATAAAATAATAATAGAGTTCAAAAAACTAAAAAAAAAAAGTTGTTTCTTTTAAAAGTACATTTTTTTTTTAATTTTATAATTCTTATACAAAACAAATTTATCTTTTTAACTAGAGTATTCTACACATAAATAAAAAATAACGACGCAAAACCAAATTTAATTTAAACAGGTGCCATAGAGAATATTCTACTCATAAATAAAAAATAATAAAACAAAAGGAAATTCAATCTAAACAGGTGGCATAAAATTACAAACATCATTCAATATTACAGAGGGGGGAAAAATTCAGTTTTTGAATATAACCGACACCACATAAATTCTATCAAATATGACTTCGATGGCCAGCAGTGGCCTGCTGAAATTTATTTCTTCATTTATCACTTCCCACAATTGTTCCACAGTTTGGGTATGACATCCGGTTTCGTGATCTACAAAATTATAACTGTGATTCATGGTGAAACGTTAAGCATTTCTTAATTCCTCTTTCTTATAGCCTTTCCTGCAGTCTGGAAATATTATGCTGACATCCGCGATGTTTTCCTGAATGGCAGTCAGTGTTGTAGCACAATGTTCGGGAATGGCGATTAGATAACATTCTTTGTGCCCCGGCATAAACTCCCAAATACTCATTGTTCCGGAAGAACATATCCAGTGTTGTTTTTTGTTTTTGTAAAGAGACTTCCGTCTATTTCTGCGATTTTGTTGGCTCTACCAATTTTATTTCTTTTCCGAGACATCAAGCTATTTGCACATACATCCCTCAAGTAGTTATTCCAATCTACTGTCCTATTATGGCTGATTTGTAACTGAAGTTGGCAAAATTCAGTCAACGTCAATTTCTGAAACCACAGATAGGTAAAACGAACGGCACTGAGTACAGAAAGATGCAAGCCTTTAAATTATGTTTTGGTTTTCAATCCCCCCCCCCACACACACACAGTAAAAATGCCATACAGAAGTTTTGCTTGAGTCAAAAGTGAATTTCATCAAATGATTTTAAGAACAAAGTCAGATGCTAGGATTTATTCCTTAGTCCTGAAGGAATCTTATGGCAGCCTCTTCATCATTAGGTTATTTCCAAATTATGTAGTCCATCATACTAAAAAAATGGCAAAAAAATTAATGTATGAAGATATTTCGAAAGAAAACTGGAAATCTGGAGCCATGATAATTAAAATTCTTTCAAATTTATCTTGTTATTAGTGCGCTGCAAAATTTTTAAATTATTAAAAATGTACCAGGAAAAGGTTGAAAATCACTAAACTAGAAAAATGAGATTATAAGAGTTAATGGTGATATAATCACTGCATTTGCTCTTTAGCTCGGCAAAACCATCGAAACTAGTCCTGTGAAAATTTGCAAATATAATGCTAAGTTTTGTTGTTTGACTTCTAAATTAATATCTGTTCGGCATGTTATTTTACCTTAATGCTTTATGAATGTTCAGAGATTTATTTGCCTGTGGGTGTTATCTTATTTGAAGTGTAACTGTAGTGGTAAATTTAAAATACATTACCTTATTGTTAACGTATGATTATTTAATTTCATTTAGCTTGTAGAGATAGTTATTGAAATGTATATATTTTAGACTAACGAAAAGAAGAGGATAACAAAAAGAAGTCTCATAGATCCTCTGTGTGAGTAGCCTCTGAGAATGTAACTTTACTGTGTGAATAATACTAAACTTGGCAGTATTAGTAGTATGTACCGGCTCCTCGAATTCCAGTATATGCGCCAACTTTGGTTTGACATGTTTTTCACAAAATTTTACAGGAAATTAGCTGGGATATTTTTATTCTCCTTTTTAAGGCAGTTTAAAATTCTTACATATATAGCTGTGAATAGTGCTCTTTATGTTATGCATCTATCAAAATCAGCTCAGAATGGTATCAAGGTCCGAAGAATATGAAAACTATGCCGTATGATTAATGTCTTCACTCTTGATTATCTCAGTATGCGAGTAAGCTCAAGCTGATGTGTAAATACATGTAGTATTCACAAGGTCTGCAGCTATTAATACAGTTATTACATTTAAATTTGTTCCTAAAACCGACACATACCGATCGTTGGAAAATGGCTCCTGGATGACGTGCGATGAAGGGTAATGTAACCGGCCACAGGATGGTATCAACATATAATTGAGCTGTTAAAGATGTATTGAGGATGATTAAAACTGACCTGTAAAAATTTAAATTAGATTTTTACTGTACTCACTGCAGCTTATTTTAAATTAACAACTGCCCATTCATTTCATTTCAGGCAAATAATAAAGTTTGTGCAGCTATATTTTCTTTGCTGCTTTTCCTTCTCTCTCTTTATTGCATCTGCTGTGTGGCACTGGAGAATACAAAATATATCAAGCAATTTGTAACAGTAATATTTGTCAAAATAATATCCTTTAATACACTCTTTTGCAAAAAAATCGAAGCACCTTGAAAGAAGTGGTTGTTTTTGATGAACTTGAATATGTGTATAGCTCATACACAGATAATAAAATGATTAAAAATGAAGGTCATAGTACCTGTTCACATCTCACAATCACCCATTGAGTGTTGAAATTAGTAGTTGGTTGAACAGCCCCTGGCGGTAATGCATGCTTGAATTCGTCGAGGCAAGGAGTTCTAGAAGTTCCTAATGTCATCCTGCGACACATTCTGCCAGGCATTCATTAGTTGTCGCTCCATATCTGTGATATTTTGTGGTTTCCGAATCTGGCGGCCTACCATGTCCCAGACATGCTCAATTGGTGAAACGGCCAAGGAAGAGCATCGCTTGCACGGAGACAGTCCAGAGATATGTGATCGGTATGTGGCCTGGCATTATCTTGTTGGAAAATGGCTCCTGGATGACGTGCGATGAAGGGTAATGTAACCGGCCACAGGATGGTATCAACATATTGAGCTGTTAAAGATGTATTGAGGATGATTAAAGATGACCTGCTGTCATAAGAAATAGTGCTCCACATCATCACACCAGGGGTTATGGCTGTATGCCTTTGTAAAACAAATGCTGATTGGGACCACTGGCCCTGTCCTTTCCAGACATGAACACAGTGGTCATCTGCTTCAATAGTGAAGCGAGACTCATCGCTGAACACTATACGATGCCAGTTTGATGGCAGCCATGTTGATCGACTGCGACACCACTAAAGACGACTCCGCCAATGTTGTGGGGTCAAAGGCAAACGTCTTAAAGGCCTCTGTAAGCATAACTCCGCCTCAGACAAGTGCCGTGAGATGGTGGACGGTACCACGGGAGGTATAGACATGGCTATAGTGCGTTGAATAGTCGACAATGATACCGTTGGGGTGGTTCGGGACTGGCAAACAATCATCCTGTCTTGCCTCGCATTTCTGCTCCTTGACCTTTCAGAGCCTTCATTTCGTCGGCAATTTCCTTGTAGCAACCATTGCTGCCAATATCTTACACGGCAGTGTCTGTGCGCTGCAGGTGGCTCCAGCTTCACGCAACCCTACAATGCGACCACATTCGAAGTCGTTTTGTTGTCTGTAAGATTTTTGATATCTTCATAATGGCATCTGTAGTTGCTTCTTTACGAAATTACAATGGCAGCAACAAAAAAAGATAAATTTTCCGCCTGTGTTACTGGTTTTATACTTTGAGAAATGCTTGCTATGATGGCAATTCCTGTTCATTTGCTTTGAAACTCTGATCACTTTCATGTTCGATGAAGATGTTTTTGCATACCAGATTTCGTCACGATCGCAAAAGTCCTGCTTGGTGCTTCGATTTTTTTGCAAAAGAGTGTATTTAAAAGCCTCATTTCCTTTCAAAAAGAATGAATTTTATGTGTCCATGTCTGAAATATAATCCTGAAATGTATTTCTTGTTTTGTGTTAAAATTTTATGTGCTTTTTCATTTTCATAGGTTTTTGGATATGAATTTTTATGTTAACAATCAGCACTCATGCTTAACATATTGCTATGTTAAGCATGAGTGCTGATTAAAGACTACTTTTTGAGGATCTGAAAGTGGAATATTTATGTTTGATCTTTCGATATTTTCATGTGCTATATAAAAAAAAGAAAACGCTAAACATTTTTGAAGTATTTAATTTATTATTAAAATTTTTAATAATAATAATAGATTCAGGTAACACGTACAACGATAAGAAACAAACATAACAAGATCAAAATTACACAACCCTCAATTTGATTGAGTGAAACACATTAACTTTTTTCTTTTTCAAAATAACCGGTTTTGAATTGCACGGAAAAAAAAAGATTTTTCCTAAATCGTTTGTGATTAAAACAGTGCTTACAATTAGTATAATTAAATATTTTCAGTAAAGAACTATTGTCATACTATTAAGTTAACTAGACTGTTACTTTAGTTATACAAGACCATAGTTAAAATACGAACCAAATGAAATAAATCTTATTAAATACATTTTTTTTTCACATCCCTCATGAGTACAGTGCACTTTGAGGGTTAAAGTAAAAGTATTAAAGAATGATGAAATAAAGTTGGCATGAGAAATATGATTCTTAAGTAGTTTTTAAAATTTGCATAGTTGGCTTACAGGTATTTCATAAATACCATGTTATATTGCATAGAATTTTCTGGGAAGTATTTAACTTCAAATTTAGTTCACACTATACGCATAGGAATCAATTTAAAATGTAAAATGGAAATAACCTATTTTTATTCGCATATAACAGAGAATTTTGTCTTTTACTACTTCAATGCAAATAAAAAAAAATAAAATTCATTAATTTGGTATCCTTTTGTCTTCAAATATTGTAAATTGGAGGTAGTTTTTTATTTATTTTTTTTTCCTGTTTTATGAATTATACTTCACAATTACGTAAAATATTTGTTTGAAAATACATTGATATTTCTGAAAGATTGTTTATGGGAGGGGGAAAAAAGATTGTGTACAGTGACTAGTTTTCTTGAATTAAATGTATATCCTTTTGTATTTTGTTGTGAAATGATGCATTATATTGACTGGGAAAAAATATTTAAAAAAATGAAACTGCATTATTTGTTTAGAAGTACAGACATTTGATATTAATATGATAACATCTGCAATTTAATCAAATAGCATTTGACAAAAGATGCAGTAAATTATGCATGTACCTTTTTAATTAAAACTTTTAAAAAAAGATTTCATTAGATGAAAGGGAAAATTATTTGCGATTAAAATTTCAAGAAAATATTTTAAATAAATGCAATTTTTCTAAATTTTTACAAAAAACATCTACATTACTAACCAAGCTTTTAGCTAAAGTGAATTCTGAATGCTTCTTCATCTATCCCTCTGTTTTTTATGTATAACATCAATAATGAAGTCCAAAAATTATTTTGGGGGCTAAATTATGATCCCTAAATTGAAATTTCAAGGCGAATATTTATGTTACATGACAAAAAGAGAAAAATTTCCCTCTCGAGGCTCAGGGCCAGTTATGTGTTTGGTTGTGGATACCAGGATGTTCCATTCACTGTATGCTGTGATGTTTTGCTGTTAGATGGGTGATATAAATGAAACCCACTTGCATGATGAGCATACAATTGCTGCTGTTGTTCTGCACTTAGAGCTTGCTGCGCGTGGGAATGTCCGTAGGCGGCAGGATCCAGAGTACCAGGATGCACAAATACTTGAGGCTTTAGAGGAAGATGCTGCAAAGTGCCATCTGATACATAATGATGCATGTGAGGCATTGCAGCTGCCGCTGCAGCGGCAGCTGCTTCACTGAAAGCGGCAGTATCTGCTATACCTGGGTGAAATTTGTCCCTTGGAGAAACTGAGGCCGGAGGTGTCATGGCAGAATAAGTGTCCATGTAACTGGTTACAGTGACGGGAGCTGTAGAGTACCCAGTGATGACACCATAGGACTCTGCTGTCATTTTACTTGGCAGAATAAATTGACTTTGGTCCGGATATGAATCTCCACCACTTCCATTACCCGGTGGAGTGGGCAGCGGTCCTTGTGAATCGCCATAATAAGCCGGTCGACTTATATGAGTCCCTGAACGTATTACGGATTCTCTGTTAACATATATCTGTCGGAGCAAGGAAGAAGCAGGCAGCGTAGTCTGAGGACCACCTATCCATTGGATTGTGGACTTTTGTTGCTGATTGCTGCCGTTCTTTCCTAAGGAGTCATGTCCCTCTTGTGAAGGTAGGTGCTTATTCATCACATCTTCTAAATCTTTTACAGACATTGTTGAGCTAGAGTTGTAAGTACTTCTTGCAGCTACACTGTTGTTTGGAGATCTTTTCCAAGGTCTGTCTATCTTGTCATTACCCATTTCACCTGAAGAAGGAGGCGTTGTTGACGGGTGACAAATGCCATTATCCGATGAACTCAGACCTGTTCTGTCAGGGGTAAGCCTTTCAACTAAAGTTCTCCCACTGTCTACAGGACTAGTGGCATTATTCAGACTAGATGTAGTATTGTCAGAGGGGCTTTTTCGATCATTGGTATTAATACTTGTATCATTAATTAACAGTCCATTGCTGACAAGTCTTCTTTTTTTAACTCTTCCGTCTGTACATGTCTGGTGGCTTGAATGTTTTGTGACCGAGTTTTGGTAGCGGGGTATTTCAACTAAATCAAGTTGCTTCTGATCTATATCAAAGCCGTTAACTGAAGGAACTGTCTCATCATGAAGTGAGCACCTGTCCTATAAAATATTTAGATTGTGAGTAAGGAGTAAGAGTCTTTTCAAGCATAAGTTGATAAATTTCATTTATTTCTCACCAAATCTTTTATGCATAATCATAACAAGTAAAACGATATTAGTTTTAAAAAATTTTGCAATACATTTCAAATATTAAGTGTTGTATTGCTTCAAATTTAAACGCTGAAGGATTTTAAAATTCGGAAAAGGAAGAAAGAATAGAAATGGTTTTATGACAAGTACTGAAAAACAAGAGACATTTTTATTCTCTTGAATAGGTACTTACCAAATTTATTTAAAATCTTTTTCAGATATATTGGTTTTTTTCCATCATCTCTACTTTCAGAAAAAAAAATTTGCGTCTTCACTATCGCACTGAAGTCTATCATCTTCGGTATCATTAAATTATTAATTTTGCAGTATTTAAAAAAAAGTTTGATAATTTGACTGACCTGATCGTTAACGGATGGGAGATCGACTGAAATAAGATATTAAAATATTCGTTTTGAATTTTAATTGCACCCTAATTTTACCTAAAAATTTGAATGAAATCTGTGGCATAAATTAGAAATAATATGGTATTACAAATTAAAATATATATCACAAATGTATGTTAATTTTCTAATTTGTATTATTTTAGTTTTTAATTTTTCTGTTTCATTTTTTAACTAGAGGAAGTATGGGATACCAGTTAAGTTAGATTGAGAGTAATATATCTAAGAACAGAGAGAACGATACCGCTGTAATCCTTCTCTAATAACGATGCAAAAAATACGATTCATAGTCACACATTTTTCAGTCTGATGCGATATGGAATCCATATAAGACATTTCGATAGAAAATAAAATAATTCTCTCTTATTATATCAGCAACAATGGAACCCAATTTTTAATGATTTTCGTCTTTCTAATCAAATGATCGTAAAAGCTCAAGTGCCATCCAATGTTTCACCTATATTCAATTTCATTCGATTAAATGTGGCTAAAAATTGATCACATTAATCAGAAATCAATAACGCGAACAAAAAAAAAAAAACGCAGACCTTTCTACTTTATATATATAAATTTTGTAAAACTTACAAATTTTTTATTAACGAACTCTGCGACTTTATTATTTATTTTTTTATTAACGAACTCCGCAAGTGTTGCAGAAGCAACACTTTTCGAAGTAAAGCATTTTTATGCCCAACTGTCGCCACTTTGAAAAATGAGTGCGAAATTGAGTACTTTCAGAGGTTTTAATTAATAATTCGGCTGATTAAAGTCGTATGAAGATGAGAATAGTTAAAATCGTTCCCTACGAATTTTTGGAATCGGGAATAATGTATTTAATGTTTGGCAGTGCTATTTTTATTTCATGGTGAAACTTAGAAGAAATTTTTTACTAACAAACTCTACGATTTGAAAGTGAGCAACGGCGACGAAATAAAGCAGATTTTTATCCCCAACGTGCGAGACTGTCGCCACTCGGAAAAAGTAAGGGCGAAAATTAACATTTTCAGAGTTTAAATTTATATCTCTGATGTTAGCGGGGGGTTTTTTTTTTTTTTTTGGGGGGGGGGTTTTTTTTATTAGCTGCAAAATCTATATCAGGCTCCATAGTTTTGTACTTAAACCATTTCTTAATTAATATTATTTGTCTTTTATATCTGTTGGGGTTCGAATCTGTAATAAAAGTAATACTTAGGTGCACAAAATTTGAAAATTCATGTGAGACTAGTTAAAATCCATTCTCATATCAGAAAATATTTGTAAGATCTTTACAAACTAAAATTGAATAGTGGCGCAGTAAATACTATTAAAAATGAAAGCATTTGCAGTAAATTGTCATCAGTATGTGGTCGATAGTTCTTCATGCTATTAAATATTATACGAGTTTATTTATTTAAAACTGATAATTGCTTATAACGTGCAGTATTTTAAGTATATCGCTCCTTTACTAGTTAAGATTTGTCTACCTTTCCTTCTTTCTGATATGTTTAATTAAAAAGCTATTTTACAAAAGCGATTCTGACATCTGTGTTATCTGTTTCATAATAATTGCCTTTCCACGAAGACATTCGGAGTTATGTTATCCGAATTTATAAACAGATTCTTTTTGTATTAACTTCATTTTTAATTTGCTAAGTTGTAAGGTTTATCCTAATTTTATTAACAGTTATTTTATGTATCTTTCTAGTTTCGGTTTACAATTTCCTACCAGGATGTCATTTCAGAAACGCGGTTAATGCAAATGAGTAAAGAGTAGTATTTAAGTCGATGTATCACCGACTTCGAGAGAAAGAGTTTGAGTTTCTGACTAGCGCACGTTTGCCTTTTGGCTACGTCTCTCTTGGCTATTGCTACGCTCGGCCACACTTTAGGCCCTTGTTTGGCTTCGACGACTTAATTAAGATTTAGGGGCCAACTACTTAGAATCTTGATAGCTTCGGCTATATCTTCAGTCAGCTTTAGTTAAGCTTAGTTAAGTTTCATTTTATATTCATTTAAGTTCAGGCCCAATTGGAGGCTTTGTTGTATGTTCCGAGTTAGGAATTGATTGTATTTATTCTGAGAAATAAGGGTAGTTGACCCTTCTTAAGTCTTACGTCTCTGTTAACGCAGTTAAGCGATTATTCGCTTGTTAGTGGGGTTGAAGAATTGAACGCTGAATTAAATAAATAAAACTCCACAAAGTATTTAAGTTTTTCTAATTTTAACATGTT
The DNA here is from genome assembly GCA_000611955.2 of Stegodyphus mimosarum. NCBI lineage: Eukaryota > Metazoa > Arthropoda > Arachnida > Araneae > Eresidae > Stegodyphus > Stegodyphus mimosarum. Next base: position 212,965 of record KK116547.1, on the reverse strand, counting down.
ATTTTCTTATGTTTTATTTTTTTCTGCACTTCTGCTATCATCTCCATTAGAAATGCTAATTAAATTAGTTCAAATAAAGAACAAAATCGAAGTTAAGGGAGAGATTGGTTGCAGCTTTTACCAGGAGTGTTGCGACGTTCGTATTCTACCTGCTATAATTCTGTGCTGATTGTTGGTGAGTTCGGCTTTTGACTTGACGTTAGGAAGTGTGCTAGGTTTAGAAGCCAGGTTCTAAGTCTCTAATGTAATATATGCTTTCTAAATGATAAAAATGCTGTCGAGTTGTCAGCATACAAGAAGCATGTGTTAGATTTGTGTTACACAATTTAGTTTTTTTTCAGTTTTGAGCTGATTTTAGCATTGCATGCACTTGTTGTGATCACTTTGTGCTGTTAGATTCAAAGCTGAAGATATGATGAAATTCACCTGGTAGTCTAGGAAAGTTACTCTGTATTTTCGATTACGTACATTTAGGGTAAAACTTTACAAGTATTTCCACATGACTGAATGCTTGAAAGATCTCATTGATCAAAATATAAATGACTATTACTCTTAATATGTTTTAGTCAGCCTTGGAAGATACTCACTCTGTTTGGATCAGAATGTTTAACCAGTTGAGTGAGATGATCACTATGGTTGCTTTCACCGCCTGCGGTGGAAGAGCACCGTCCGTCAGTTGCAGATTTGGGGCTGCAACATCCTTCTTTTGATGGAGGATCTTCTACAAAAGAGTGGATATTTATTTATGAATTCGAATCATACTTTTTCTATACTAGAGTTGAAAACAAAAACCTGCAAATTTAATTTTGCATCATTGTAATTTTCTAATTTGTTAAAATCAACACTTGAAATTAAACGTAAAGTATGAAGCTTAATCAGTAAAAGAATTTTCTTTACATTTATTTCAGAAAATTTTATTTACGCTTTGAAATTTTGATTTCACTTCGAAAAGATCTATTTAAATAAACTCTAAAGTTATGTTGCTCCAACTCTCGGTATTATTATTTGATTCATTTGTGTAAGGTACGATTAATGTACAGTGTATTCAATTTAAAATTATAGCAAAATTCGCATTTGAAAATTTCAAAATAACATACCTCTGGCATCTGTGTCCGGCGAGGATTCTCTTTCCGAATTACTGGGATCGTCTGGCTTCAGATTCTCAGAGTTGAGTATTTGGCTGCAGTCCAAGATGCAGTTTTCATACTCCACACCACTGTAAATTTCAGTATATTGATTAATGCTTCTATTTATTAATTTGTTTAGAAAAAGATTTCTGTGAATACTTTTCCTGCTTTACTTCCATGTACGAAGTAAAAAAGAAGTATTAGAATCGCGAAAAATATTGGGTATATTTCAACGAAACTATCTATTTTGACCGCTATCGGACGCAATTTAACGATGTTTTTGAGTGAGATTCGTACGTAAGAACAGAGTAAAGGACTCTTTAAAAAAAAAAAAAATTATAAAACCGATTTAAAATGGATTCTGAAGCGATTTTTTCGTGGCGTCTGTGCGTACTACGTACATATGTATGTATGTATCTCGCATAACTCAAAAACAAGTAGCCTCATAACGCTGAAATTTTGTACATAGGACTGCTATTACATGTAGATGTGCACCTCCTATTTCGGTTGCAATCGGCCGCACCAAAGGTATGTATATAAATTTATATATATATATATCAAATCTGTTTCTCGGCTCAGTGAGCTCAGTTTTTCTATTCTTATAAAATATTGGTAAATTGTGCATTTTTTGTTTAAAAAGGATTGAATTATGTTGTTTTCTCTTCCGGTTAAGGCTTTTATGCCTTTAGTAAATCTGCACCCAAGATTTGTAGAATTATCTACAATTTAAAAGTTGTTGGAGTGCGGCTAAGCCTAATCATTTTTCTCATGGCGGACATATTTGTTTACATTTCAAACTTACGAGAATATTGGATTTGTTGCCAATCTATAGAAAGTAGGCTTCGACAAAGATGACGCCTTCTTTTATTATTGCGAATGAAGTCATGCTTAATCCATTCCGGAATTTATTCGAGGAAATAAGTATTTATGATTTAATTAACAGTACTTTTTAATATAGATATTTTGAGTTTTTATCTATTTTGCCTTGTCGCGGAGTGAGAACTGAACTAATTAAATGAGAATCGCCTAATTTTTTTTTTTTTTTTAAATTTTTTTTACACCTCGTTTTAGATTTATTATAGTATTTGAATGGAACATGTGACAACGATTAGGTAATTCTCCAGATGATATGTATAATTTTTGTGCATGAATTATAATATGAATGAGATGTAACACTGTTAAGAAGCTAGACTGTCGCTGTGGTAAACAAATACAGTGAGTTTTAAAGAGCGCATTTATTATTCTATTGTGGTTTATGCGCTATCGACGAAGTCGATTTAATTCAATCCAATAAACTTAAATGAAATGCAAAATGCGTATAATTTAATATTCCGTATAAAGAAGTCATGTCGTGTAGACATCAGATTTTTTTGTATTATGTATGAAATTTGCTAAATATTAAATAAATTTACTACTATAATCTTTTTCAGAAAAGTATTGCAGTTTTATTAATCAGGCTTCTAGCTAATTTTGTCATTTTAAGAATGTTTGGAAGCAGTGTTTCCGTCTGTACATTTTTAAGCTGCCACTGCGGAAATGCACATGCACATGGTAACATGTCATTGATCAAAGTAAACGATTTTATATATAAGTTGACTTTTTATTCCTTAATCGTAGCATGTTTAATTGTTTTTATTTTATTTTATTTATTATGTTCTTTACCAGTTGCTGAAAAAAAAATGAAACTATTTGGATCATCATGAATCACTTACATGTGTTTTTTGCAGTTAGTTAGCTGTGTGCATGTGAAAAATGGACTCGGGAATAAATATGCTTTTGTACATATGTTTAACTTCGAGAGAATATTGCTTGGAAATAGAAGTATGGAAGTTAGTGATGGTAAGAAGCATCTAATTGTGTTCACTATTGTATTGATATTTAGCTTTCTTCGATATAATACCAAATTTTATTTTGTGTTGAGTTTGAATGGATATTCAAGAAAATTATCAATGTAGGGTATTTAAAATCATTGCTTATTACGGATACCAAGAAAAATGTAAAGACAGAAACTATTAAAAAATCATACAGTATTTTGTTTATATGTATTACTGCTAGATGTGACAAACAAGGAAGGAAGTTCTTGGAATCTCAGTTTTTCTGGAGGGGGAGGTGATTTATTAATCTATATGTTTAGAAATTTGTTATAAAACAATTCATTGCTAATATTTCCCTTTCCATTAATTTCAAAGGGCAGACTGTAATGTTTCATGAGGTGAAACTTGTGTGGGTATTTTCTTAATTTAAAACTATCAGTTGATAAAAGTTCTTAAAGCCTGGCTGGTAAGGTGCAGATTGTAATTTCATTAAAAAATTGAGGAAGTGCTTCGATAAAACATTGAAATTATTAGAAATAAA
>KK116547.1:174594-209438 GCA_000611955.2 Stegodyphus mimosarum | reverse complement strand
TTTTTTTTTTTTTTTTTTTTTTTTTTTTTTTTTTTTACAGTTTTTACGAAATTTAAAATTTTTTTCAAAAGGTTCGCTTTTGGTTATCGAGAATTCGTAAGACATTTACCATTGGTGATCAAAAACTTCCATGTATAACTTTTCTTTATTGGATTATCTCTAGAATATTATCAATGATATTTTACTGTTTGTTATTTCTAGATGAATAGATTTACACACACACACATATATATATATATATATGTACATTCATACATACATTATAAATTATAAAAAGAAAACTCTCCATATTACATCTCCAAGCAACGGAAATTCAATTTAAAAACATCATTGAAGAGGTATTTTTCAGAATTAAAAAAAAAATTATAGAATTTTCAATCCTACTTGCTTTTAACACAGTTAAGGAAAAACTAAATTGCAAAAATGCCAAAATCAAAAGTAAACTTTTTAAGTAGTATGCATTCCATGCGTACTTATAGAATGCATTCCATGTGTACTTGCATTCCAGTCATTTGGTTTTTAAAATTTTAAGGCAAGTTGGTTAAGTTTTGCTTACTAGTTTGATTTTTAAATTTCTTTTTTACTACAGTTTTTAACTTTAATTTTATGGATTATTACTTTTAATCTTCTTATGATTTTTTAAATTTGTTCTTGAATCTACTTTTGTTTTTACTTCTGTATTTGAAGTGAAAAGAGAGTGTAGGGGATAGGCCTTCTAAAGTAAGCGCCTCGTTCAGATTAATTGTGTTCTTAGTGAAAAAAATTTTAATTTTAAAGATTATTTGCTTTTTAACAGGATTCTTCTGGTTTAGTGACTAATATCTTTATTTCGATCGAGTATCAATTAGTGATTTGAATCTAGCAAATAATTTGATGCTTGTGTGGAAGTAAGATGAAACACTCTGTCTTATTTTAGTTACCGTTAATGGATGGTAGATTGGTTTATCCCCTGGATAAGTCGATTCATCTGCTGTCAAAAACAATAACTGGTTTCTCAATACTTAAAAAGTTTACTTTTGATTTCGGCATTTTTGCTATTTAGTTTTTCCTTAACTGTGTTTAAAGTAAGGAGGACTGAAAATTCTATAATTTTTTTTTTAATTCTGAAAAATACCTTTTCAATAATGTTTTTAAATTGAATTTCCGTTGCTTGGAGATGTAATATGGAGAGTTTTCCTTTTATAATTTATAGTGAATTATTGCTTTATTACTTTGCAGCTTTAGCGCAAGTCTTGGGCTTATTAATTTACTTTTAATTACTTTCATTATACATACATATACATACATATGTACATACATACACAGTCCAGTCACATTAATGTGACCACCACGTACTTTCCATGTCAGAGTTAAATAACCAATCACAGAAGGCAGGTGGCAGCACAGTGCAGTTGAGCGTATATAAAGGGTGTGTGAGGGCTTCGGAAAACATTTCAATCGTTGGCGTAATGCAGAAACGAAGCGATTTATCCGACTTCCAAAAGGGCATGATCATTGGCTTTCGGGCCAAGGGTGGAAGCATTTCCGAAACGGCTGAGTTTGTGAACTGTTCGCGTGCCGCCGTGGTAAAAGTGTACCGTGCATGGCAAAATGGGACTGTCCAAAATCAGCGACGTGGCAAATGTGGTGCACCACGGGCCATAGATGACAGAGGCGAACGACGGTTGCGGAGATGCGTTCGGGCAGATAGACGGGCTACCGTTGAGCAACTGACCACCAAAATGAACCAAGGGGCTACCAAAAGTGTCTCCCAAAGTACTATTCAGCGAACATTGCTGCGTCTGGGCCTCCGAAGCAGACGCCTGGTTCGTGCACCTATGCTGACTGCTGTTCATCGACGGCGAAGGCTAGAATTTGCACGCCAGTACAGCAGCTGGACGTCCACTGAGTGGCGACAGGTTGCGTTTTCGGATGAATCGCGTTTTATGCTCCATCGGACAGATGGACGTTGGCGTATAAGGCGTGAAACCTCTGAAAGGAACCACCCTGCAACCATTGCCGGAACGGTCCAAGCTGGAGGCGGGAGCATTATGGTCTGGGGAATGTTTTCCTGGCATTCTCTAGGTTCACTGATCATTGTGGAAGGCACAATGGATCAATACAAGTACGCATCTGTCCTTGCGGACCATGTTCACCCCTACATGCGCATTGTTTTTCCTCAGGATGATGGCATCTTCCAGCAGGACAATGCGAGGTGCCATACAGCTGCCAGTGTACGTGCGTGGTTCGAAGAGCACCAGGATGAGTTTACCGTCCTCCCCTGGCCAGCAAACTCACCTGACTTAAACCCAATCGAGCATCTGTGGGACCATCTCGATCGAGTTGTTCGCGCCATGGATCCTCAACCGCGTAATCTAGCGCAGCTGGCCACGGCTTTAGAGTCGGCATGGCTTAACATCCCAGAGAACACCTTCAGGGACCTATGTGACTCTCTTCCTGCACGTCTCGCAGCAGTCCGCTCTGCGAAAGGTGGTTATTCTGGCTTTTGACAGATGGTCACATTAATGTGACTGGACTGTGTATATATATATACACAGGGTGTATAAGTATAGAGGTAACAAACTTTCAGGAGAGAGAGAGTACATCTAGACGATGGGGAATCACATAGCAATGCATCGGAAACGCTTTCCTGGCGCGGTAGTGACGACACAAAATGCAAGAAAGGAAGGACGCAAACACTGAGACAAAACGTGTTTTAGTATGTTTAGTACAGCAGAAACCTACAAATAAGAACAAAAGCAAACAGCGATCGTCATTAAAGAAGTTGTTCAAAATTAAGAGCCCGGAGCCAAAATTAAGAGTAATGCAGGCCTCACTTCTCCGGCGTACGGAAGATGGCGCGTGATTCTTGCATCACGTTCCGGGTCGTAATTTCCAACACCTTTGATGATGATTGTTGTCTCTTTTTGTTGTTTTTTCTTTGTTTTTGTTGTACTCAGAATAAGAAATATGTTTTCTTACCCGTTTGTGTCCTTTCTTGGCTCTTGTGTCGTCACTACCGTTGGAATGCGTGTCTGACCATGCATTGCTATGTGATTTCCTATTGCCTAGGTGTACTCTATCTCTCCTGAAAATTCATCACCGGTGTACTGGTACACCCTGTATAAGTATGTGTATGTGTATGTGTTTGTTTTGTTTATTTATTTATTTATTTATTGAGAAAAATTTAAAGTTGTATGTGGAAGACTTTCTTTGCAAGTCAGAAATTTCTGAAAACTGCTTTGAAGAATAAAAAGAACTATCGTATGCTTTAAAGCATATGTGAAAGCTTAAGAACGTTGTAATGCAAAATTTTACTGCAATTTATCAGTATTAGCACTAATATTAAATATAATACTTAACTTTAGATTGTAAAAGCTGTTCTATTCCAGTTCACTTTGTAGCTGAATTTTCTATGTTTAGTTTTTCATTTAGATGTACAACAGATATTTTATTCTCTAATTCCCTTCAGTCTATTGCTTATTTAACTACTCATACATATTAAAGGAAATATGAAAGGTTGACACTGTTGTATGATGATAGAAAGTAGGATAAAGTTTGGATTTGTATTTTTCATCAAAATGTTTACTAATAACGACCTGTTTAAAACTTTATTATAAGACGCTTAACGTATTACTGGAAAGGAACGCAGTTTATTTTACATATTAGAAGAAATATCGTTATGATAATTCTCAAGAATAATATTTTTATTTAAATTATTTAAGACCTGAATAGGGGAAAATATTAATAAAAAAAAAGGTTTTATAAAATAAGTTTTTGTTTAGATCTCATAAAATAATCAGTGAACTAAAAAGAGAGATATAATTCATCATGTAGATTAAGAAATTAAATAATTCTCTTAATGAAATTTATCTACAATTTTATAACAAGAATAATAAAAGGACGAGTCTCTCTTGATAAATTTATGAAGAGAATGGTTTATACTTTTGACAGTGCAATTTGATCATTAGATTTCGTAATTTAGCTGTCCATGCTTTTATTATTTAGTATAAAATTGTAGGTGAACATTCTGTAAAGAATTTACTTAGAATACGTTTTTATAAAATGGCAGAAAACAACTATAATATGCTTGTTTTTTTTTCCCCAAATAATTCTTTCTAGTAAGGGGACAGAGAAAAATAGTATGATATAATGAGATCATAACCCTTGAAACTGTCTCTTGAAATGATGCCCGTGCAAATAACCGATACGTCTCCTTTTTTTACATACAGCATATTTTTACATATTTCCTTTTTTGCATACAGCATTATTATTACACATTTTTTTTTCTTTAAGTATTTTATCATTCTAGTTTTAGAAGAGGGTGAAGTAATTGTTTTATAATCTGTAAAAAACTTCTGAACTGATAACATTTTATGTTAAAATTACGTGTTATTATGTATTTTTATGTTAAGATGATATTAAAACTTAAAAATAATAAAAATCAAATAACTGAAAAAAATTCCAGAAATTTTCGAAAATTCGGCAAAAAAATCAGAAATTATGTTTAAAATTCCACACAAATTTCTTTAAAAAGAATTTGTTTTGCACTATTCAATGATGCCAACAGTAAAATTCTGAGATTTTTAGCTTGTTCATTAAAGAAAGGTATGTATAATAAATCGTTTCAGCATTCAAAAGCTTAAATAAAATTTTTAAAAAATCGCTTCACCACATGAGCTCCATAGCTTTGAAACTCGTTTAAAATTCTATGCAAACTTTCATCAGAGTGGCAGACTCCATTATTAAGCAAAGTAAAGGCATTGTTAAGTTTCTAAATATTATTTTGTCTCATTTTTTCATTCTCTTTCACTATCCTTGGGCCAGATGTTTGTTATTGTATGTGTATTATTACTTTGTTTTTGTGGCAACAAGTGTGAAACAAAAAGACAGAAGAATTTATGAAAACGTCAACCTGTAAAAAATTCTAGTAGTGCATATAAAAGTAAAAGTGATTCCACGTAACTATCAAATGAAGTCTACAAAAAATTCAAAAGAAGCTATTTAAAAATTACTAATTATTGAACTTGCCAACAAACAAGCTTATAGATTATTAAAAGTTATAAAATTTGCTAAAATTTCCAGACTACAATTTAAATCATAATTTTATTTTAGGTTTACTATAAAACTCCATAAATTGTTTGCATCCATCCATTGTTTCATCATCATCTCCATCCATTGTTTTGCATCACAAGGGAAATATTATTAGAACATTTCTTTTCATAATTACCTGAGAACATAGTTAACACATATGATGCTTTGCTCATCTGAATTTTTGGAGTTGCAAATAACAGTAGCACATGTCTGAAGCCAGGTGTATCCACTTGTCTTGTTGATTAGACGGTAATACCCACTCATCACTTGGCCCTTGTTAATCACTGTAAAGAGAAAGAGATATATTTTTATCTTTATTGCCACCCTTCGGTCAAAGCATTAATTCTCTCTTGTGCATTGAGAGTAAAACAGCACATTAATACAAGTCTTATTTGGTACATTTTTAGCTGTGTTTTTAACTCCTTGTACGAAGTAAAAAGGAACTATTGTAATCGCGAAAAATTTCGGGTGTCTTATTTCAACGAAAATATCCATTTTGACCGTTATCCAATGCAATTTAACGACGTTTTTGCGTGATATTTGAACATCAGGACAGAATAAAGGACTCTCCTCCCCCCCAATAATTATAAAACTGATTTAAAATGAATTCTGAAGAGATTTTTTCGGGGCATCTGTGCTTATGTATGTACGTATCTCGCATAACTCAAAAACGAGTAGCCTCAGAACGTTGAAATTTTGTGTATAGGGCTGCTATAACATGTAGATGTACACCTCGTTTTTTTTTTTTTTTTTTTTTTTTTTTTTTGCAATCGGCCCTACCGAAAGTATACAAATATATGTATATATATGTCCACTCTGTAACTCGGCTCGGTGAGCTCAGTTTCTTTATTTTTTTAAGCTTGTAAATTGTGCATTGTTGGCTTTAAAAATGATTATGTTGTTCTTATCTTTCGGTTAAGATTTTTATGCCTTATTTAACGTTCATACAATAATTGTGGAATTATCGGCAATTTAAAAGTTTTTGAAGTGTGGCTAAGCCTAATTTTTGGGTTATAGTAAAGTTTCAAACATAACTGGTTAATTAACGTAAAATCCTATAAATATGCATGTGTATAATAATGTACCATCTGCCATTTGTGCATCTATGCCCTGATCTGTCTCCCATTTTGTTAGATATCTACGAGGAAATCTGGGTCTCTTCAAGGAAGCTTTTAAGTTGGGAAATTAGTGAAAACTCACCATGCGTTACGCCAGATGAGTGAGCAGGATAATCTAACTCGGTAATCAATTTTTTGGTCAGAAAGCCTTTTGCTGTTAGAGGTGCACTCTTGTTACGATGGAGCCTCACAAACAGAAATTTTGCTTATGAATATTTTTTCTGTTAAACTCTTTATCATCTACTATGTAATTCTTCAGTTATTGTTTGTAGGATTAATATTTAAACATCTTGGGTCATCTGTCATCAACTATTCTTATTCAGTTACATTCCTGGAGTCAGTTGTATCACTCTCTGGTCCATCTTTGAATAGCTTCTGATATTCAGACCCCTAGCACGTTTTCGTGATACTTTCAGCATCTATCAGCTGCAATAGTTACGAAGTTTCAGCAATATGTGTTCCAGTTTTCTCTTAAAATATGATGTTAATACATTGCCCTAAGTTACAATGCTTATCTTTTACTCGTGCGGATGTTAGTTATAGAGAAGATAACAATCTATGTTGCCTTCTCTGTAATTTATATCTGTCTTGGAACTTCTTTCTTCTGCTGGCATCTGCATCTTTAACAGTCCATCTTGATGGTGTCCTTGGGCCTTTGACGTTATTAAAAAACTATGTGCAGGTGTACAGTCATGAAATGGGCGAAAAGAGAATATCATAACAGCGATAAAGTAAAGGAATGTAGTGGCACAGGATGTGATCTTGAGATTGCTAGTGCTGCCCTCTGTTGGCATGAAAGTGAATTACGGTAGTACTGCACTTGAGAATATAATTCAATGGAAAAGAAAATCCGCAAGGTTTCAGATTTTAAATTAAGTCCAAAGGGGCGTTTCTTTTTAACATTTTGTGTGTTACCTTTATTTATTAAATATCATGTTCTACCGCTCGTAAACCATAAAATTCAGTTCAAGAGCAATATTGCAAAATAATTTTAAATTGAGCGTATCTTTAGAATTTCCGATACACAGTCTCACGCGCTGGAGATAAAAATGTTTTTTCTGTACAACTTTATAGAGTCATTAGGGTTTTATGAAGCAGGAGACATGAAAAATGAGTAGCGCCTTCGCCGGAACTCGAACCACGGAACTCTGCGTGCTGACCACTTCACCACGAAGGCATGCGAAGAAGGTGGGAGAAATACCTCATATTCTCCCCCCTTTAAAGGGCGACTCGGATTCAGGGGACCCAATCGCCAATTTCCGGTGGTGGAGAATTATCATCCACTACCCTTTTTAGCTCGGGCGCCAGTTGTAGAGTCATTAGGATTTTTTTGGAAGCAGAGGAATGAAAAATGAGTAACACTTTCGCCGGGAATCGAACCACGAACCTCTTGGTTACGCGTTGCGTGTGCTGACCACTACCGGAAAGGCATGCGAAGAAGGTGGGAGAAATACCTTATAACATTGCCATTGCTCGCTTTGAAAGCCTTGAGTTTGTTAACCAAAAATTCGTTAAAGTTTTACAAAATATGAAATTGATAATAAAACAAATTTCAAATCTGGGCTTTCAGAGGCCCGAAACCTTCAATATTCAAAATTAGATGGCTCTAAGTACCGTCGTTTTATCACAGTGCGATAAACATATATACATTTATGCAGATTCTTCATTATTTAATTTCTTTAAATGTAATACAGGGCGATAATATTTGGTGGCAACAATTTGAAAAGTACAACAATGCAAAATGCCAAAACAAAATTAATAGTCCTTCTGGGCAAGGCCCACCAGCGGCCGAGCGGTAAAGACGCTGAACACTGGTAGTTCGGTCCGAGGTTCGAATCCCGCAAACGGGCTGGCTGCATGGGCGTTTTCGTGGTTTTCCCCATGTGTAACGTGTATACGAGCCAGTTTCCCTTAGAAAGTCCTCCACAAACGCATCCCTCCCTTTAGGCAGATAGCCCTCGTGTGCTTTGCCGTAACTGAATAATCTAACCTAACCTAACCTTCTGGGCAAATTGCCCCTTTGGACTAATTATAATAAAACAGACGCAGAATATAAATAAATGAAAATTATATCATTAGATATAATGCAAGAAATATGTACAGAATAATAGTTGAGACATACAGTTCTCGGGAGAAGGTTGTAGAAAAGTGCTGTTAAGTCCGCAGGAAGATCTCACTTATATGATAGTGTGAGAAATACTGAATCGGAGCGATTTTGAATAAACTGATTCTAATGTAGAATGAAAAATATACAGAATTACCAGTGTGCATTATGATTTGTAGTTCTCGCTCTTTTGACCGTATTTTGGACTGTAGAATCATAGTCGACAATTCGTGTAATTGTCTTGTATTTCTTCATTTTGCTAACCCCCCCGGGGGTATATGCGAGGCTACTGGCTAGGATCTGTACCTAGGCAGTCTGGGCCAGGGGGTATAAAATTTATGAACTTGGCAGTTCCCGATGGTACATGGGGTAAGTCTATACTTGCTCTTCATGGGCCGGGTGGTGTTAGTCCCCTCCACCAGGGTATTGGTAGCCAAAAAGCAAACTGGACCATTGAGAGTCTGGTCACTGCTGTCCTTGGTATTCCATGTAAAGCCTAAGGAGAGGGGCATCCCGTGTAGTGCTGGCAGATAGCCTCAATCAACGGCCAGTCATCACTCCAAGTTGCCATCTCCCACCCCGCCGTGGTCTCTGACTTCTGGGACGGTGGTCTTAGGCGGCCAGTTTAGCGGTGGATAGAATGAGTTCGTAAAATGGCTGAGGTTTTCGGAGATGTGGGCTCCTGAACTCGGCAGAGCATTATTTTCCATCCTTAGTGGCTGGCTGACTGGTGCTGTGTATCAGTCCCTGTAGTGCCATTTAGTTGGCGGAGCAGGTATACATTTAGTTAGTTAGTTCATTTTGCTAAAGAAGTTGGACACTATAGTAATTCAGAAATGTATCAGAATATAATCAGAGTTTGGACTATTAGTTTCGTGTGTATCTGGGAATTTCTTATGTACCAGAGAGAGTTAATTATAGTGTGAAGATTTTATTTTGAAAACTTTTCACAATCCCCATAGTTCAGGCAATAGATCTCAAACAGTTCAAAACACTGATCAAACAGTTCCGAGTCCTACATACATGTTAATTCATCTGCATTGAGAGGCAAATATTCGGGTGATTTCCATGCAGTTATGCCACGTACTTACTACGTCATCATACCTGGAATTAAAATGTCGTGTTTATATGTCATTTGGAAGTTTTATCTTATAAAGTGAATAGTTCGAATATTAACTTTGTATTGCTGTATTTCATATTTTTATCATAATTTAGTCAGATAACTAGATTATTTTCCTAACCTTAGACTATGAGACTTTTAAAAATGTATTTAAATTTTACTGAATAGTTAACAGCAAAAAAATTATTATTATTAACATAGTACTTATTGCAGATCTTAAATACTTTTGTTGTCTAATGAGACTTTTTATTTTTTTCATATTTTATATTTATTTTTAATACATTCTTACAGTATCCAGCAAATCATGCTGTATTCTATTATTAAGAAATATTATCATCTAAGTTAATAATTAACAAGATGCTTTATTGAAAATTTGCTTTAGGCATTCAGCCAGATTTTTACTTTAGTTCGAGGAAATTCCCCGAAAAAATGAAAAAATGCGTGCTCATTTCAAAATATCAGCAATTTTTTTTAATATGGATTGTTCAAGAAAAATTTTCGGGAGCTTGACAAGAAAAATATGTGAACACAGAACTATTATTGCCATAGGGATAACGACACAATATCTTAGCTTAAGCTTTCATTAAATAAAAAGCTTGTGATCTTGATGTTGAATTAATATTCTTTATGGTGCAACCATGATTATCTATGACATCCAATATTACAACAGTTGTTTGTTGTATTAGTTTTAACTCGATTTCACTTATTTCATATTTTATTAAAATAACTAGAAAGATTTCGAAAATATATTTTAATGTAGTTACAAATTAACTGATAATATGCAAAATTCTATTTCTTTATACACATAATTATTATTATTTTTTTTTTAAGAAGTAATGGATTCAACTGAAGGAAAATCGTTTACTCACGGTCAATGTGACATTTTCTTAATCTCTGTACATCCTGCCCATGACAAAGTGCGTACATATTTTTACCCGTCAGTTCGTCTGCTGTGTAATCCAACAGTTCTGATACTCTGGGAAGAAGTAATGGAAAATTAGAATAACACTTTGGCGACAGTAATGACCGAAATTTATTTTCGAATTCTATCTTACCTGGGTTCACAGTGCGCCACTCGAAATTCGAAAGTAAGACGCGTCACGAACATGTCGCTCTCCAATCTTACTTCATTGATAGAAGGCGGAGGTAATGCGATGGCCATGGCCACCATTCCCATCACATTTGCCGACCCCTGTTTCCTGCCGTTGGAGAAGCTGTACTGAGGCCTCAAGTGAGATAGTATTAGTACAACCTACAAAAAATAAAAATTTGCTTTATAATATTTCTTGTAAAAGAAAGTTAAACAGCCATTAACCAAGATGCACTCAATCATATTGTTGCGTGCGCGCGGGTCGTAATGGATTGAATGCACAAGTCGTTAAAAAGTTAATAAAATTTATTCTTTTTGCAAGAAATAAAACAAAATGCTGAAATGTTTCCTCGGATATAATCGAACAATATCGCAATATCTCGAACGTTAAACAGAACTCGAGTCAAAACAGAGAAACTAATTCGATCTCACGGCGGATTCGCTACAATCAGTAACAGCATTAAGTAAACAAACAGTTCGGTTAAAACAACTACGACTAAGCTGAGGTGTTTTAATTCGGCTTTTATAAGCTTTTTACTTATTCACTAGAACGTTCTGGTAAAACCTATTTTGTCGATTTTTCTGGATTTTTGTGGATGACGACTTGGATATACGGCACTGTAATGAAAAACGCACTCGACAACGTTACAAACATTTGTCGGACTTTGATAGGGGTCACATCATAGGGCTAAAAGATTCCGGTTAGTCAAAAAGGAGCATCTGCTGGATTATTGGTCGAAGTGATGTGGTCGCTGTCCGTTGTTGGAACCTGTGGTTCAGCAAATGCCGCCGTACTGGCTGGAGATGTCCTCGGGCTACCAATGCGCAAGATGATTACGCAATTAAATGAGCTGCCATATACATACCAACAGACCAAGATGATTACGCAATTAAATGAGCTGCCATATACATACCAACAGACCAAGATGATTACGCAATTAAATGAGCTGCCATATACATACCAACAGTTATGCTATCTTTGATTAAATACCATTTGCCAACTCGCAGGGCACGTTTCGCAGAAGACTATGTGATGCTGGATAAGATCCTTGACGTCCATTAAGATGCTTGTCATTGACACTTCACTGTAAGCAGTATCGTCTTTCATGATGCCGCTTTCGCTCAAGCTAGACAGTGTCCGATTGGAGAAATGCGATCTTCAGCGATGAATCATACTTTTATCTCAGTGTTCGTTGTTTACGTGTCTGGAGACGGTTAGGTGAGCTGTCTAATATATGATTTGTAACCGCACAACACACAGACAGAACACAGGGTGTGACAGGCTGGGGAGCGATCAATTGATACAGCCGTTCACCATTAGTCATCCTGCGAGGTACTCTGACTGCTCAAAGGTACATTGATGACATTTTGAAGTCGATCGTACTGCATGTGCATGTAATTTTCAACAGAACAACGCTCGGCCAGATACAGCATGACTTTCCCAACAATGTCTTCAACATGTTAATGTTCTTGACTGACCTCCAGATCTCTAGCCTGTCGCCTTTCAAACATGTGGGCAAGTAAATTCAGCCATGTGCAAGTGCGAAATACTGAATAAAATTATAGACTTGTATGAATTACAAAAAAAAATTAAAAAAAAAAAAAAAAAAAAGGACACTCTTCTATTATTATGTGCGCACCGATTATAGCCTGTTCAAATGTATTTTTTGTGGAACTTTTCATATAAAAGTATTCGCTACAGCTCTTCTCAGTATGACAGATCACAATCAGTAGTTGGAACTTCAAACTACTAAGATCTTTGAACAGAGGCCAATACAAAAATCTTGAAGTATGAAAGCTCGCGCGGGAAACCACTGAATGAGTAGCTGTTCTGTCTGAAAGACTTTCAGCTTTTTCTGCTCATTTAGCGGCTTTTATTAAAAAAATTTTCTTTGAATACGAAATTTCGATAGAGTGGTGATAAAAATGTTGCAGAGAATTTTTTTACAATGTTACAAAAAATGTTATATTTTATAGAGATTTTTCTGTGGAGTGCAAAATTTTTTTACGGGTATAACTTAGATGTTAGTAAAATTTTTGACAAAGTAATTTGGTACTTTTGTACAAAATTTTACAGAGTAATGCAAAGTCGATGAGCAGAGTTGTTAGTTGATACTTTTGACATAAGTTCTGAGATTCTGGGAAGATTTTACGACTTTGAGAAAGTATTTTGCAAATTCTGGAAGAATTCTGAAATTCTGATTTTAGCAAAATCAAATAATGTTACAAAAATAAAGATGAAATTAATAAAATAAGAAATAAATAATAACCTAATAAAATTAAAATAATATTACAAAAGTAAAACTATTATTATCATTAAAGTTGCAAGCCACTTTTATGACTTTTACTATTAGAAGCTTGCACTACTATTAGAAGCTTGTGGACTATTTTCCCATTCCACCTATGTTAGAATAATTAGCAGTGGATTATACCATTGTTCTATTTTTAGGACAGGCTGTATTGTTCAAACTAATAAAAATTTGGTAATTTTTTGATTTAATATGTATACATAGACTTATAGAGAAACACATTTTTAAGAACTGATCTGCCAGCACTCTGAGCTAAACTCTGAACTAAATTGAAAAACTAATACTTTCTCCAGTTTTATATAGTTTTCCCCTGTACGCCGAAAAATTTCCAGTACCTTCGATTTCTCGATATTGCTAGAAGGCTTAAGTACTTAAGAGTTACACAGAGATCGAAACAATTACAGTTACACAAGAATTGGACCAAAATGTCGCCAAGCTTGGTGGCTTTTGACAATTTGGCGCCAAAAATTTAGTCGCCAAAACTATCCCAGCTTCGCCCTATTTCACCAGTTTGGCTAGACAGCCATTTACCTTCATATTAAATGGACTTAATCCTGTAGCCCTATTTTTCTAGCGATGCTTCGCTCTCTGAGACCTTTCATATTACATTTTACAGGACGTACTACAATTTACACATAGGTTCATTAAAATTATTTACTTATGTACAAAATTCATAGCATTGCCCCTCCCCGAAGACTGCTCGCAGTCTTCGGGAGACTCCTGTAGAGGAAACCATACTTTGAACATTAACGCAATACTAAAATAATAATTTCAATAAATTAACGTACAGCATGCATGCATTTACAAATGCATATACACGAAGGACCATGGTCTTGGTCCATTATTTACATTATATACACTATGGCCATAGTAAGGTACTAGCCTCTCGTAAGGAACGATTTATACTTATAATTTGATGACTTACGGATCCGACTAGGACGCCGCTCAGCCTGGTTATTCCCCAAAATCGGTACATAAATCAGAAGCTCTAAGCCCTTCCTAACTTATTACCCCACCGGTCATGGCCCACGTGCAGATTATTTTCTCCAATAGCGACAATTGCGTTTGGAGTCAACGGAGATGCAGAACATTACTTATTCTTCTGCCCTCTTACATTCGGACCTGCACATTCGGAAACCCACCAATCTAGATCTTAACTTTAAAAGACTGGTGATATCTCAATGCCATCTATATCCAAAAATCATGAAAGTACACCGAAAGCTCAGTGTTCTAGGACTGGATCTATGCCAAGTCACACTTTAGGACTGAAAATAAAAAAGGGGAAAGAGCAGTGTCTAGGTTACACGCTTAGACATTGACTCCGCACAACGTTAAGAATTTCCATAATGCTCCGAAACACCTCTGAGCTGAGATCATAAACTTTATTTATGAATTTTGAACTGAAAGATCTGAACTCAGTACAGTCTTACCTGTAACAAATATCCTCACCTAACAAGAATCGGACTTCCAAAAATACGTAAACAAACAAACAAAATTATTAAGAAAACGTATTAACAAAATCAATCTCATATGTTAATCTATTTACATAAAAAATGCAAAATTCTCAGTGCAACGGTCTCCAAAATATCAGCTCTACTATATTACGTAATCCAATATTTTAATGAGTATACTAAACAGTTTGTATTATTTATGTAACTTTCTATGTAATTTTATATTATTATCCTCTTATGTTTAAATGTCACAACTTCGATGTATAACTCCAGTATTACTCAGAAATAGCATAAAGTAAATTCAAGTTTTTCATACCCTAGCTCTTTAGTGTATTGGGGCAATCAATACCTGTTCGATTCTGCAGTGAAGTTCCTGGTGCCCCATGCAGTTTTACCGTTTCAGAATTGTGTAAGTACCGCCCGAGGGTGAATGTAGTTTAGGAAAAAGTCCTTTCTTTCGAATTGGATTCCATAGCCACACTTTGTAACTTTTGTTAAATTGATGTCCCGCAGCTCTCGTGTCGATTCAGGTCTTCTTCTCTGTCGCCTTGATTCGCTGTCGAACAAAATCGTGCATCATTTCAAACCGTGCCTGGAGATCTTGAATGGAACCATAAACCAGAAGGATGACGACCAAAGAGCGTCTGGGCTGGGGATAGCACGACGGGTCAGTCAGTATAAACGGAGGTAACGTGTGGACCCAGTCTTGTTGATTTCTGGAAACAATTATCGAGAGGTTATTAATTATAGTTCGATTAAACCTCTGTACCATGGCTGTGGGTATGAAGATGTCGTTTACAAAGTTCTTTTATTACAGCCGAGATAAAATTCCTTCCTTCAGAGTTCATACATCGACGAGCAAAAGAGAAATCAGTAGTTCGTCTTTTGTATTCCGGATAATTCATAGGTTGGATGAGACTCGTTATGGTGGGCGGCAGAAAAACTAAACACAGATATGTCTTCCATATTTCAAATTTTTTTTAACTCGCAGGTCATTTAAATTCAGACCTTCAAAAGTGCCTTTATTTTGATATTGCCGATTACGAGGGATTTTATAGTACTTGATTTAAATCACCATGTTTGCCAATTATTTGATCTCAAAATATTAAATTTTAAGTCATATTTATAGGAATTTGGAAAAGATAGAGAAGTCTTTGAGGTATGGTGACTTCGGAGAGATAGGGGATCTTCATATCACGATTTCATAAAGTTTACTGAATTGTTTCGAAATTTCACACCACTCTCCTGAAAGTGCACTTTTTAGATTCTGATGGACATCGGGTTCGCTGCAGTTCGGTTATCCAGCGCATGCTCAGTAAGACTGAAGTGCGTTGAGTAGACTGGTCGGTCCACTGGAAAGATATCTTCCGTTTCCGAATATCCTGACACCAGAGATGGTCGATACAGACCAGAGTTATCATTCATCAGCAAAACACCTGGGCCAAGAAGATCCCTAGACAGCCTTGAATATGATTCCAAGACTTCGTTCACATATTTATGACCGTTTATAAAACCTCCATGAAAGAGATATGTTGTTCCGATGTAAATATAGTTGATGATTCTTTCCCAAACCATGCAATTGCTTCCGTGGATTTTTATGAAAAGATATGGCAAGTTGCATATTCGTGGTTCTTTCCAGTTGCCTAGCGCGACAATTCAAGTTTTATCTGGAGTCGTTAATAAACAGCACAAGCTTCCATTCTTCTTGACTGTACTGAGTATGACGACGGCACCACTTTAAAGGAGTTGCTAGAGAAGATGGAGTGAGTGAGATACAAACTATGGGTTTTCCCTCATTGAGTTAGACTTCATAAGCAATAGAACGGTTGATTGGAATTTCTGTGTCACCAACTCTTTTTCGAATCGCTTCGACAATGAGAGCAAATGGTGTTCGGATTAAATTGTTAACACTGGATATCTTAGAACTCTGTCTTTTAATTGAACCACTGCGGTTTCAAGTTATTGATATGTATACTGAGATCTTGTAGCATCTCTGTTTGGTTATCTTCGTCTGAAGTCTAGGAATCAGTTACGAATTTTACCTTTTACGTAGGCTATTTTTTTTTTTTCAACCTCCGATGGGCTCTAAAGAAAAGACGGGTGAATATACAAAAAAGATTTTATTACCAAAAGTAATGTATAATACAGGTTATTTCTCTACATAATCACCTTGACGATTGAGGCATTTGTCATATCTGTGAACAAGCTTTGCAATACCCTCTTCATAAAATGTCCCCGCCAATAATTGGAAGTGAATTGTGACGGTTTCTTTCAGCTCTACGTCAATTTGGAAGCGCTTTCCGCCAAGACACTGCTTCAGTTCAGGAAACAGATGAAAGGCACTCGGCGCTAGGTCGGTACTATATGGCGGATGTTCGAAAATGTCCCATTGAAATTGCTGAAGGAGCCGTTGGGTTACACGAGCGCTGTGAGGACGGGCATTGTCGTGGATCAGAACAATTCCAGAAGTCAGCATGCCTCTTCGTTTGTTTTGAATAGCTCTCCGTAAGCGTCGCAAAGTTTCACAATATGAATCTGCATTAATTGTTTTTCCAAGCTGCATAAACTCCACAAGCAACACACCTTTTGGTCCCAAAAAACAGTTGCCATAACCTTACGGTTGTTAAAGGTTCGTTTGAATTTTGTGGATCTCTTTGGAGAATTTGTGTGCATCCATAGTTGTGACTGTCGTTTCGTTTCGGGCGTGTCATATTGAACCCATGTCTCATCACCTGTCACAATGGATTTCAAAAACTCTTTTCCGTCAGTATTGTAACGGTCAAGAAACTCAAACGCTGCAACTATTCGGCGAGTTTTGTGGTCGTCAGTCAGCATCTGTGAGACCGAGCGAGCGCAAACTTTTCTGTAGCGCCACTGTTCAGTAAAGATAGAGTACAGGTTAGATCCTGAAACTTTCGGAAATTTCATCGATAATTCACTTATGGTGAACTTTCGATTTTGCTTAACCGCTTGGTCAACTCGTTGAACAATGTCGTCTGTAGCGAGACTTGCGTCCTTGACCCCCTGTTCATCATGCACATCAGTTCGGCCATCTTTAAACATTCACGGACACCATTCACGAACAACGCCATCTGTCATAAAGCTCTTTCCACACATTCGACTCATTCTTCGATGAATTTCCGCTGCACTGTTCCCTTCTGCCTGCAAGAAACGAATAACAGCTCGCAATTCACACTTGGCGGGAGAATCAATAGCGACAGCCATGTTTACGTGACTGCAACTCAACAGAAAATGGCGTGTTGAATACGCCAGTGACAGAACGTGTGGAGGGGGAGATGCGCAGTCGCCTACTACGCACACCAGGCCATCATACTGTGTGATAGGAGGTTGAAAAAAAAAACAACCCTCGTATTTGACGGCTTTGAGTTATGACTAAAGAGTATTAATTACTCTTAAAATTCAGATTTCAACATGCGTGTCTTATGGAACATGGGGAAAAGGACCAGTTTCACTTAACCTTTCAGGTAATCACTAATAACAATTTTTATGAGCAATGAATATATGATGATAAACTTACCCTGTATCCGGAGCTTTTGAAATGGCAACCTCGCTTGGTGAGCGTAGACTTCATTCGTATACAAAAGGATCTGTCCATTCCTTTGTAAGATGTATTGCTGTTCAATGTCATGACCGGAACTGAGGGGGAAAAAAAAAAGGAAAAAGATTGGAAGCGAATGAGGTCAATGTACATGAAAGAAACGATTTTCGTTGGGGCCCCGCAGACAGGTTAGTAAAGTATTTCTCTCCGGCGGAACGGACTCAAGTTCTATCCTCTAAGGATTGTGGATAACATACCAAGTAAGTACTAATGAATTACAATTGGAAAATAAAGTATGATATGCAATACGGCTAAGTAAGAAGATCTGTTCATAATTACAGGCGGGACGGAGGAGGATAAAGTAAAGAAGGAGACTACGAAGAGGCAAGAAAGGAACGAAGAAAAGTCCGGGTGGCACTGAGAATAGCCCCAAAAACGTGAGATGAAGACATTTAGGATTGAAAGTGTGCCACCCGGAAGGGGCTTTTGCAAAAATTTTCCCATCTCCAGAGGGATGGGGATAGTTTTTAGCTATTTAACTTTGAAGTTATTTTTATAGTTAATTTGTAGTACAAATATTGTTGTTGCAGTCATTTAGTGAGTGTTCGAGACGTTGTCAATTTTTCTAATGATAGAGAAAATATAATTTCATTAATATATTTTAATTTGACTAAGGGCAAGTGAATAAATGTGCTGCTGCCATTATAGGCAATGTATCAGAATACTGAAAAAATAAAATTATATTTTACAAATAAATGGGTCTATATTTTTTGTGCTCATCTTTTATATTAGAATATTCATCAACATATTTTTTTGGTATTTCAAAATCAATTCATCCCAAAAGGTTAAATTTCTCATCGTTTAGAAATTTTATTTTTTATATTTTTCATATAATTCAATTAATTCTTCGCAAAATCTAATTCCTTTAGATATTACAATAGAAGAGAAACATGTCAATGTGACAATCAAATTCGCTGAAACAACCTTCTATTTGGCGTACATTTACTAAAAACATTTAATCGATTTCGAGGGCAGCTACAGGTCCCTCCTCATCAGGAGAACAAAATATCTAGAAAGAAAGAAAGCTGAGTAACGGCTTTTTATACTCTCGGGTAGAACCACGCGCGAGGAGGCAGCGCCATCTATCGACAAAAATAATCATCAAGAATTATGTTAATAGAATTTTAAAAGAGCTAGGAAGGACTGGATTAGACTTAAAATCGTTTCACGATTCGACTCTAAAAGATTCTGTTTCTGACTTTAATTCTTGGGGAATTTATAGTATATTGTGTCAGTGAGGCTTGAGATATATTGGCTAAACAAAAAGGGCGTTAAAGTTTCCTATCAAGGAACACGAATCTTATGTCCGAAAGGGAGAAATTAACAAGTTTTCAATAGCGTATCTTAGTTGGAAATTTAATCATAATTTTGACTTTGGATCTGCAAAAATTATCCAAAAAGCTTCTTCCGTCGATTAATTGGATTTTCTTGAGGCTTTTCATATTCACAAAGATTTAGCAAGTTTGGTGAACGATTTTAAGTCTAATCCAGTCCTTCCTAGCGCTTTTAAAATTCTATTAACATAATTCTTGATGATTACTTTTGCCGATAGATGGCGCTGCCTCCTCGCGCATGGTTCTACCCGAGAGTATAAAAAGCGGTTACTCAGCTTTCTTTCCCTTTCTAGATATTTTGTTCTCCTGATGAGGAGGGACCTGTAGCTGCCCCCGAAATCGATTGTTTTTAGTAAATGTACGCCAAATACAAGATTGTTTCAGCGAATCTGATTCCTTTAGATATTGTTAGAGAAATTTCATGATTATAACAAATGACGTTTCTAAGCATATCGAGGTCTTCCATTTATTGGGAAACATTTCTTACTGACATCCGCAGTCTAAAGTAATCTGATAAATTCTGACGTTCAGGAAAATCATGATATTTAGAAAAATATATTCAATCAATTTTATCTTGAACCAACTTTATCTTTATCCTATTAGCTTTATTTTTTTATATATGCGTTACGTTATTGTATACCGTTATAATAAACTTCCAGGTGCATGAAAATCAGATTTAAAGAATTCTGGATTTCTGTAAATGAATTTTTTTTGTACGATTTTTTTCAGAATTTCTACGAGTTTTAACTATAATATTCCTAATGTTTAAAATCATCTGAATTCCGAATGTTAGAAGACATATTCCCCTCCCCCATATTAATTTACCGAAACACATTTTCACATTATTGTCCTTTTACCTACACTCCTACTTTTTGCTACTTTCCAAACAAAAGCCATGCTGAACAGATACAACATCTCGTTTTTGGAGAACCAAAACACACTGCAAACATAGTTTGCTACACCAAAGAAATTTATTGGGTTCTCTCATTCCATTCAAGGTCTTTAGATGAGTTGTTCACACAAATCTCTGTTCAAAGCTGATATTGTGATGGAAATTTTTGATATTTAAGGAAAGAGGAAGTAGTGAGTAAATACACTGCTCGACATTCAAAATGCAACACCAAGAAGGAGTGGTCAGAAATTTATGCAAATTTTAGAGTAGACGCATGTCACTGAGTAATGCGAATCATGTGAAATACGCAGCTCTCCGACGCACGTGAAGTAAGATATAAGGGAAGGAACATGCAGGATGGGCAATATTCGTGCCGTTATTTCTGCCAGACGAATTATCGAAGAAAGTTGTTTTTTGTCGCGGATGATACGTGTAATAGGAGAGAATGCCAGGCCTATTCCAGCAGATAGATGATTTTACGAGGGGTATGGTGATCGGAATGAGAAGGGCGGGTTGGTCGTTACGTCAAATCGCAGCTGATACCCACATCGATGCGAGCACGGTGCATCGGCTATGGCGAACACGGTTGGAACAAGGGAATGTGGGAAGAAGGAGGAGTGCAGGTGCAGCCAGAGTGACGTCATCACGCATGGATCGACGTATCCGCCGACAAGCTGTGGCGGTCCCGCAAGTCACCTGTACCGCGATTCTGCAGCATGTGCAAGATACCCTGGATGTTCCCGCTTCGACGAGAACCATTTCCCATCGATTGGTTGAACGTGACCTGCATTCACAGCGTCCGTTCAGAAGACTGCCATTGACCCCACAGCAGAGATGCCAACGTTTAGAATGGTGCCGGACTGGAGCGATGTGGATGACAGAATGGCGAAACGTCGTGTTTTCAGATGAGTCACGCTTCTGTTTATCCAGTGACAGTCGCCGCATACGTGTGTGGCGTCGACGTGGAGACAGATCTAATCCGGCAGTAACTGTGGAACGTCCCACCGCGCGACAGCGTGGCATAATGGTTTGGGGCGCTATTGCTTTTGATTCCAGGTCGCCTCTAGTTCGTTTTAGGGCACTATGACGGCCCAACGATATTTGGATAATGTACTGCGGCCGGTGGCAATCCTTCAAGAGCTGCCTAATGCAATTTTTCAGCAGGATAACGCCCGACCACACAGTGCTCGCATCTGCCATTATGCTCTGTAAGGTATACAGATGCTTCCCTGGCCACCGTACTCTCCTAACCTGTCACTAATCGAAATGTGTGGGATGTGATTGGATGTCCTTTGCAAACTCTGCCCCTACCTCGTTCAGAAGACGAACTGTGGCAAATTGTTGAAAGGGAAAAGAGAGCCATCCCTCAGGACACCATCCGCACTCTTACTGACTCTATGCCTAGACATGTTTCTTCGTGTATCGCTGTCCGCGGTGGTCCTACATCCTAGTGAGCCGACGCCGTTCTCGCTCTGTATTCTGACTATCATTTTGAAATAAAGGTCGCTTGCTGTCTCTGTCGTTTTTCCAAATTTCATCACTTTCTGACCACTCCTTCTTGGTGTTGCATTTTCAATGTCGAGCAGTGTAATATGAGCTTGGGAATGTACAGGTGGGTCATCTTTTAGGAAATGAACATTTTGTATCGTTATCAGTTTCTGTTAGTTCGGTATTTAAAATGCTTACCAAGCCCGTTCTTGCGAATGTTGCATTCTTTAGGTCTCTCGCATGATTTTCGCACGATATTTAAAATTTGATAAATATTTTAGAAACCGCTAATCCATTGAAAATATCTTTCCGCGCCTAAATATTTTTTTTAATGCTAGAAAAAAGAGCAGTTAAAATTAATTACGAAATGACAAAACTAACCTGGATATGAATATTTTTTATTGAACACTATTTAGAAACAAATCATAGCAAAATACGTTTGAAAATTAAAGAATGTGTATACTCTGAAATGCGCAAATTTGAAAAACCCAAACTGGTAGAATGGATAACAGATATCCTCGGAATGCTTGACAACGAAGTCCTTCGGAAAATTCTGTATGTATATCTTGCAAAGTCGTCGGGATATTAAATTACAGTGTTCTCAGAATCATTATACTCAGGATATCCCAAGTATGTCTCGGGATATTGCTACTCAAATAGGACATCTGAGAATCGACATACTCAGGATATCCTAAGTATGTCCCGGTTTATTGCGACTCAAATAGGACATCCTGAGGATATTCTGTGCTATAGGGTTAAGCTATGTTTTATAAATGCTATTACATTTTGCTTTGCAATCGTGCATATTTTTGGAGAACTAAATGCATTCGCGTTGGGCATTCGATAAGATAGATGAATAATAAGATTGTATTCACTTTTCTTATTTTCCAGAAGTTGGAAACTTCGTACATTCTTTTACACCTACAATTAATATTACTCGCAAAAAATCGAGACTCGATAGCTTCTACCCATGGAAAAAGCTGAAACGAGTGAAAAAAGTGAGAAAGGCCTGAAGCACTGCTGAAATGGTTCACCATTCAAAGAATTAATTCTATCTGCCAATATACGAGATCATTAATTCGATCTGTTAATGTATGACACCATTAATTCGATCTGCCAATATATGACGCCATTAATTCGATCTGCCAATATATGGTACCATTGAGTCGATCTGCCAATATATGACAGACACTTCAGATAAGGGCAAATAAAATCTGCCAAACGTTTCTTTTGCAGGTTTGTGGTCAAATATCCTGGTTGGACAAATCTAAGATGGAGAACAATATTTTTTCTGGAAAAAAATTCGAAGAATCAAGGAGAGTTCTCAAGTTAGATGTCAAGTGCTTGGAATAACGTATCTTGCCATTACAAAGAAAGACATTTTCAAAGGAAATGAAGCTGAGCTGTTCTAAATGATGATGCCAAACCAAAAGTTAAAATTTAAAGACCAAAGATTCGCTGGCGGAATGCATCAAGTTCTCTTGTGGGCTAGTATGAATGACACTGAGAATCGTAGGATTTTGGCGATTATGAAACCTCAAAAGCCAAGATGTTTAAAAATAAGAAAATTCTTCTTGTTTTCTGCAAAGCTACCGACTTGGAATAGCTCGAAGAATATAAATCGAATCATTCCACGAAAAATTTCAATCTGTTACCATAATCATTTTCGAGATCTTATAACTTATTTTTCTTTTAATGGCAAGGTTAGTTTAAGTTTGCAGTTCAAGAACAGCATCATTTTAGATTTGCTGAAACCAATAACCGATCCTATAAATCCTAACACTCTTTTGATGTCTGATAAATTTCGTGAAAAGTAAAAACAACAATAAAATCTTTTTATTGAATTGCTTTTTCGCATTAATTCTTATTAACGCCCCATTAATTCATTTCTCATTAATTCAAACTTTAGCTAGTAAAATGCAGTGACTGAAAAGAGTCAAAAGAAAAATTCTTACGAGGTCTGTCTAGTCCTGTAGGAGTCGATGTCCCCCCGGGAGCCGAAGATGAAGATCCTTCATCAGAGGCCACGGAACCCGGACTGGATGCCATTGTCGTTTGTGACTGGGCCAGATTGATTCCCAGCTGCTCGGCTAATTCTGCATGGTCTTGCTGGTGAATGTAGTCGAAGACGCTGCTTCCAGTCATTTCCACCTGTGAAGAAAGCGAAGTATCGTAAGTCGTACGACAGCTTAAGATTGTAGGGTTTCCCGTATTTACCGTAAGAAATTTATTTTAAGTTTGATACCTTTCCTGAATCTCTCAACTTCTTCTTGTATTTTCTCGCCAAGAAGTTAAGTGAAGTGAGTATTTAAAAGGGTAAAACTCTGAGTTTATTCTGAGCGTGTTTTCGCTAGGCAGCGCACGTTTCGTTGTTACCTCGCTGTTACGCCAGTAAACCTTTTGGCCATTTCGGATTATCGTCAGGCCTGTTAGGTGCAAATTAACGTGCTAATCCAGCACTATTCTATTTCTGATTCGACTTGAAATATATTCTACGTTTAAGTTCCCCCCGCAAGTTGACGGTGTTTTATAACGCATGAAGATCGTGGCCTTCTGTTAAACTTTGATTTAATAAAGGGTTACTTTTCACCCTTCCCCTGTGCTGGTATTTATTCACGCCTGTGCGAGAATGCGCCAGGTTCATTGTAGGGTCTAGAAATAGTTTATGTGGAGTAGAAGAGACAGATCTTACAAGTTGTACAAAATATTAGGCGCCAACTGTGCCTGTTCCGGCAAAACGCGTCATCCGCTATTCAACCATACTGTTTCACATCATGTTAATATTTGTGAAGAAGACCGCGAAGAGAATAAAATTCACCGCCTAAGATGAAAAAATATCTTTGTGGTCATTTTTTCTGAAATAATTTATTTGTGCAATTCATTACAAAATAATTATATAAATAAATTAACTGAGAAAAAGAAAGTTTTATTAAAATTGTCCAGTTTCAAACATACTACGAAATGGTGCTATGACATAGAATATTGGTTGTCGAAGTGGTATTTATTTCGTGTTTATGAATTTTTAGTCCAAAAGGGCTTTGTCCCTGAAGGACAATTGCTTTCGTTTTGCGATTTTGCGTCGGAAACATTAAAAGCCAAATTACTTTTCAAACTGTTGCCACAAAATATTGCAGCCCTGTATTATATTTAAAGAAATTAAATAATGAAGAATCTGCATAAATGTATGTATGTTTCTCCAAATCTAATGAAACAACGGTACCTAGAGCCATCCGAATATGTTTTATTATCTATTTCATATTTTGTAAAACTTTAACGAATTTTTAATCAACAAACTCAAACGATTTAAAAGCGAGCCATGGCAACACTCTACGGGAGAAAAAAAAAACCTTTTTAAAGCGCGCGGAACTGTCTTGGAAATTCTAAAGATATACTCATTTTAAAATTATTTTGCGATATTGCTGTTGAACTGGATTTTATGGTTCTAAGAACATGATATAATATAAAAATATATCGTCATCTTTAAAGTGCAACATGTCTGAAATGAAAAAGTCTGAATCACGGTACCAGATTAGAACCATCATTTACTTCCAGTTCTGTTGCAAAACGTCAGCTACAGAATGTCACGAAATCACGTGTACAGCTTTAGGTACTGATGTTGTATCTTATGACACTGTGAAGGTTTGGTACCAAAAGTTCAAAACCAAGGACCATGACATTCAAGAAACAGAGTGCTCTGGCCGCCCTACTGATGTCGATGAGGTCCGGCTGCGAGAACTTGTGGAAGAAGATCAGTATGCGACCACTCGAGACCTTGCTAAGGAGTTAGACTTTAGTGCTTTGTCCATTAGTCGTGCCATAACATAAACTTGACGTACAAGTTCAATCGCTGGGTGCCGCACGAGCTGACTCGAGCAGATAAGGACAGATGTGTATGAACTTGCACTGATCTACTCAAATATTATTGCAAGGAGAAAATTCTGGACTGGATCGTCACTTGAGATGAAAAGTGGATTTACTTCAACATCGCAGGCCGAAAAGGAGGTTAGTCTGCGCCCGGTGAGCCCGTCGAAAAACGCAGTTTGATTAACAAAAATATCATGCTTTGTATCTGGTGGGATTGCAGTGGTATTATCCAGAAATAGTATCTAGAAAAGTATAAAACTGTGGACAGTAAGGTGTACAGAGGATGTTAGCACATTTTTTAAATGATTTTGGTAAGCGGTAATAAAAAATCGTTTGCTGCAAAAGAAGTCATTGCAATTGTACTATGTTTTTAAAAGTCAAAATGATCGTCTGTGGCTTGAAAGTTTTGTTTTTATTCAAAATGGCGAATTTAAAAAAGCAGTGGTTCGAAGGCTACATTGACGCTCTTTCCAAAGAGAAATATGCATACTCCGTTATCCAAAAAAGGTGTGAGAGTCATGGTTTTGTGATATCTGAAGCGTCGATAGGTAATATCATCGACAAGAAAGGGGAAAAACGTCAAATTGGAGCCTCGAGTGGGACAAAAATTCCAAACAAGTATCCGAGGAAAAAACGGACGTCTTCGACTATTGCAAAGGTACGTTTTTTAATATTAAAAGAAAATCCCCCTAGTCGAAGGACAGTTGCAAAATCATTAAAATGCTCGGTGTCCTCTGTAAACGAAATGATAAACGTTGATTTAAATCTTAAGAAAGCGAAAAAACGCAATGTGCGTCGTCTTCTTCCGAAGCATATCGCTCGACGCCGGACACGCTGCAGAATTCTATACGAGAAACACTTATCCAAAGAAAAATGGAAAACAATTGTCACCATAGATGAAGCGTGGGTGTATTTAAATGATTGTAACAAAAAAAGAGCCATTTATTATCATAAAAAGGAAGAAAAAAATTTAAGTACATGGTTCAAAGAATCGAAAAAACGTTTTTCTAAGGGATTCCTGATTGTTGCTGGTTTTTCTTATAATGGCATGTTAAAAATAAAGAGAGTGCAAAAAAATGTCAAAATTAACTCCAAATACTATCGGGAACATATTTTATCGCCAGTTTTTCTGAATGAAATACCATCGCTTTACTCACAGTGCCATCCATCTGCGAGACTCCATCGGGACAAAGCTAGCAGTCACACATCAAAATCCACCGTAAATTTCCTAAAAAAAATGGAAAAAAAAAACTGGTATCAATAACCCTTCACCGATATCCTTACTATATAACCCTTCACCGATATCCTTACTAAATCTCCCGATGTGTCACCTATGGAATTTTCGGACTTTTAAAAACTGCATTATCCAAACGTTGTCCCCAAACCCTAACGGGACTCTGGAAAGCTGTTCGGGAGGAATGGGATAGAATACCTCTTCTGACACTTCAAAAGGCATTATTATCGTGGAAATTGCGGTGTCGAAAGATAGTTCAGAATAAGGGATGTCAAATCGAACATTTAAAACACAAGAATTTTATGTAATTTAGTTTTGTGAATACAATGTACATCGTCTAAAAAATGTGCGAACAGCCTCTGTACAGCAAGATCCTACACTGTGTTGACGCTGCTGTCAAAGAAAAATGTCGAACTGAGTTCCGGGGATAAAAGATAATATACCATCAAGGTAGCGCAAAATCACATGAGTCTGCATTCACCGGTTGGACTCTGTGCGGAGTCGAATGGGATCTTTTGCCGCACCCACCCTATCGCCCCGACGTCGCTCCTTCGGACTTCTACTTTTTTTCGCACTTGCAGCTACATCTTGCCGGTGCTATTTTCTATTCTGCACAGAAAATGAGGTTTATGTGTTTTCGAACTGGCGGTCAACGAGTTTCTGGGCCGAAGGCTTTGGAAAACTACCAAAACGTTTCCAGAAAATCATAGATTTGGCTGGTGATTACAACCCGTACTAAAGGTACTCCTTTCATGTTTTCTTCCTAACTTTATTAAGGATGTTTTTTGGAGGAAAACTTAATTACAACAAGCTATTTTGTCTTGCTTTGTATACTAAACAAATTACGAATGAAAATTTTAATAGCGAAAGAAAGCATGCACGATTAATGATTCTGCGCTTACGATACTTTTATGTAGCATTTCTTGGGGTGTTTAAAGCAAAATCGTAATAGACCTTCGTTACATTCAGTTGCTATTAATTTAATAAATCCGAGTGCAGATTCCAATAATTCTTCCATGTCATCAAATTTTACTTATTTAAAAACATTTCACAGAACCACTTATTCCGGTTAATTGAATCCCTGGCATTCAGAATTTTGTTTATTTGTTTGAAATTTGGTCAAAAAAACAAACCATTTTTTTGAGTATGAATTAAATAAAATACTTACTTGTGAAAGTCCGAGATATATTGAAACAGTTTCCGAAATGTACAAAAACCTGCCGTCGGCGCTGAGGGCAAAAGCGAATCCATCCAGAGACTGCAAAAATAAAGAAATAAATACAGTTTTTTTAAAAACTGTGAACATAGTAAAGAATTTAAAAAACTGTTAATACAGATTGTTTGTTAATCATGCAACCACAGATCATTAGTGGAGATGCCTTTGTTAATCAGGGATAATCCCATAATTATTGTTCCACGCATGTTCTGTGTATGTTGTAAAGACATTAGGTTATTTCAAAGCAGGAGACATTGGTCACTTTACTTAACCTGTTCCGCCAAATGAACTTGACGTACAAGTTCAATCGCGGGGTGCCGCACGAGCTGATTCGAGCGGATAAGGCACTACAGGGTTAGGAAGTCAATTAAGTACAGGTTAGGAAGTCTATTAATGGCACTACAGGGTTAGGAAGTCATCCTAGTCATTGCTATAAATCTGACGGTTAGGCCGCCTTTCTACATTTTACATTAATCTGTAGTTTCTTGGATATAATTATTTTCATTCACTTGCTTCATTATCTCTAAGATGCCCTTGTTGCAGTAATAGTCCGTGGACAGTCTATTCACCGGATATGTGATGTAGTCGGAAGGAAAGAACTGCTGTCGGAGGTGCTCTGTCAGAGGGCAGGAGAGCAGGTAATGTAGTGCGTCCTCGTCTTCCCCGCGAAAACCGCAAGAACAGTTGACGTCCCGTCTGAGGAATCGTCTGTAATACGCTGGGAATTTCCCGTGGTTGGTACAGGCCTGGAGGAAGAGTCGGTTGCATTGGAGCCTCTTGAGAGTAGGAAGCAGGAGACATGAAAAATGAGCAACGCCTTTGCCGGGAATCGAACCACGGACTTCTCGGTTACGCGTCGAGTGTGCTGACCTTTACGCCCACGAAGGCATGCGAAGAAGGCGGGAGAAATACCTTATATACTCTCCCTTTTAAAGGGCGACTGGGGATTAGGGACTCCAATCGCAAAATCATGGAGGAGAATCATCATCCACCACCTTTTAGTTCGGCCGCCACTTGTAGAGTCATAAGAATTTTTTTGGAAGCAGAAGAAGGAAAAATGAACAACGCCTTCGCCGGGAATCGAACCACGGACCTCTCGGTTACGCGTCCAGAGCGCTGACCACTACACCGCGAAGAAGGCAGGAGAAATGTCTTATAATGTAGTGCTGCTTTTTACTTCCCTGTACGAAGTAAAGGAAGAATTGAAACCACGAAAAATTTCGAGTATCATATTTCGACGAAAATATACATTTTGATCGCTATCGAATTCCCAAACGGACTATGAAATTGATTTAAAATGGATTCAGAAGAGATTTTTTTCGTGACATCTGTACCTAGGTATAGATGTATGTATGTATGTATCTCGTATAAATCAAAAACGAGTAGCCTCAGAACGTTAAAATTTGTATACAAGATTCCTATAAAAAGTGATTGTGCATTACCTTTTTCGTTGCAATCGACCGCACCAGAAGTATATATAATTACAAAGCAATTTTTTTAAAAACAAAATATAAACATGCTTAGTATTCTTACGCATTAAGCTGCTGAAAAATTATCGTTAAAAACATAAACTAATAAATTTAGAACTAAATTTTCACAAATTAAAATTCATAATTAATAAATTTCAAATAATTCATTAAATGTTACAAAGAACATGCAAAATGTTAAAACCAAAACTTTTCAAACGACCAATACGCCAATTCAAAAAGTTAGTGAAATTTAAAGAAAAATGAACAAAAACAGAAGAGGAATTCAGTCGACTTCAATGCCACTTCGTCTGAGGGGGGGGGACATTGAACTCAATTAAAATCTCTCTTCTACAAAAATCCTTTCTTTTCTGTATCCAGAATTAGAAGAGGAACCATTTTGATGAATTTTCATTATAATAAATCATCCGAAAATTCTGGCGTTTCCCCAAAGCAAGGAAAAAACAAAGTAAATTCTAATTTGAATCTTGCACCTTAAATAAAGAGAATTTTGTTTTATTTAGAAAATTGAAAACGAAAATGTAAATGTGAATAGGAGTACTAGTAAAGTCAAGTACCGAAAATCCGCCGACCCGAAATCCGCCAATTCCTGAAATCCGCATTGGCCTCTCAAAATATAAACATTGGTCCCAGAAACCTCAGAATGGAGAATGAAATACCGAAGAAAATATTTATCCAATAATGACGTCATAATTACCGAGCAATAATGATTCTGTGTTAGTGGCAGAAAAAAAAATCTTAGCCAAGAAGAGGTTTTTAGTACGGATGATGTGTTCGGATGAACCAACACTGGCATATCAAATAACCGATGATGAAATCATTGGCTCTGTTTTGAACTCGATACAGCAAGAAAATGATTCCGACACCGACACAGATAATGAATTTGATAGGAGTGAGAAAATGTCTTTTAATGAGGGTTTGGAACATAGTGAAAAATACCTAAAATATTTAGAACAACAGAGCAGTGTCACAGACCATGAGATTATGACCCTGTAAAAATTACAAAAAAAAGCTTACTCTGGAGTACCTAAAGTTTTAAAACAAACCTCTGTCAGAAAAATGTTTGGAACAAGTTAAAAAAAATTATACTTTATTAGTATCCCTAATTTTTACACATCTCTATTCTATATGTCCTTAATGCTTTAAAACATTCCTGTAATCACTAATATTAATGAAATATATATATATGAAATAATGTAATAATGTATATTATCATACATAATAATTTAAGTAAATGTATCTAATGTGCCTTATTTATTTTGCGCTTTTAGTCTAAATATTACGATTTGGCTTTTCTGTCCCGAAATCCGCAAAATTCTAAAATCCGCACAACCTCTGGTCCCAAGCATTGCGGATTTGTGGACTTCTACTGTACTAGTAAAAGTAGTAGTAGTACAAGGGAAGACTGTGGAACCAGTTCCCGGGCATGAATAATCTTGTTACCAAAATTTAATGCTTTTTTTTTGTTATTAAAATGCTTCAAAAATAATGCTGCCTATAAAATTTTGGAATCTGGAGAATTCATTCACAAAGCTGACTGCAAGGAGTGTCACATGTGCAATGTATACGGCTCCTCTTCACTACAAATTACACGTATTATTTTTTTAAAAAAATAAAAATAAAAACCCTCTATTAAATGTAAACCAATGCAAATGCGAGTTAGCATTCATTTCTTCTCGAGTCTCGAGGGGCTCAGTGAAACAGATCCCTCAACCATTTCCCGATCGAGTCCCTTAACTCAATCAGACGGTCTCGCGCCTTTGTTGTAATTCAGATGCCTCGTCCCCTTTACATAGTGTAAAATATTCTTAACATATTCCCGTTGAGCGCCCTCTAATAACATTAGGAAATACTTTTAGTCGCGCCGACTAATTTCAAATTCCTTTTGGATTTTTGCCATGAAAACTCGTTTAGCGACTTCCAAATTGGTCTTTAAGAATTTTCTCAAGAAAGAAAAAGTTCTGTTTTAAGGAAAAGGGACGGGCAGAACAGGGGATCTCAAACTCGGTTATGCTAATTCGGTGGAAAGGTACCTAATTGGAATAAAAAGTTTAGAGTATTTTTCAGTTTCCGTTTGTGGAATGTTCCTTTAATCCCGTGGCTCCTTGAACTGACATTTTTTTTCCTATTTTTTGCATTCTTATACAATGTACTTGAATGAGCGTACCATGAGTACGTAGCCAAACCTCATTTACAGAAAATGATCTTCTTAAAACGTGTCTTCTTATTGATTGTTAGGTATTCATTTGACTGTTGGGCGAGTTTCAATATTTTCTTTTCTGTTGTATTATTTTGCAGATGTAATGTACTCACCTGTGTGTAATACGGAAATAATACGTAATATATATGTATGTAGTATCTTTTTCGATTAACCCTTAAGTACAGACATTCATTTTTAGTACAAACATAGGCGTTCAATTTTATGCATTTTAAAAATATAAAAGTTCAAAATAATGTACTCTTGTTATTATATAAGCATTAACACACTTTGCTTGTTAATATTGAAGTAATTATTTCTTTTTGGTCCAAAGGGGCTTTGTCCCTGAAGGACTATTGTTTTCGTTTTGCGATTTTGCGTCGGAAACATTCGAAGTCTGTATCACTTTTCAAACTGTTGCCACAAAATATTGCAGCCCCGTATTATATTTAAAGAAATTAAATAATGAAGAATGTGCATAAATGTATGCATGTTTCTGTCACTGTGATCAAACGACGCTACCTAAAGCCATCGAATTTCGAATGCCGTCATCCTGCCGCGAATATAGGCATCTGGAAGCCCGAATTTGAAATTTGGAATTTTTTTTATGAACGATTTCCTATTCTGTAAAACTTTAACGAATTGTTGACGAACAAACTCGAGGATTTCGAAGCGGGCCATGGCAACGTCGCACAGAAAAAAACATTTTTATCTGCAGCGCGTGAGACTGCGTGTAGGAAATTCTAAAGATAGGCTCAGTTTAAAATTATTTTGCGATATTGTTCTTGAACTGAATTTTATGGTTTAAATGCGAAGAACATGATATTCAATAAATAAAAGTAATATACAAAATGTTTAAAAAACGCCCCTTTGGACGTAATTTAAAATCTGAAACCTTTCTGATTTTTTAGAACTCTAAAATTCATGCATTAAAAATCAATTTTTAATCCCATATGAAAAAGTACGGAACGCTTCATCCAATAAATAAACTAAAGACTACTTACTGGCAAATGCGTGCAAACTGAACTATTTAATAAATTTTCCATCTACAGAATCTGGATTATATAAAATAATGCAAAAAAGGATAATATTTAAAGAATATTAAAAAACTGCGGCACATTATTTTAAGCATTTTCGACACAATTTTTGCACATTCTCTCGGCACATTCATTATCGGACTCTTGCAGCTGAAACAGAGAGAGCCAGTTTTTCTTCTCAGTCTAGGCGAACTAAGAGAGCATGTTTTACATGTTTAAAGGGTATCCGTTACATCTAGGTTAGAATAGATTCCGCTGGAAACACCTAGCACTATCTGAATGCACATTTTTATTTCTAGGCTCACAGTTAGCTTTTGAAGCTTTCATTCCATATGTGGTTTCACTCATCCTGTTGATAACTCCATCAAAAAATCAGTTTTTTTTTTTTTTCAATTTGGCACTTTTTTTTTCAGGCCAGCTGCTGAAATGACCAAGTAGCAATAAAGCCATCCCCCCTGATGCGAGAAAAAAGTTACGTTTCAAGGTGTTTAGAAATTAGAAGTAGCGCGTGCCTTAAAAATGTCTGCCTACCCCTGACGTATGCGTTATATTATCATGCTTAGCAGTCTTTCTAGAGCAGAGCTCATCCCTCGTATTTTTGAAAGAATGAGGAACTGCTCTTTTTCAACAATTTATTACGCCATCACAGTTTATCTCTGAATTCCTCATTTCTTTTACGAATTTCAGCGGTTCCATCAAGCTGAAAGCTTCATGTTCACATACTGTTTCCCCAGCTGGTCTTGTTTCGTCTTTTCCCAAATAGAAAACTTCGTTCGATAAATATTTTGACTACACATCAGCAGCAAGCTAAAATTTAATGCCGAATTTGTCTGGCGTTTTAGGCGTATAATGAATAAATCGGCACCGGGTCTTCATGGGAAATAATGGTTCATCCACTGTTATGTTTTCGTCCGGTTTATAACATTTCAATCAGTTTTCTATAAAAACATTTCAAACATCCTAAACAAAGGCAAATATGGATTTGGGATATGATCTAAATTTTTACTTCCCTTTCCTGTTTCGAGAACAGGTACCTCATCAGACGAATCGGATGCCCTTGTTTCAGTAGAAACAATCCAGTCCTCGTCGGATAAACTGGATGTAGTTTCGGCATGAAATTCTTCAACATGTTCAATTTCTGAATCAGAATTATCATTAGAAAGATTTTCAAAAAACTTTCAGCGTCTCTTCCTTCGTTAGATTCGTTAGATATATTCTACCGACGCTTCTACGCGACATGACAAAGGTGAGAACAACAAAACTATTCAAATGAAATAATAAAGTACATTTGTGTCTATTGGAAAATAAACTTTCTAACATAAACGAAATGCGCAGACAAATGGCGCGCAAAAATTCCAAACATGTGTTATTATTTCTTTCCTCCCTTCCTCCTCTCCCCACTCACTTCTGCGAAATAGGCAATCTTCCTTACCGTATTTTTTTTTTTTTTTTTTTTTTTTTGTATAGCAAACAGAAAGTAGCTAAACAAGTAGTAAAAATATAGAGAAATCTGTAAGTTTCTGGATACGGCCAAAATGACAGATAGCCCTGATTCTAGGTATAAACAATAATATTGTCGAAAATAATTATTTAAAATGAACAAAGAAGTATCATGTAATATTCGTAAGTTTTTAGAAAAAGTCAAAAATATCAAAATAAAGAATAAAAATGCTATGTCCAATTAAAATGGAGATACAGTCAAATACCAAAAATCCGCCAACTCCTGAAATCCGCACTGCCTCTCAAAATATAAACATTGAATTTATAGGTTCCAGAAACCGCAGAACGGAGAATGAAATACCGAAGAAAAAATATTTATCCAATAATGACGTCGTAATTACCGAATAATAATGATTCTGTATTAGTGGCAGAAAAAAGATCTTAGCCCAGAAGAAGTTTTTAGTACGGATGATGTGTTCAGATTAGCCAACACCGGCATATCAGATGACCGATGATGAAATCATTGGCTGTTTGGAAGTCGCCACAGCAAGAAAACGATTCCGACACCGACACAAATAACGAATTGGATAGGAGTCAGAAAATATCTTTTAACGAGGGTTTGGAACGTGGTGAAAAATACCTAAAATATTTAGAACAACGGAGCTGCGTCACAGAGCAAGAGATTATGACCCTGTAGAATTTACAAATAAATAAATAAATAAATAAATAAATTTTTAAAAAAATAAAACTTACTCTGGAGCACCTAAAGCT
>KK116547.1:74095-174492 GCA_000611955.2 Stegodyphus mimosarum | reverse complement strand
AATCACTAATATAAATGAATAATATAATATATATATAATTTAATGCATATAATAAAATAATGTAATAATGTATATTATCGTACATAATATAATAATTTAAGTAAATGTATCTAATATTCTGATTTATTTTGCACTTTTAGTCTGAATATTACGATTTGGCTTTTCTGTCCTGAAATCCACACAACCTCTGGTCCCAAGCATTGCGGATTTCTGGACTTCTACTGTACTCTCAAAATGAACGTTCTCGTACACCTATTTTCAAAGAAGAAATTCCATCTCTAAGCCAAGCAATCTTCACTACGTAAAGTTCCATCAGGATAAGGCTCCAAATCTACTGTTCTATTTTTTGATTTTCTATGCCTCTAAATCTACTACTCTATCTTTTGAAAAAATGAGCTATTCTCTTTAAAGCATCCCACCCGAGTTCCCTGATTTGTCTCCTACGGATGACTGTAAATTTCGACTTTTAAAACAATCTGTTTATAAGCGGCACCCCAAAACATTGGATTCTGGAAGATTGTGAAGGAGTAGCTGAATAAAATCAATCTTGATGTTTTAAGAAAAGGAGATTTATCTTAGAAATCAAGATCTAATATGATAGTTCAACAAACGTGTTATCATATGGACTGAACAGGGGTTTATATATTAGAACTGGACATATTAGAGAATGAAAGGTTTGTTTATATAAAAATCTTTGCGAAATCGTTACAAAAATGGGCGAACACCCTCTGTAGTGAGAAGGACTACGAGAATATGAATGTTTTGATTATCTAAGTAACTAATAACAGTGGTAACTCAACTAATACTGGAGCTTGATTTGTTGAAAATGTTGAAGTACACGCTGGCAGTAAATATTTTGAAGCTGATGGATTTTAAATTTAGCACTTTAATGCTCAGAGTTTACATTAGCGCGAATTACACTCATGTCCATAAATGAAGGATAATGCAAAATCCGGCAAAGGAAGAGTTAGAAGCAAAACAAATTTGACTTATTTCTAAAGCTTATTTATTAAACAAAAGGTAAAGAGCAAAAAAAGATGCTATATGTTGGATAGTATTAAAAAAATTAGGAGAGTTCGATAGTATTAAAAAATTAGGGAGGTAATTTGCTCCAGGGAGAAACCCTGGAGCAAATTACAAAAAATACCTATTTACAAAAAACCAATATTACATGGTTGGCATGATTGTTAATACATTGTATGTCTCCCAGACGATGGAATACAGTCCGTACAACATGCTGAGTATCAAATTATCGATTAGGCATGCTGAGTATCAAATTATCGATCTGATCTTGAGGGATATTACACCACTCAAAAAGTAATGCTCTCCAAAGTTCCGGTAGACATGTAAGAGGAGGTTGACGGGCTGCAACTCGTCGGCCGAGCATGTCCCACACGTGCTCTACTGGATTCCAGTCCGGTGAGAATGCTGGCCAGTCCATACGGGTGATATCCTCCGATTGAAGGCATTCGCTTACGATGTTTGCACGGTGAGGACGGGCGTTGTCATCCATAAACACAAATTGTGCGCCCGTGGCGCCCCGAAACAAACGTACATATTGTTCCAGCATGTCGTCCCGATAGATTTGGCTTATCATGGTTCCAATTTGAACATGCAGATCAGTTCTGGAACCCAGAATAATTCCCCCAACCCAAACGAGCACTCCTGCACCACCGTAACGGTGTCGTTCAATGATGTTTTCTTGGTGGTAACGGGTACCTGGAGCTCTCCATATGAAAGTCCGGCGAGAATCAGACTGCAAGCTAAACCTGGACTCGTCGGAAAACATCACAGAAGCCCACTGTTGCGGTGTCCACAATGCATGCTCTCTACTCCAGGCTAACCGCAGGCGACAGCGAGTTGCAGTAAGTGGAACGCATTTGAAGGTCTACGAGCCTATAGACCAATCTGCCCTAAGCGTCTGTACACGGTCATCCTTGAAATTGTCGTACCAGTGGTCGAAGAAAGCCGACGAGACAGGTCCGAGGCTGTGCTCCGCCTGTTTCTTTTGGCAGTCACTGCCAAATACCAGTCCTCGTTCGGCGTTGTAACTCTGGGGCGACCTGTGCTGTAACGTCTACTTAGATTACCCTCATCTTGGAATCGTTGCCAAAGCCTCGAGATGACACTCCGGGCAATTCCAAGTTCGTCTGATACTTCCAGTTGGGTACGCCCCCATTCCAGACGGCCGATCATTCTACCACGTAAAAAATCCTCCAAATGCGTCCTTTGTGTCATAACTATTCGGTTATTGCTCCGAAATGCTTATAAAGCGCCTGCGAACAATTTTACTTCTTTGCCTGTATTCCTTATATATCGCTCTCTTACACTCTCGTCATTGTGACGAACCATGGGTGTCGTCTGGTTCCTTCCTGAAATTCGCATATGATTCTTGAAGATGTGTGTAGTGATTTTACTGGTGATATATTA
This sequence comes from Stegodyphus mimosarum, assembly GCA_000611955.2. NCBI lineage: Eukaryota > Metazoa > Arthropoda > Arachnida > Araneae > Eresidae > Stegodyphus > Stegodyphus mimosarum. The sequence continues at coordinate 172,062 of KK116547.1, read as the reverse complement.
ATTTTAGAGTTCGATTTCCGCGTGACTCCGAATTATCCTTAATTTATGGACATGAGTGTAGAAGACACACTCTCAAACCGAACTGTAATAATAAAATTCTTACAAATTGCATGGCTGTTTGAAATTGCTTATTTTTATCACAGTTTCGGGCAATCATTTTCCAGTACTACAAAACATTGTCTTACTTCAAATAAGCTGAAAGGAGAAGTCTTACTTGTAAGATATGTGTTCCTTGGTGTTGCTCAAAGATATCCATTGCTACGGAAGACGCCGATCTCGACCGCAGGCTGCCTCCTAAAATGAACAAATAAATGGATGGTTAATATTGCTCAATGAAAAGAGTTTAGAATCTATTTTGAGCTTCTTTGGTAATTCTAATGAAAGGGAGTATGACTGAGACATTCGGGCAGGTGGTTTAGTTGCTGTTAAAAGAAACTTTTAGAAGCAAATTATGGTCATGCGCATGCACCCATGTCTCTTATTTTTATTTATTTAAAAGCATCGCAGATTAATTAGGTATGAAAACAAGGAAACACATTAAACGATGACGAAATTAAATACAGTATACCCTCAGTATAAGTTATATATGTATAAGTTTGGCTACATTTAAACTTAATGTAGTGTGCTCTAAAATACATAATTACCATTTTTAACAAAACGTGTTATAAGGTATTTTCTGCATGCCTTCGTGGTGTAACGGCTAGCACACTCGGCGCGTATTCGAGAGTTCTAGGTTAGAGTTCCGGCGAGGGCACTGTACATTTCTTCAATTTCCTGACACTGAAATATTCTAAATAACTCTACAGTGCAGCCGGAACTAAAAAGGTGGTGGATGATGATTCGTCACCATCAGGATTTGCCAGCTCGGTCCCCTAATCCCCAGTCGTCCTTTAAAGGGGGTATATAAGGTATTTCCTCCCTCCTTTCTGCATGCCTTCATGGTGTAACGGCTAGTACACTCGGCGTGTATTCGAGAGGTAAAGGTTCGAGTCCCGGCGGCGCAATGGCAAAACGCACATTGAGTTGATCAATGTTAACGAATTTCCTTACTACGCATGCTTAATAGTGTACCGTTGGCGCGGGAGAAAATACTGGCGAATAAAAATAAACAACCCTACACAAGCCCGTTCGTCGTGTAGGCCTTAGCGACTCTTTACGATTGCAATACTATGGACACTTTTTTGTGCTTTTTGCGCTCGCTTCTGTTTCATTTCATTTTGGTTTATTTTGTTCATAAACATTACATTTAATATCAGTTATTTGCAATAATTTCTTTGTCTTTAATTCGGTAATTTAAACTAGATATATTCCTTAAGTTTTTAAAGTATATATGAATGGAACGCATGGTAAATAATCGATTGCTTTTGTTCCTCGGAAGTACAATCAATAAACAACATCATGTAATGTTTCCTGTTTTGTGATCCTTCTTAAAAGAAAATTTGGGGAGTTTACAATCGATATTTACACCTAAGTAATGAAGCAACGTACAACCACCTAAGTTTTAAAACCCGGAACTATTTACGTCCAGATAACAGAATATCAACCATATACCATATTTATCTTCTTTTAAATTTACGCCAAATTCTCTTCTGGGCATACGCAGTGTGGGTAATTCGTTTAACATTGTTCAACTAAATGTGCTGTCTACCATTAAGCGTCCCGGCGATGGCAATACACATTTCTAATGTCTTTCGAATGCTTCAAAATGACCTAATGACTCTGCAGTGTAATCGGGGAAGCGTCGCAAAGTTTTTATTACTACTTTTTAATAACATATACTCTTTGAAAAGGTACGGAAATTTGGTCGACATTCGAACAAGAGCATATTCGAAGATATCCTTGTAGCTGCAAGATTCTTTCCGCCGGGTAGATAGTATTTTGTGTATTTGTACTAAATTTGCTTTCAAGTGGTTAAAAATAAACAACTCAAGAGAAGAACTTTCAGGTTTTTGGTGGCCCAGAAGTGGGCCTAAGTCTTCTAGCTTGCAGTTATGCAAAACAGGTGTTTAACATAGCTTACTCAATCACTGCAAATTATGACGGGCTCTGTCTTGGTGGCTTGATAGAATTGCTTTTGAGAGGAAATACACCTTTATATGAAAAGCAGGAGCAATGAACATCCTTTGGGGATGTCCTTTTGGATTCTGATGAGGAAAAATTGATCAAATCTGATGCGGGTAAAGCATAACTGCTTAAAGTTTGCTCAATGACGGTAACAGAGCCTTCTTCTTTTATTGGAGCTGCAGCTAATTCCGAATGTACTTTTCAGAACTATTGTAGTAATATAGAGGCATGAAAATATTTCCCTTTTTTTATTAATTTAAGAAATGAAAAACCTTTTGTCTATCTCTTCAAGTGTGTCAGGCGTCATCCTTTCATAAGTGGCAAAATTAAGGGTGTGTATTGCCTGATGTGGATGTCTTATTTTTGTAAAATAACGACGTAGAAAATTTCAAAATCAAGCATCGTGTGCTTAGATAAGTACGTTGTGGATTCGAATGTTCTGATCTAAATCAATCTTAATTAATACAACAACAATAATTTGGCTTCCATGTTCCGCCTAACTTAATGGCACTACAGGTCCTTCTCCCCGCAGAACCGAGGCCGAGGTTCAACCTCTTTCCCGGAACCTTGAGGGGTCGGCGCAACGCACCCAATTTGGGGCGTCACTGGCCGTCAATTTGCTACTCACCAGTCGCTCCGGCGAGCCCGTCGCAGGGGGACATTATCCAGGAAACACGAGGAGTTAACCCCGGGCTACCAGTACCACCCTGCTCTAACACATGCCGAACCCCGGGCCGGCCAATAAATGACCTTTCCGGAGTTCCCAGAACCACCAGGTTCATAATTTGTATACCCCCGTGGCCGAGACTGCCTAGGTACAGATCCTAGCCAGTAGCTTCTCAGAGTTCTCTTCGTCGACCCCCGGGGGGGCTTAATTAATACAGTTGATTATTTTCGAGCGCACCAGCACCCGAACGCTAAACACTGGTAATTCGGTCCGAGGTTCGAATTCCGGCGAAAGGTATCTGACTTCATGGGCGTTTTTATGGTTTTCCCCATGTTTAATGCGTATACCAGCCAGTTTTCATTAGAAAATCCTCCACGAAGGCATCCCTACACTTAGGCAGGTAGCCCTCGGATGCTTTACCATAATCAAATAAACACCGAATCAAACGTTTATCTATTCGTGTTGTGTTATGGATGTTTGGGATGTCGCATAATTATGTTAGGGAAAAAAGAAATCTGGAAGGTTTCAGATTTTACATTACGTCCAAAGGGGCGTTTCTTAACGTTTTGCGTGTCCCCTTTGTTTATTAAATATATGATATTTATTTCCTTACCATTTAATGTAAGCTAATTTAAAAACTTTACAGTGTCCGATACACAGTCTCGCGCGCTATAGATAAATATGTTTTTTTTACTTACCGTGTTATCATTGCTCGCTTTGAAATCGTCGATTTTGTTGATCCAAAATTCGTTAAAGGTTAACAAAATATGAAATCGATAATAAAATAAATTCCAAATTTGGGCTGCCAGATGCCCATATTCGAGGGAAGGACTACGTTATTCAAAATTTGATGTGTCCAAGTACCGTTATTTTTTTACTGTGCGAGAAACATACACACATTCGTGCAGATTCTTCATTATTTAATTTCTTTAAATATAACGCAAGGCTCTAATATTTGCTGGCAAGAATTCGAAGAGTGAAACGCCGTTATTAGTGAACCAATGCAAAATGCCAAAACGAAATTAATATCCCTTCCGAGCAAATTGTCCTTTCGGTCTAATGGTTCTGACGTGTCTTAATTAACCAATCGCATTAAGCATCTGTACAAATTTGTATTCTGGATAATCGGAGTAATCGCGGAAGTAAGTTACAATTTTATGCTCTTGAAGTGTTCCTTTTAGCGAAGATTGGCTGTATTTTAAAAATCCATATAAAAGGACAAAAAATTAATTTTGTTATCAACACATAAAGATAATGTCACAAGAATAGAAGAAGCTCAAACTTTATTTTATTATTTCCTTTTTTTCATTGCACAGCATTTAGCTTTTGTACAGAAAATTCTTCTTCTTCCAAAGAAATGAAGATGAACTCTTAATACCCGGTGGCTGTCTTCACCGAGACGCTCAAAGAATAGAGGAATTCTTAAAGTTCAGAAAATGAAATCTAAAGCTCCCACGAAGGGAGTGTGGAACTTTAAATTCTCGGCACTTCTGCAGTCCCCCGCCATTTTAGAAGATCTTCGCCGCATCGTTGACGCATAACACAATTCGCTCTGGAAAGGATACGGAAAGAGGCCGTCTGCACAATTTTGGAGGAATAAATTTTTTCTTTTTTTTTTTTTTCTTTTCTTTTTTTTTTTTGTGTGTAAGCAGGATATCTTTTTATGCGCAGAAGTGCTTTCACACATACCACCATTACCAGGATGCCAAAATCTAGAGGCTATCTCCGACTTTATTATTATTATTATTATTATTTTCCAAATATTAAATGCTTAATAAGAATCTCCAGATATTTACACTTCAATATTCATTACGCTATAAGAGTGTTAAGCCAAGTTAAACATTTTGTTGCCAATCATTTTGTATATTTCCCGTTCCAAAAGCCAAATAGTTTCTGAAATCTACATCCTAAAGCTGCCAGAAATGTTTTTGTGAAAGTCTTATACAGTCTTATACACAAAAGTGATCGGACACTTCGAATTTTTGAATTCTTTAGTGAACATAAAAACAAAAGGGAAGGATTTTATTTTGATTATATATAAGGTCAAAGTTTCATAAGGTATTTCTCCCGCCTTCCTCGCATGCTTTCGTAGTGCCACATCCATATATACATGTACACATACCTACATTTCTGGACTCGGTTCCGATAACAGAAGAGTAACGAACATTTCTCCAGAGGGAATATTAGCAACATTGCTTTCAAAACCATGCGAATTAAAACAGCCTTTAGATACGATCAACTTTGCTTTTTCTATAAAGTGAATCTTTACATTAGTATTAAAATGTCCAGTTACACGATTGTCTACACAGAATGAGATTTTCAATTTTTGAATAGTTTCATCATACGGTGGAGAGCTGTTTTTTAAAGATGCATTCAAACAAATAAAGGCTAGAAAAAATTTGACAGCTTGACAATGTCTATAAATTTCTTGCTCTTCATGACAAGAGTAAAATATCTGACGTATACACCACATGACTTCCTTGCACGTAATATTAATATTAAATTATGCGCATTTTGCATTTCATTTAAACTTATTTACTTTCATTTAAACTTATTAGATTGACTTAAATCTATTACGTCGATAGCCATAAACCACAATAGAATAAATGCACTCTTCAAAATTCATTATATTTGTTTACCATAGCTACACTCTGGCGCTAGGTTCACTAAACGCTGTTAAAGCGTTAAATCTCATTCATTCTTTAACTCAGAATGCACAAAAATTATGTATATCAACTGAAGAATCACCTAATCGTTAACAAATGTCCTATCTAAATACTATGATAAATCTAAAACGGTGTATAAAAGAAATTAAGCAAAAAACAAACAAACAACGACAAAAAAAAAAGAAACAGTTTTTCACAGACAATTCAATATTTCTCATTCAATTAATTCAGATCTCACTTCTCGCCAAGGCAAAAATATATAAAAACTCAAAATATCTATATTAAAAATTAGGAAGTGAATGTTAACTTATTTTCCTCAAATAAATTCAGAAATGGATTAAGAATAATATACTTCGCAATAATAAGAGAAGGTGTTATCTCTGTTGCTGCGAAGCTTAGTTTCTCTAGATTGGCAACAAATCCACTATTCTGCTAAGTTTCAAATGTAAACAAATATGTCCGCTATGGCCAAAATAATTAGGCTTAAACAAATTAAACAACTTTTAAATTGATGATAATTCTGCAGTTATAACATGTAGGCTAACTAAAGGCATAAAAACCTTAACTGGAAGATAAGAGCAACATAATTAAATCATTTTTAAAGCAGGAAGTGAACAATTTACAAAATATAAGAATAAAGAAAATGACCTGAGCCGAGTAATACAGTGGATATATATATGATATATATACATATATATATACTTTTTGTTGCGCCGATTGCAACCGGAATACGAAGTTCACATTTACATATTATAGCAGTCCTATACACAAAATTTCAACGTTCTGAGTCTACTCGTTTTTGAGTTAATGCGAGATACATACATACATAGGAGATACATACGCACAAACGAGACGAAACAAAATCTCTTCAGAATACATTTTGTGGTCAGCACGCTCGACGCGTAACCGAGAAGTCCGTGGTTCGATTCCCGGCGAAGGCGTTGCTCTTTTTTTTATCTCTCCGCCTTCTAAAAGAAAAATCTAATGACTCTACACTGGCGCTCGAACTAAAAAAGGTTGTGGATAATGATTCTCCACCACCGGGATTTCGCGATTGGGTCTCGAAAACCCCAATCGCCCTTTAAAAGGGGAAGTGTATAAGGTATTTCTCCCGCCTTCTTCGCATACCTTCGTGGTGTAGCGGTCAGCACGCTCGACGCGTAACCGAGAGGTCCATGGTTCGATTCCCGGCGAAGGCGTTGCTCATTTTTTATCTCTCTGGCTTCTTAAAAAAAACCTAATGACTCTACAGTTTTTATAGTAAATACACTAGCGGAAGTAGCTGATGCCAGTTAAGTTAGATTGAGATAAATGCATCTAACAACAGAGAGAACGATACCGCTGTAATCCTTCTCTAATAATGATGCAAAAAATACGATTCATAATCACGAACTTCCTCGTGGCAAGGAGCGCACGTTTACGCCTGTGGTTGACACAGCCTTGAGCACCTTACAGGTGACAGTGCGAATTACCTCAGTTCCGCCCCTCGCCCCAATTTTGATGAAGGACACCCCGAGGGGACGGATCCGAAGGCCGGGTCCGAGGTTGGTGGTGGGGAACTTCTCCTCCCCCACCACCAACCTCTCGAGAGGACTTTCGGCTCACCGCATATTTAGAGTGCCCCCATGCCGTACGGACACTATGCATTTACAAACATCTATGCCTTCTCCGAGATTCCAATCCGGGCCTTCGGCACGGCAGTCAGCAGCGCTAACCACTATACTGGTTGGGCGGCACCTTTGCTGCAGACCAAAGACGACTTATTTGCTCTTAGCTTAAATTGACTGTTGAACCTGTCGATTAAACACATTTATACTTCACATTTTAAGTACACTGCGCAAAAAAAAGGGGGGACTGTCTATATCTCCCGTTTTACTGGGCGGAATGACAAAATTCAAACTGCGTTTTTCATGTCTCGAAAGCGCGACTTAGGATATGTATTAAATTTATATATAGCATCGTTCAAATATTGGTATTTTGACACAAAATCAGACTTTTTCTGAAATGACATGCCAATTTTTTTTTCCATATTTCGATTCTACGATTTAAATGAATGCAAACTGACAAGTTTTGTAAAAATCGCGAGTCGTTTTTCAAAAATGAGCTCTCAAAATTTTAGCTCCTCAATGTCAATTCAGTTTGGTATGTATTTATTAATATCTCTTTTTTTTAAGAAACTTATTTGATTCCTTCCTATAGAGTTCGAAATTTAGGTTCATTCCAAATAAAATTCACCCATTCTCTATGATTTATTTTTAATTTTGTATTTTTAAATAATTTTTATAAATTTTTCGAAAAAACTTTTGAATTATAACCTATAAAATTTTTACAATCAACTTAAAGTAGGTGTATTTCTAAGCATACCTGTAAAAAAGCGCAACTTTTTATTCAAAATTTCCGAAGATATACGTGAATTTATATATTGGCGCATTTTGAAATTTGCATATTTGTTGAAAGCGATAATAACGAAAATGTGATTTACGTACTTTGTTAAAATTATTTGAAAGTAGAAGGATGTGACTTTTTTCCTCGCATCCACAGTGTAAAAAGGCAGGAAGAATGTCACTTTTTTTCTCACCCCTGCACAGTGCAAGGAGGTAAGAAAGGAAGGAGAGCCAAGCCTGCACTGAGAGTGAAGCATTGCTCCAAGGCTTCGGAGTCCAGATGGGGTGTTTTTTTGTTTACATTCAGTTTGCTCAATTTACAATGATTATAATTGTTTTACTCAGTTTATAATGATTATAAATATTATCTAAATATATAATAACCTTAACATTGAATTGTAAACATAAATTGAAATCCTGTTGACAAGTACATTTATAAAACTATTTAAGCAAGAATTGTTGGTACCGGAAACGCAATCTGTTAAAAGATATTGTAAAGCAAATATAAATTTAGAATACGTATTGTTGAAATTAAGGGTAAAAAAACTGATAAGTATAATTAAAAGAATTATTCCCATACGTTTTATAATAAGTCAGTTACAAGTTTTAAATAATATTTTTTTTAAAAAAACCTTTTTTTTTATTCCCTTTCAGAAATATTCGAAGAAAGTTAAGTACTAGTTAACATATTTCGCTATTAAAATAAAAGGTGCTGTAATTTGAAATAGACGTATTAGAGCATTCATTGTAAATTGGCTTAGATTTTTCTATTTAAAAGATGTTTCAGAAGCTAAAAAATCATGTCGTATTTGAAAAAAATATTTTAGAAGAAGCTCTATAAATAGAAAAGAAATAATACGCAATTTTAATATCCATAATACAATAAACTTTGATCTTAATTTTTGTAATCCTAAACCGAATAAAATCGAATTACCTTAATTTTTTTTCTAATGTAATTAACGAAAACTTGTGAAAATATTTCATTCAAATTAAACCGTTCTGAGCAAACTATTCTGTGAAAAGGAGATTGAAAGAGAAAAGGACATTGAAAGGGGTGAAAAGGACAAAGTACAGCATTTAATTCCGTTCAGAATGAAATGTCGTTTAAAAATGTATTTTTTTCAGGTACTTAGGACTCTGAAATATAGTAGAAAAAGAAAATATATACATTTATATGTATATTTACGACGCAATTACAAAATATTTACATCCGATCGTAACAAAACCCATTGATCTTAATGGTAAATAATGGAATGTTTTGGTCACCACGCAGGGATCGTCAGTGCTTCATAGCAGTGTATGGGGAAAACCGGTTAGGGGCCTCTCCTTCTTACTTCCTACCTCCATGGCACTGTGGATGGGAAGGAAAATAGGTTGCCACATATTAAGAAGTTCGCCAAGTGAACTATTCTTGCTTCAAACTGAAAAAAATTCTCCAAGTTAAATATTTAAATTTCTCCTTAAATTTTGCACCAAATTTTACAAAATTTAATATTTAGGCATAATTTGAGTCGTAGAAGCGAAATATGGAAAAAAAATTGGTATGTTATTTTTAAAAAAGTCTGATTTTGTGTCAAAATACCTATATTAGAAGGAACAGTACTTTACATCACTTAATTTGACTTGCTACTTGTCCACACTCCAATAGAAATAATGGTAAATTAATTAATTTAATTTAAAACTTACTTTTTACTTGCCTTTATTATATTATTTTAGTAATATTTAATTTAGTTTCTAGTTTATTTTTAGTATGTTAATAGTTTCTGTATCTTTTTTGTTTATATGCATATTCGTGTCGGGGATGTTTTTTGTGGGCAAGAGCTTCTAAATTAAATTGGTTTTCTAAAAAATTGGTATTATAAAGGGTATTGTTTTGTATTGGCTTTGATTTGTACTGTTCTAAAAGTTCCATTTGTTTAAATAGCCTTTGGTAGGTCACATCATTTGATTTTACTTTTGGTTTTGAATTTTACACTTGCCTACATAAACTGTAAGGTTTTAGTTAAACTAACAAAGTTTTATTTTAATTTATTCTATTCTATCTGTTCTCATTTTCAACTTCCCGTTAGAAGAAGCGCGCGTTTTTAGCTTTATGTTAATTTGAAGTAATTCCAAGTGCGTCAGTATTAGTAACTCTTGCTACGCAACATTTAGTTTAGAGGCCAACCTCGCGTTATAGCTCTGCGAGCAACGACTACTTAATTTCTATTTAGCTTTAGTTTAAATTTATCTGATTGTTCATTTTAGACCCAAGTGTGGTCTTTTACTTTCTGTATCCCTCCCGAGTTGGGAAGTGGTTTGTAAATAATAGTGATTTAATAAAAGAGGATTTTAAATCCCTTTCAAGTGCAGTTATTCTCCAACTCAATCACAGTATTTTACCACAGAACATAGCTGCATTCAGCTCCCTGTTCCAGATCAGGATTTAAGGAGTTCACGAGAGATGTTTGTCAAGAATATGCACCGAACACTCAGTCCTGACAAAATGACGAAACAGGAATTGAATAATTGAAGAGTTAGGTTTGAGGGCAACTTCCCCTTGATAAATTTGTCTTCTGCCCCAGCTCAACAATTATTCACTTATGTATATTTATTATTTTTAAGATTTAAAAAAAAATTATTACAATTTTATATTTGTTAATATACTTGCACCTGATTTACTTATGTTCTCAGAATTTAAATGATATTGTAGATTTGTTCGCAGCAATTTAAATTATTTATAATTTCTTTCAAACTTATTTATATAATTAATTTTTTACTTTAAATTGCTTTTTACGATTAGAAATTTTGTTAAATTCATATTAGAAAAAAGCTGTATATAAATCTAATATATATCCTAAGTCGTTTCGAGACATGGAAAACGCAATTTGAATTTCTTCAATCGGCGCAGTAGAACAGGAGATATAGAACTGCCTTTCTCCCCCTTCCCGCCATTTACATTTGTACTTAACTTTATTTTCTCGACACTTGTGATTTGACTTAAAATATAAACACAAAATGCAAGCTACTTATATCTACGGCCTGGAATGTGAAATAAATCAACTAATTGCAACGTCAGTACTTCTCGTGAAGTCGCCACACTTTAACTTAACTCTAATTAAAATAAACTGTGTCTGATGTCCGGTGATCACTTTTAATCTAACAGCAACGTCCGCGGCAATGAAGACGGTGGCAGTAGCGACAGCTAAATTCTCTACTGCCAGTCATGATGGTTATAGTGTTTCCTGTCAATTTAAACTATGCTTCTTAGCAAAAAATATCCATAAACCTTTGGACTGAGCGAGTTCGTAATAAAATAAGACTGAAGAATAAGATCTTCACTATTAATTGTACTGTCATTAGGATTTTTTTCTGAGGCAGGAGACGTGAAAACTAAGCAATGCCGGCGCCGGGACTCGAACCGATACCTCTCGAATACGCGCCGAGTGTGCTACCGTTACATCACGATGGCATACAGAAAGAAGGAAGAAAATACCTTATACAGTTAAAGTTAAGCAAAGCACAAAAAGTTAAAGTGAAGATCTTAAGCCACGCGGAATAAGAATTGCTTGATTTCTTTCACGGTAAGAAGCTGTGAAAATTGCAACCAGTTGATATATGTAGACGAAGAACTAAAATTTCTTAAATAGCTGTTAACAATTTGAAACTTTTGGATTCGAAAATCGCTGTTCTTGTTGAGAAATAAAAAGCAGAGGAAAATAATACAAAAGCAGTTAGTTTAACTGGAGAAAATATCTTCCATCTTTGTCACACATAAGGGATAAATAATCCTAAATCTTAAGTCCACTAAAACACATACTGTTAACCTTGTGGCTCTTCAGAACACTATCTTCGGCTTCAACAGCCACTTCTCATTATGGTAAACTGTTCAGCAATAAAGCGTATTGTAAAGCAGCGAAATCTGAGAGCGGGAAAAGAATCGAAAATAGGAATCACCCCGGCTAAAGAGGAGATAATGTCCGGAGATGAGAGTGGAAGGGAGTTGTTCTGTGGTTAAGTCTCAATTTCGTTCAAACCCCTACTGGAAGGAGATCGCCACCTCCTGTTTGATGCATTATGAGACAGGTTATTGCCAGAGAGATATGATATATATAAAGCGGGAAGCGAAATCTCGGCATATCAAGATAAATAGGCATGGGGGAGCAACTCTTCGGAAAGCATAAACTTCATTAGGTCCACCCCCCCTAGAAAGAAGAAAACGTCGAGCTCCATCCATTTGGATTAGATGACACACAATTCAATATAGGTCAGATCAAGTCCTCCCGGCTTCGAAATTTCTTTTCTTTTTGTTCTATTCTTCGAGAGAGGGTGAATCTAGCTATGCTCCGAATTATGTTACAAAATACTGGACGTTTTTGGTCATTGAAATTGTAACCAAAATTATATCAACGCGGGTATAACAGACTGTTTGCTACGACAGTTTATTTAAAACCCAACTAAAATTACCCAACATTTATTTACGTGTTTTAAATTATTCGTTGACTTGAATCATGTGAAAGAAAATTTTATGGTTAATTTATATTTATCATATTTATACTGATATCGGTTTTATTCATTTATATTATTTCATCTGATTTAAAGAGATCTGCGTGTATCGATATACGAGGCGTATTCGGAAACTAAGTACTGTTTTGAAAAAAAAATAGTAAAACAATTTTTTCGAATCCAATTTTATTTTTACATGAAAATACATGTCTTAAACTATTATTCAACATAGTTTCCGCCAATGATCAAACACTTGTCATAGCGGGTGACCAGTTTTTGTATACCATCGTCAAAGAAACTTCCCGCCAGTTTCAATATTTTTAGTGTCATCGTCAGATCCAAAGCGCTTGCCACCAAGCTTGCGCTTCATGTGCAGGAACAAGTGATAGTCGGACGGCGCCAAGTCCGGGCTGTACGGCGGGTGATCGAACTGCCCCAATGTAACTGTCGAATTAACGATTGAGTGACACCGGCAGTATGGGGCCAAGCATTGTCATGGAGCAACACAATTCCTTTACTGAGCATTCCTCTTCGTTTGTTTTGAATGGCACGCCTCAGTTTTGTTAAAGTCTCACAATATCGTGCCTCATGAATGGTTTCACCTCTGGGAAGAAATTCAGTAAGCAAAACGCCTTTCCTATCCCAGAAGACAGTGCACATGATTTTTTGTGATGACATTGTCACTTTGAACTTTTGTTTTTTCGGAGAATGACTGTGTCTCCACTCCATCGATTGTTGTTTCGATTCTGGTGTGAAATGACACACTCAAGTTTCGTCACCTGTCACAATTTGGTTTAAAAAGTTTTCTCCCTCATCACTGTGCCGCGTAAGAAATGTCAGGGCACTACCAAGTCGCTTTGTTTTGTGAAGATCAGTGAGCATTTTTGGAACCCATTGGGAACAGTTTGCGATAATTCAAGCGGTCAGACACAATTTCGAACAAAACAGTGCGTGAAATTTGTGGAAATGCCTCCGAAAGAGTTGTCATTGCGAAGCGTCTGTTCTCATGAATTGCTTCATCAACTTTCCTTACCAAATCATCGGCGACAAAAGAAGGCCGACCACTCCGAGCCTCGGCGTGGACATTCGTTCGACCTGCAATAAACATTCTTACCCACTTTCTCACCATTCCATCACTTATCGCGTATTCACCGTAAACTTCTGTCACTTGACAATAAATTTCGGCCGGTTTAACATTCCTCGCGTTCAAAAATTTAATCACGGTACGAATCTCACAGTCAGCGGGAGAACTAATTGTCACATTGGAGAGAACATTTTGAATGTGCACAGCAAACTGAAAACACAAGATGGAGCAACCAAAATGGCGACAATTGAAAGTTAGTGAACAAGAAAGACTAGTGCGCATGCGCGGGACGCCTACCACAGCGCTGCGACGCGCTAGAATGAAACGGTACTCAGTTTCCGAATACGCTACGTATCATCTAATTAGATAAAATTCACTTTGTAGAGTCATTAGAAATTTTTGTCTAGAAGATATAAAAAATGTGCAATGCCGCCGCCCTTGCCGGCAATTATTATTATTCCCGATAATTACTACTATGTATAATTACCGATACGATCTCTGGCCAATTAAAATTATAATTTTAATGGCGTAAATGACGCAGAATTACTACTTGGGCTATGATATTCTTAACATTCTTCGACGGCTTTCACCAAGGCTGTTCAGAGGCCGTTCGCACATTTGTAGACGATTTGCATTGTAACTACAGAAATATTTTCCCCCCCCCCCCCAAATTGACGTTTTTAATATTCTATTTGATAAGCCTTAATCTTCAGTATCTTTATATATCGTAATTTCCAAGACAATAAAAACTTTCGTAGTATCGGAACAGGTATTCTATCTCATTGCTCTAGAACAGCTTTCCAAAGTCTAAAGAGGTTGTAGGTCGACGTTCGGACAACACATTTTAAAAGTTCAAAAGCCCAAAAATACATCGGTGATAGATCCAGATATTTAGTAGGGATATGAGGGAAAATTATGGCCTTGATGCTCATTTCTTGTTTCATTTTTTTTTCAGGAAGTTAACGGCAATTTTAACATCTCTCTACGTTTTTTGTCTTGATGTCAACACATTTTGTGAAAAGAGAAGGTATTTCATATTCGAAAATTGGCTATAAAATATATTTTTGATAATATGTGGTGTTGAACCTAACATTTTCCTTTACTCTCTTTGTTTTTAATTTGACGTTAAATAAATTTAAAAAAATGAGATCCATCATAAATCTCTTTGAAAAACTTTTCTAGATTCTTTGAACCGTGTTTTAAGATTTTTTCTCCTCTTTGATGTAATACTGGATCTCTTTATATGTATTTTTTATTGAAAATTTTAAAATCCTTGCGAGTCGCATTGTATTACGCAAAACTTACAGAGGTAAGTAAAAAAAACAAGCAAATACAACAACACAACACAAAATAAAATAAACTTACAAATTCACATATGACACGCAAGAGATAAATTTACAGAAGAAAGAAAAAGCCATTTTATCTTGGACAAATCCGTGAAGAGGAGGAGGAAATTGAATATTCACAGAGTTCAGCCTAGAAATGAGTTCTTTTCATCATTCTTTGAACAATAGAACAGCAAATGTTCGACATTTTGCACTCCCCGAAACTGCAGGAACACAAGTCTGTACTAGATAACCCAAATTTCTTCAGATATAAATGAAATTATTATGTCCAGTTAGAAATTTGGTAATTTCAAAATTGTAGAAAAAGTGTTTATTATTCAGTCTCTGACGAATGGAAATTTAGTCAAGGAGGCAGTGGTAGAATTCCTGTATAATTCATTCCACTTGATTATTGTATCATCCCTACTTTATTCCTTGAAAAATTACTACGGCGGTACCATTGGCATATTTACGCGAAAATTTGTCGCTTGTTTTGCCAACTAGTCAGTCCTTTCGTTTCATAGATTGCCAGTGTGGCCACGAACATGAGAAAAGATGACACCAACATCTTTATTAATAAGGTCTTTAATAATGGCATGAGAAGTGGCAATTAATATATTACATGAAAAGACATTCCCAAGAGAATACATACTCTTTATATTGTAGACATTTAAATACGTCCAAGATTCATCTATTATGACAACATTTTTCCATTTTTGTCCGGATAAATGTTTCTCATAAAGAATTCTGTAGCGCGTTCTACTACACTACTTTTTCCTCTTTTTAATATTCAAATTAGCATTAACCGCTTTGTTTACAGTTGACACTCGGCAATTTAATGATTTTGCCACTGTTTTAATGATTTTGCCACTTCGCGGAATTTCTATTAACAGTGAAGATGTTACCTTCGCAAAATTCGAAACATTAGGTTTTTTTCCTTGGATATGTATTTGTAACAATTTTTCCCCTTGAAGCCAAATTTTAATATTTTTCCCCTTTCTTGTTGACAATATTGCCTAACGTACAACCATGCCTTTCGCGGTGTTTTGTGTGATAACTAGAACGAATAATTTTCTTCGGAAAGAGCACAGACATAGCCTTTCGTCCACTGCTTCTTTGAAACTGCCATTTTGCGTGAAAACAAGACTGTCAAGCAGCAGACGATAACTGATACTTTCAAAAATATAGTTGCAGTTCAAAAACAAATTTCCAAGAAGACGAATATCTGCGAAGTGAAAGAAAAATCGCTATAGCGAAGGAAAATCGTCTAAAAAATATTCTAACAGCCTCTGTATTATTAAACGTATTAGCGATTTTCATTTCTTCCAAGGTAAGTGCGATGCAACATAACGACGAGCGTGACACAATGCAACGATCACGCATATTTGACTGTGTCACTTAAGCTATTCCGAATCATTATCGGAATTCGCAAGTCTTGTTTCGGGTAAAATATGACCTCCGAGAGCGGAACTCTTACGCAACCAGATTCCAGACGAGAGCATCTCCTCCCTCGGGGTGGAGGGAAGGGAGAGAAGGATCGAGGGGGGAAGAGAAGATGATGGACGAGCAGATTAATGCCTAATAACGGTCACAGAGTGCAGGGTCAATTGTCATTCCGTCCGTAGTGTCATCTTCCCCGCCACGATGATGAAAGCACATATGTCAAGGCGCCCCTTCTTGATTAAAGCTCACGCAGAAAGCTCCCACCAGATGACACCCGAGGCGCTATTTATCTCACATCGCCACAAGTGAGGCTCGCTTCACTCTCTTTGCGTCATACGTGGAGCAATTCGTACCCGGCAACTAGAACAAAACAAAAAATGATAAAAGTGTACCGCAAAGGTTGCAAAATGATCTGGATTTAGATGAGAGCGTATCTCGGCGGCTTGGTGTGGGTGAATTTGCTTCGCAAAACATTTAACACGTTTATATTTTTACGGCTATGTCAGTAAGCGAAATGTGTATAAGTATTGCTTACTCGAAAAGGTATTTATACTTTTAATCTTATCTTTTAATGCATCAGAAAAGTAAACCGATATTGCTTGCAAAGGAAACAAGAATTTTTGCTGTGATTGGATCGGCTCGTTGTGGATGGATTCCGTGGTACCGTATTTCTTCCTTTCCGAGACGTATCATTTTTATTTCCTTGTACGAAGTACATCGGGAAAAATTTCAGATAATGTATTTCAAAGGAAATAACCACTTTGACCGTTTCCGTATCCATTTGGATGAGGATTTTGGGTGATGTCTATATGTACGAACAGAATAAAGTATAAGGTTTTAGTTTAAACTAACAAACTTTTATGTTAATTTTGCTCTTTCCTGTAAGTTCTTATTTCAACTTCCCGTTAGAATGAGCGCGCGTTTCAGCTTTATGCTAATTTGAAGTGGAGCCAAGTTTGCATTTAAAGGTTAACGAGGAACTTCTCGGTGTGAGAGAGCTTTGAGTCTCGGATCACTGCGGCTCTGTTCGACGTCCACTTGACTAGCTAGTGTTTAAATTCTAAGCCTTAGCGCTGTTACGCTATTACTTATTGAAGTGCGTTAGTATTAGCTAAATCTTGCTACGCACCATGGATCGTTTAGCATAGAGGCCAACCACGCGTTCATAGCTCTGTGAGCAACGACTACTTAATTTCTATTTAACTTTATTTTAAATTATTGGATTGTTTAAGTTAGACCCGAGTGCGGTCATTATTTTCTGTTATCCCTTCCGAGTCGGGAAGTGGCTGTATATAGTGGTTTAATAAAAGAGGATTTTAAATCCTTGTTACTTGCAGTTATTCTACCACTTAACCGCAGTATTCTACCACAGAACATAGCTGCATTCAGCTCCCTGTTCGAGATCAGGACTTTAACTACTTCACGAATATGTTCGCCAAAAGTATGCACAGAATACTCAGTCCTGACAAAAGAACTCTTTTCCAAAATGGATTTAAAATGGTTTCAAAAGAGACTTTTTGTATTATCTACGTATATGTTACCGGCGAAGTTTGAAATCCGGCGTTCTATAGAATGCCTAAAACTAGCCGGCAATGTATGAAACGATTCATATTTCACACATTTCCCAGGCATTCTATAGAATGTCAAATGTCAAACCGGCAAAGTATAAGATACATTTCCGATTCGTTTAAAAGAACAGAAACTACTTTCCAGAAGTTAGTAAATGACGTAAAAAAGGCAAAATTACTATTAAGAAGGAACCACGGGGCAACTGGATCCTGAATTGCTAGGATGTGATGTTTGTAGAAAGCAAAAGTACATTCATTTACCCTGTTAAAGAAAGCGTCAGTACTATACAGTATATGTCACGGACGCTGAGTTATTTTTATTTCCCGAAAACTTATTTGAGTACCGTACACGGACGATGTGACAGAAATGTTGAAAGAATTTCCAACGAAATACAAAAACCGTTACACGTAATGATATTGAACTGTACAACCACTTTTGTGAGCCCTGCCAAAAAAAAAAAAAAAAAAAGGTATTGAAAGAGGGCATTTCTGATTTTAATTTCCGTTGTCAGGTAACTCTTATTGATTCCCAGTCTCAGCCAGATAGAAAATACAAACTTATTATGTCGTATCAACATCACCCCACTATTTTCTTTTACATATTTCGAATAACAGACTTTTAATGGCAGGCTTTCATTAAGTTTTCAAAATAACATTTGTATTTTTTGAGGAATGAACGTCTTTTAAATCATAGCCTTATCATAACCTTTTTTTCATACTTTGCCTAAAGAGCATTTGTCGTCTATAGAATGTCTAGGGAAAGTATGTAGTAATTATCATATTTCATACTTTGCCTAAAAACGTCCGGCATTCTATACAATACCTAAGCATTCTATAGAATGCCGGCGTTTCACACTTTGCCGGTGACATATTATCTCGCATAACTCAAAAACGATTAGCTGTAGAATGTTGAAATTTTATACATGAGACTACTATAACATCTAGTTGTGCACCTCCCTTTTTTATTGCAATCCGCAATTCCAAACGTATATACGTATATGTATGCGTGCATATACTCACCTCCTTATCCGGACTTTTTTTTTTTTTCGTAATCTTTGGTCGTAGTTACATACTGCCACTTACAGAAATGTTTTAAATGACGAAAATATTTATGTTTGGGCAATGTTAAATTAATTAAAAAAATTAATTTTCGTTAAGTAGCCAAATCAAACTTTTAACGCGGTCTCCTGGTACATCTGGGGAAGTTTTTAATACTCGTTATGAAAAAATAAAATTATAAGAAGTTTGACTCCTGGGAACCAAAGTTAACCGGGATATTTAATTTCAAAATTTGCAATTTTTGATGTCATTTTCCACTTGCCTCGAGGGATCGGTTGATGAAGTTAGAATAATTCGAGGAAATAAATGCAGCAAAAAGGGTATAATTTCATAAGCGGCACGTGGAAGTATTTTGGCGAACACAGCAGATTTTTTTTTTTCATATAAGCATCATTAGAAACGAGAAGCATTTTAGAATGCATTGCGTTTTACATTCGCATATGTTCTCCAATTTCTCTTTCATTCCTATGTAATAAATTTTAATAAATTAATAGATTTAAACGCGAATGTTTTCGCTGTTAATAAATCGAACTTTATTATTTAAAAGTATTTACTAAATTTCTTTCAGTATTTTTTTTCATTATTTTATAGGCGTAGAATGAAAGAATTTTTTTTTGTTTCGTTGCACTCATATTAAGGAATGTGTTTTAAAATCAATGGTTGTTGGTTTTCAAAGGTTGTTTAGCATTAAAAAAAATATTAGAATTTAATTTCAATTTCGAATCTGTGGGATTTTATATGGCAAAAACATGACGATTATTTTCCAGATTTTCAATCAAATACTTCTTTCACTCCCAATCCCTCGCTTTATAAAATCTAATACAGTTTTAGTCACCGCCCATAAGAGGAAAGCTATTTGCTAGCCAAATTGAAAGAGTTTGAAACATATTCTACTCGGATTGGTTTTGTAAATACAGTACAACTCCAATTATCCGAACTCCGACTATCCGGATCGTTGATTATCTGTATCGCTTTCGGAATGTAAGAAAAAAATTAAGACGGAAACGTTTCGTCCTTTACCACGGCTTCTAAAAACAAGGTGTTGCGTCATCGTTAGCAGATAAGTTAAAAATTCTAGAACAATCAGATAAACAGTTGACTGAAATGTACGGCGTTGGACAATCGACGATTTCAGACATTAACTCTCTGAGGGGTAGGAAAAGGCAATTAACTTTTTCAACAAAAATCTTGTTTTATTTTCTATATCAGATGTTACAATGAAATTATTTGCGACAATTACGCATATCTTGTGCAAGACGCGTGAAAAAAATTACCACTTCTGGTGGTTAGTGTCAGCGACCACCGCCCACAGAACACATCCCTACAAATCAGTCTCTATGGTACTCATGGAAACGGTTTTTCTTTTTCAAGCAGAGTGCAACTTTGCATGTGCTTCATTCCCACACTGTTCTTACAGGCTTTTTCTTAGTACTGCAGAGTGCACATCGTCTTAAGGTTGTCTTCGATGGCTGATGCTTATTTTCTTGAAGTCGAATTACTGCATCAACTACTGGCTTATGTTTCTTGATTACCATCTACAATAGAACTTTAGAAACGGTCAGTCTTGAAAACTATTCACGCGAGTGAGTAAGACGTTACCATCTGCAATAGAACTTCAGAAACGGTCAGTCTTGAAAAATATTTACGAGTGAGTAAAACGTTACCATCTGCAATATAACTTCAGAAACGGTCAGTTATGAAAACTAGTCACACGAGTGAGTAAGACGTTACCATCTGCAATAGAACTTCAGAAACGGTCCGTCTTGAAAACTATTCACGCGAGTGAGTAAGACGTTACCATCTGCAATAGAACTTCATATGAAAACTAGTCACACGAGTGAGTAAGACGTTACCATCTGCAATAGAACTTCAGAAACGGTCAGTCTTGAAAACTATTCACGCGAGTGAGTAAGACGTTACCATCTGCAATAGAACTTCAGAAACGGTCAGTCTTGAAAACTATTCACGCGAGTGAGTAAGACGTTCAATAGAAAAGGTGGTTACTGTAGGTAACCGCCGCGCTTCAAAGAGTTAAAAGAAGGAAATGGTGTGTAATTCGTCAGACCCTGGATTTGATGAACTTATTGAAAGTGTGAGAGGAGAAAGTGTCGAGGAAGAAGATGACCTTAATATCGAAGTTGAAGCAGCCACTGGGGGAGGTCTAAGCTAGGGAAGCGTCTGCCGGACTTTAAACTCCGTTGAAGTGGATGAAGAGTCACCCTGAGTGTGACCACATGCAACTTCTCACTGTCAAGCGGATGTACGAATTGGCTCTTCGAAAATAGATGAAGACAGGCAAACAGCTTACTTTGACCGAGATGTTCGGCAAGCAATGACTTTCAGCACTTGTAAGCATTGTACAGTACTACATGTACACTGCGAAAAAAAAGTGGGGGGACAGTTCTATATCTCCCGTTCTACTGGGCCGATTGACGAAATTCAAACTGCGTTTTTCATGTCTCAAAAGCACGACTTAAGATATATATATAGCATCATTACAACATAGGTATTTCGACACAAAATCACACTTTTTCTGAAAAACAGTGTCCATTTTTTTTAGATATTTCTATTAAACGCCTCCGATTATGCCTAGATATTAATTTTTGTAAAATTTGGTGCGAAATTTACGGAGACATTAGAAAATTTATCTTGGCGTAATTTTTTCAGTTTTCGCCAAGAATAATTTACTTGGCGAACTTCTTTATTTATAGCACCTATTTTCCTTTTCTTTTTTTTTTTTTTTTTATTGCAGACAAGCCGAAGAAAAGTTATCGCTCATACTTTCAAATAATTTTAGCAAAGTGCATAAACCACATTTGTGTTATTATCGCTTTTAAAAAATATCCAAATTTCAAAGCGCGCAAATATATGAATTCACGGATATCGTAGGAAATTCTGAATAAAAAACTCTACTTTTTTGCAGTTATACTTAGAAATACATCTACTTCAAGGTGACGGAAAAAATTGTATAGATTATAATTCAAAATGCTTTTCTAAAAATTTATAAAAATTATTTAAAAATATAAATTTTAAAAGTGACTCATCATAAATGGTGTGCTTTTTTTTTTTGTGTGAAAGAAGGAATCAGGTAAGTTTAATAAAAAAAATATTAATATATATAAAAAGATATTAATAAATATATATAAAATTCAATTAACATGGAGCAGCTAAAATTTTGAGAGCTATGTTTTTAAAAACGAATCGTGCGATTTTTACAAAATTAGGTTGTTTGGCATAATTTGAGTCGTAGAATCGAAATATGGAAAAAATTGGCATGTCATTTCACAAAAAGTCCGATTTTGTGTCAAAATACTTATATTAGAATAACGCGATATATAAATCTAGTACGTATCCTAAGTCGTGCTTTCGAGACATGAAAAATGCAATTTGAATTTTGTCAATCGCCCCAGTAGAACGGAAGATATAAAACTGTCTCCCCACCCCCCCCTTTTTTGGGGGCAGTGTGCATGTACGCAAAAGTGTTGCCTTTTAATTTTAATTATTTACAAAATTTTTTTTTTCTTTAAAAATGTTTTTTCGCCCTTTTCAACATACGGCATATATAGTAATTAATTAAAGTGTCCGTAGACCTTTCTCCGGAAAAAAAATCGAATTATCCAAATGTGGTCCGGTCCCAGTTGATTCCTTTAATTGGAGTTCTATTGTATTTAAATATCCGTTTTACGCAAACGCCAGTTAAGCAACAGAAATTTAACTATAATTTCTACAGTGCATCACAAAACCAGAAGAAATTAATTTCAAAAAAGCTTGCATTTCAGTCAAATTCGTATGAAATTCAAGTTAAAGAAACACTCGCTTTTGTTCCGAACTTTCAACATAAAAAAAAAAAAAAAAAAAAAAAAACTTAAACACATGCTATTGGCTTCCGCAGCACATCGGTAACTTTCTTGTTGGAAGAGGACAGGTTTTTCTTTCTAGTCTTGGTCTATGCGTAGACATTTCAGTTCTATTTGACCAAAACTGCAGGCAAGTCGTTACTCTACCAATTCTATACTTAGGCAAAATACTGTTGCGAAAAATTTGGCGGTTGCGCCTGTATGTAAGCTTTCCGGCATAGCACTATGGTTGCCATAAAATAGTGTATGAGAGGGTTGCCAGATTGGCGACTTTATGCCCATTTAGCGACAAATCGGCGATATCCCATGGTCCAATCGGGAAGCTTCTAGAATAACTTCCTGTCGAGATATTTCTCGAAACCTATGGAACCTAAGGAAAAGCTATATAAACCCTTGCGTTTCTGAGAGCCGGCATTGTGAGAATTATGAGAATAGCTGCTTACTGTGAGTGCTAAGCTACGCGAGAGTTTTGTGAACGGAAAGCGATCGAGATAGTGCTTTGCCGTTAAGCTACCTTTACAGTATAGCTTGACAGTGTATTGGTGATTGTTCCAGGGTGTTTATTATAAGTTTAGTGTTGCCGTGAAGCTACCTTTACAGTTACAGCCTGAAGCTGTGTTGCTGATTTTTTCAGCGTATTTATTGTAGATTTTCGACGCTTTTAAAGGTAATTTTGGAACTGTGCTGTAAATAGTGATTCTTGTAAATAAATTGTACTTTTTATTGTTCTGCATCGTGTTTTCATCGGATACTCTCAAATCCACGAACCCGTATAACGCAGCAAAACTTTCCGTTCCATGTAAAAGAAAAAAAAAAATGTTAAAGGCACACGTAGTCAGATCCAATGTGTTAACTAGCATATAATTTCGAGGATGAATTTCAACATCCGACAGACCTCAGACAAAAATAATGAGAAGCTGGTTACTATATTTACTAGAGTATAAGGTATTTTCTCCCTGCTTCGTGGTGTAACGGTTAGCACACTCGGCGCGTGTTCGAGAAGTTCAAGTTCGAGTCCCGGCGAGGGTATTGCTCATTTTTCGTGTTTCTGGATCAGAAAAATCTAATAACTCTACAGTGACGCCCGAATTAAAAGATGGTGAATGATGATCCTTCACCACCAGGATTTGTCAGTTGGGTCCCCTAATCCCCAGTCGCCCTTTAAAAGGGAGAGTACATAAAGTATTTTCTTCCTCTTTCCAGCATGACTTGGTGGTGTAACGTTAGCACACTCGGCGCGTATTCGAGAGGTCTAGGTTCGAATCCCGGCGAGAGGATTGCTCATTTTTCGTGTTTCCAATTTCAGAAATCCTAATGACTCTACAAGAGCAACAACAAAGAATTTAAGACAGTATAAGTACGCTTTTAAGTACGCTTGTGTCCACTAAGTAATTTTTCACGTTTCTCACTCCGGAGGAGGATTTCTTTGCAAAACTTATTTCCAAAGTTTAGTTTATTTTCAGTTTTATTTTGTAGAGTTTGTTTTTGTGTGTTCTTTACATATAAGTGATTACATTATGTGAATTTTGCTATGTACCCAAATACAGCGTAAATTTGTTGATTTCCCAAAAGAAAAAAGTAAAATACTGTGTCAATAATATGAAATCGGAAGAATTTTAAGCTACGATTCGCCATTTTGCACACCTCGTTGAAATTTAAAAAACTTAAATTGCCATTGATCGAGCCTCGAATCGAACAAAGAGACGAAACAATGACCATCTGAAGTTTTTCTTTCATCATCCGTCATCCATCATTGTTTCCTTTCCTTTATTGGGTAGAAAGACTCGATCATGATTCGATAGTTTCAATCATCTCGAGCCATTCTCGAGGCGCTAGTAGATTTTAAAAGGACGGGAAAAGATTTCGAATGGGCCAGTCATAAGAACTCAATGACGTCAGTATTAATCTACAGCTGGGACTGAAAGGGGGGGAGACAGAGGTTCTGCTTGTCAAAAGAGGTTATTTCTCTCGTAATGCTCCTAAGCCTCCGAGAATCGGTAAGTAGCTGTGTGTCAAAAAGCGGGGTCGCGCCGTTTGTCGTCTCCCGAAAATTCAACGGTGTGTAAAACGCCATTTTCTCCGCGGACCATCAATATTTCTGTCATCACTCCGACATGCGGCGGGTGGGGTGAGGTTGACGCTTCAAGTCAAACACCGCCGTAGATATAAAACAAGAAAAAGGAAAGGTTGAAAGAGTCGAAAACATCCCGCGCACATACAAATGTTGGCATTTGTCGAACTTCTGGTTAGATGAGCAGCGCTTTTATGTTCTGCGGTTCGCTTTCACTTTTCGGGAGGGAATCTAACGACGTCGAGAAACATACCGGAATGTCAACTAAGCTCTCGTGTTCCCTGCCATTCGGTCGCGATTTATAGTGTTTCCCACCCTCCCCTAACCCTGACTTCTTCTTTCTTCTTCTTGTTCGTACTACGCATCACAGATTTGTATATGAAAATGCAGTACGAACTCCAAAACGAAAAGACTGCTCAGGTGGTGTTCGAACTTCGGCATACCTTTCATAAAATTCTTAAAGACTGGTGTACTACTAAGATATAAATTTCGATCCCAACAGGACTTCATTTCTAAAATTAGAAGTGCCGGAGTCCTAAGCGTTTCAGATTTTAAATTACGTCCAAAGGGGCGTTTTTTTAGCAGTTTGTGTATTACCTTTATTTATTAACTATCATGTTCTTCGCCCTTAAACCATGAAATTCAGTTAAAGAAGAATATCGCAAAATAATTTTAAACTGAGCATACTTTTAGAATTTCCTAGACACAGTCTCACGCGCTGGAGATAAAAATGTTTTTTTCTGTACAACGCTGCAATGGCCCGCTTTGAAATCCTCGAGCTTGTTCATCAAAATTCGTTAAAGCTTTACAAAATATGAAAATCGATAATAAAACAAATTCAAAATTTCAAATTTGAGCTTCTAGATGCCCATATTCGCAGCAAGATTACGTCATTCAAAATTCGATGGCTCCAGGTACCGTCGTTTCATCGCAATGCGAGAAACATACATACATTTATGCAGATTCTTCATTGTTTAATTTCTTTAAATATAGTACAGAGCTGCAATATTGGGTGGCAACACTTTGAAAAGTGAACCGACATTTAATATTTCCGACGCAAAATCGCAAAACAAAAACAATAGTCCTTCAGGGGCAAAGCCCCTTTGGACTAACAAATAAATAAAAATTAAAATAACTGAGTTATTAAATTGAAGCTAAAAGAAATGTTAAGAGATAAATAGAAATTTAATAAACTATTAAATTGATTATAAACATTTAAATAAAAATAAACTATTGGCCATCGTCTTATTTTGGGCTCCGACTGGAATTACTACTCCACGCAGAAGCTAAGAAGGGCCTCAGCCGATCTCCGTTTGAATTTAAGCCCTCATTATACATATAGTGTACTATTTTAAGGTATCATAGATATAAAAGCTATTGAAAATGGTAAATGGAACATCAATGAAAAATAATAAAACGATTAAAGCGTTACAAAGGAGAAGAGTGAGAATTCTAGAAACAGTATCAGGACATGAAAGGAAATTTTAACGGAAACGTGTAGCTTTGAAAATAAAGAGGGAAGAGTCCAAAACTTTCTGATCGCGATGCCCTGTCGATATAATTCTATATAATTCTTCTAGTCATCAAACAGAAATTTTCCTTGAATGCGGTCCAATAACAACTTTCTGTACAACGTTGCCATTGCTCCTTAAGTGTAAGGGTCCCCCTTGTTTTGTTACATCGTTCAAAAAGTGTACAGGAGTTCTGCAGTAGGAACTCATTAGCCTGGCACTACCAGCTCAGGAACGAAAAATTAACCCTCCCTCATACGTTCGTCGTATTTCCTGGAAAATATTCCTTTGGACATGCGGGCGGGGGCTTTTCTTTCCTTAAAAGTCTCAACCTCTGTCCGAGGTTTGTGTCCTAAAGAAAGATAGGCCTTCATTTAGAAGTTAGAATCGATTTTTAAGGCTTATTTATTACTGAAATAAAATTAATTTGCTGAAATAGTTGTTAACTTACGTAAAAAAAGTGTCAGAGCCCTTTTATTTAGGGTGTAAGATCGTACCTTCTTAGCTACCAGGAAGTTAAAATTATCTGTGCGAGTCGCTAATGCGTAAAGAATACCAGCATAGAAGATGGGTAAAATAGCCCTTTATTATTCGTCGAATTCTTAACATAAAATGTACGCAGTCCGTGCTAACGAAAACACCGACAACTTGCGGTGCAACTTAAAAATAGTTCACAATAAATTCAAAGAATATGGCTGGACTAACAATTTAGTTTAAGGCTAAAGAGGCTGATTCAGCAACCTATCCGGCGCTGTACTTATTAAATGGCCAAAAATGGCGCATCAGAAACACCTCGTGACAGCAAGGACAAAGTAGTAACGTGCGCTGGCTAGCGAAATCCTGCTCTGAATAAACTACGAGATTCGTCCGTTTAAATACTCACTTCACTTGTGTTTAAATTTGCATCCTGGCCAGGAAATGCGGGGGGAGGAAAATGAGAGGTTCAGGGAAGGTACCAAAACTTAAAAGAATTCGTTATGCAAAATAAGCGAAACCCTACAAGGGTTTCGGTGCGCTCCGGTTAAAATTATGATTTATCTCAAAAACTGAGAAGTACCGGGCCGGCCCTCACTGAGCTCCAGAACAGTTTAAGCTCTCCCCAAAAGAAAGTGGCAATTTGTTACTGATAGCTTATCTGTATATTTTCCTAGATGGTTCTTCCAGCAAAATCACGAAACACTGATAATTTGCCCTGCATCCAACATCCCAAAGGGGAGTTTTTTAACGTTTTGTGTGTTACCTTTATTTTTTAAATATTTCTTCGCACTCAAACCATAAAATTCAGTTCAACAGCAATATCGCAAAATAATTTTAAATTGTGCATATCTTAGAATTTTCGATACATAGTCTCACGCGCTGGAGATAAAAATGGGTTTTCTGTACAACGTTGCCATGGCTCGCTTTGAAATCCTTAAGTTTGTTAATCAAAAATTCGTTAAAGTTTTACAAAATGTGTGAATCGATAACTAAACAAATTCCAAATTTGGTCTTCCAGATGCCCATATTCGCAGTAAGATTACGTCATTCAAGATTCGATGGCTCTAGGTGCCTTGTTTTATCACGATGCGAGAAACATGCATACATTTGTACACATTCTTCATTATTTAATTTCTTTAAATTTAATGCAGCGTTGCAATATTGGGTGGCAACACTTTGAAAAGTGAACCGACATTTAATGTTTCCGACGCAAAATGCCGAAACGAAAACAATAGTCCTTCAGGCACAAAGCCCCTTTGGACTAATTAGTAGTTCTGGATAATTTTTAAGAAAACTTTGGCGGAAAGGTATTGCCATCTGAAATATCTAAAAAGTATACAAGAAATATATGCTCTTTTTTCTCTATATTGCTAAGCCTAAGATATCTTTTTCTCGTAATAATTCTTTACTATTAGGCGTGGATTTTACGCATTTAAAAGTAAAGCCTTTGAAAATATATTGCTAATTTGTATATTTATTTTGGTATTCAATACGAAATTTTTCAGGTATACTCTAAAACCGCAATGAATAGAACTTTTAAATTGAAGCAATTTCCTACGCACAAAAACAACGCTCATTTCGCGGTTTCCAGCACAAAATCATGGACGGTCAAGATCACTCAGCGATGCAAAAACAATCCAACAATGAAAGCTCCCGCTGTTGCGAGAATTTAAATGGAAATATGCCTTCGTAATAGAATCCTAAGAAATAAAAAAAATATCTGAAAATCTTCAAATAATAGAAAAACATCGAAACAGGAAAAAATTCTTCGAGTGGTAAGGATTCGGCGAATCTTCCCGACTTGCACAATGGCTCTTGTATATCCACATCGGGTTGCCAAGCAAATTCTGAAAGGGAAAGCATATTATGAGAGAACTATGCAAATGGTCTCCAAAGTATTATCCATTTTTCTTGCAGGGATAAAAAGCCACTTTTCGGAATATCCGTGGAAGAAAGGTGGGTTGGGGATGAACATCCAATTTCCTTTGAAAAGAGACGGATTTGAAAGCGCGAGCTTTAGATGGAACTGATGGGGGCAATTTGGATTTTTTTTTCAACTACCTTTCTTAATGGCCCCTATCGTTGGCAGCTAAAAATATTTTTAAGTAGGTAGCGCTGCACGAGATCTCTTGGCTGCGCGAGATGCAGAAGTGTGAAATTAGAAAATTTAGTTGAATTATTTAAAAGGAACGTGGGCTACTTTTGATAATTTTAAGAAAACCATTATACAGAGAATACTATTCTGATTTAGATATTTAAAAATTTCCGAAAAAATTCAAATTTTCGTCTGCTTTAAGTTTAGGTGTTTATGAGGATAACTCTGTTTTGCATACAGAGTTCATTTTAAATAACCCGGCAGGGCATAATTTAAGATTTATTTCCCGTTACTGTAATATATGTTCATATAATTAATATAATTATACGGACAGATCTGTGATTAAAGTTACGTATTCAAGGTGAGCTGCTTTTATATTGTTTACAGCTTTCAACAATTAATATAGTTTCTTGTGGTAATTTATTATCACTTTTCAAGAGAAAGCTGTAGAGTCATTAGGATTTTTGAAGCAAGAGGCGTGAAAAATGCGCAATGCCCTCGCCTGGGTTAGAATCTGGACCACTGGAATGCGTGACGAGTGTGCTATCGTTACACGCGAGGGCGTGCTGGAAAGAAAGTACCGTAGAGACCGCCCCTTTTAATGGGCGACTGGGAATAAAGGGACTTAATTGCCAAAGCCTGGGGATGACGAATTATTGTCCCCCACCCTTTAATTCGGGCGCCACTGTACATTCATTAGGATTTTTGAAGCAGGAAACGTGAAAAATGTGATGTACCCTCGCCAGGACTCGAATCTGTAGCTCTCGAATACGTGCCGAGTGGGCTACCGTTACACACGAAAACATGCTGGAAAGAGGGAGGAATTACCTTATATAATCCCCCTTTCAAAGGGCGTCTGGGGATTAGGGTACCCAATCGCCAAAGCCTGAGGGTGACGAGAGGCATTAGTATTTTTGAAGCAGGGGACGTACCCTCGCCAGGATTCATTCGTATCTGGACCTCTCGAATAGGCACCGAGTTTGCTACCGTTACACCAAGAAGGCGTGCAGAAAGGAGGGAGAAAACACCTTATAAGTTGGCAATGCGTTTTTGAATACTGCGTAGAAGGTTCTTACACTTCCTAATTTCAGAAAGAACTTCTTTCTTTTCGTTGTATCGCACGAGTACTGTGTGATTGATGAAAACTGTAAAAGCTGTGTGGATTTATTTCTTTTTATCCAACCAGTTATTTTATGTTGAGCAGCTTTACTGCCATTCTCCTTTTCCGGTTTCCTGCCAGAATGCTAATTTTTGGATTGCGCTTATTCAGATGAGGTAGAAAGAGATAGCATTTAAAGGAAGGTTTTTGGTGGTTTCATCACAGCGTGTTCCGCCTGCTGAGGGTCACGTTACCAGTTGCAAATCTAGTACAGCGGTCTGTCTGCGGCGTCGTTTTATTCTTGCCAGTAGTGCTTGTCACGCCGGTATAGGCTTGAGCCAACTTGCTCGTTATTCTTTTCTGTGTAGCCTTTTTTTTGGGGGGGGGCTAACTTACGATTTAACTTCGTTTTTAATTTAAATTCCTTATCTTTTGTTAATTTATTTAATGTTAATTTATTTTGAGTTCTGAATAAAAGGCCTTTTACACTTTTCTTACGTTTTCGGTTTACTGGGCATAGCGGAAAATTGCTTAAAATTCAGCATGCTTCCCAAGAAGGTGAGACTCTAGCCACAGCAGCATTTAACACCATGAGAAATTATTAAAAGATTTTCTTTGAAATATTTTTCTTCGTCAGTGCTCTATTTCACCAGATAAACAAATAAAGAAGCAAAGATATATGAGAAAACAAACAGGAAATAGTTCAAGCAGACAACGAAGCATCCAATCGGTTCCCGTTGATGTTACGTCAGTTAAAACTTGAATCAGTTCAGTGTTGTCATACACCAACAAAGACAAACATCAAGATTTTTGCAAGATGGCGAATGAGACAAGAACTTTCGAAGCACCTCGCATTGTTCATCCACCGAAAATTCTATGTGGAGATGTAGTTTTTAAGAAATTATCAAGTTCTTATTAAATTGAAAAATATCAAAAACTATTCTAGGAATCTAATTTTATTTTGATAAAGTTCTTATTAAGTTGAAAAACATCAAAAACTATTCTAGGAATCTAATTTTATTTTAATAAACTCTAATGTTCTCTTACAATGTACCCTGAAACATGTAACTGTATATATTTATGATCTCTCTCCAATGTAGCCGTGCGTTGGGACATTGTTACTCCTAGTATGTAGCCTAAGCATTTTATCCGAATTCGATTTCCTGTGACAGTCTGAAGGTCTTCAACCAAATCTCTCGAAGTCGCTTCATGGTCTCGTCGAGCCGATAGTGACAGAAAACGATCTTCTGACGCTGTTTTTGCTCTTGGTTGCGTTTCACCAAACTGTCTATCAACTGATCCAGTGCTTAAAAAGCGACTCCAAACTCTTGATGAGACATTTTAAGGGATATTCCAGTCTTGGCGACCTCGGTTTGTGTTTGACCTCCCTCGATTCTACCAATTATTCGCCACTTTTGACCTTCACTAACTACTGAGTACCGATCACTCTCAGAAACCAGATTCACTTTAAACAATACTACCGACCGAATTATAACATTCGTCTATTGCGCACGACATTGTCAATCACCGTATAGGCATATTTCCCAGGCTAACGTATGCGCGGAAGGGCAATTTTGTGTTCAGTTCTATTTAATTAACATAAATAATTTCAGCATTGGGCATTGGTTGCAGCATCAACTTAGTGAGCTTATTTTTTCTCATTATTCTTTAATTTTGATGACCAGTGTACAGACGCTGTTCGCACATTTTTAGACGAAGTATATTGTATTCACAAAACTAAATTACATAAAATTCTTGTGTTTTAAGCGTTCTATTTGACATCCCTTATTCTGAACTATCTTTCAACACCGCAATTTCCAGGATAATGCCTTTTGAAGTCTCAGAAAAGGTATTCTATCCCATTCCTCCCGAACAGATTTCCAGAGTCTTGTTAGGGTTTTGGTACACAGTTTGGATAATGCAGTTTTTAAAAGTCAGAAAGCACAAAAATTCATAGGTGACACATCGGGAGATTGAGTAGGGATATTAATGAAGGGCATGGCCTTGATACCAGTTTTTTGTTCCATTTCTTTTAGGAAATTGACAGTGGATTTTGATGTGCGACTGCTAGCTTTGTCCCGATGGAGTCTCACAGATGGATGGCACTGTGGGTAAAGCGATGGTATTTCATTCGGAATAATGGGCGATAAAATATGTTCGTGATAGTATTTGCAGTTAATCTTCACATTTTTTGGAACTTTCTTTATTTTTCTTTTCTTTTCTTATAATGGCAAGTTTGCCATTATAAGAAAAACCAGCAACAATCGTGAATCCCTTAGAAAAACTTTCTTTCGATTCTTTGAACCATGTACTTAAATTGTTTTCTCCCCTTTTATGATCATAAATGGCTCTTTTTTTGTTACAATCATTTAAATGCACCCATGCTTCATCTATCGTGACAATTGTTTACCATTTTTCTTCGGATAAGTGTTTCTCGTATAGAATTCTGCAGGGTGTCCCGCGTCGAGCGATATGCTTTGGAAGAAGACGATGCCCATTGCGTTTTTTCGCTTTCTTAAGATTTAAATCGACGTTTATCATTTTGTTTACGGTGGACACCGAGCATTTTATTGATTTTGCAACTGTCCTTTGACTAGGGAGATTTTCTTTTAACATTAAACAACGTACCTTTGCAATAGTCGAAGATGTCCGTTTTTTCCTGGGATACTTGTTTGGAATTTTTGTCCCTCTCGAGACTCCAATTTGACGTTTTTTTCCTTTCTGGTTGATGATATTACCCATCGACGCTTTAGATATCACAAAACCGTGACTCTCACATCGTTTTTGGATAACGGAGTACGCCTATTTCTCTTCGGAAAGAGCGTCAATGTAGCCTTCGAACCACTGCTTTGTTAAATTCGCCATTTTGGATAAAAACAAAACTTTCGAGCCAGAGACGATAATTTTGACTTTTAAAAACATAGTACAATTGCAATTACTTCATTTGCAGCAAACGATTTTTTATTACCGCTTACCAAAATCGTCTAAAAAATGTGCGAACAGCCTCTGTATATGTGAGGGTGTATGTAGAAAGCAATTACACATGAAAAGTAGCTATATTGTCGTCGGGATTCGAACGACACACCTTCGAATTGTTATATTAGATACGTTTACGCTATGGGAACACGAGGGAAGAAATGCGATAGTTTATTATAATTAAAAAAGAAAGCATACCTATCTAAAATAAATTCAAAATTATTAAAAAGAATGGTTGTTTTGAAAAAAACCGAGGTAATTAAAAAGAGACAAAAACTACAACCAGGATTATGTTGCCAAACGTAGTAAATGTGCCCACTAGATGGCAATACCGATTTCCAAGCAATTCGTATTCTAATGAGAGTGCGAAACGGCGGGAAGAACAACGAGAAGGAAAAAAAAAAAGACACAAATTTAACTTCTCATTCACGCGTTTGTATCCTGCTAGAAATGTCGAACTACCACAGCAAATAGGACCTATCTGCGATTTGCATTTAAAAAGGATTCTATCCAACGGGGACTAAGGAAACAACCGTTTGCTGAAATCACTTAAAGCTGAAACACAAAAGAGAAGGAAAATTCCCTTTTTTTCCCCCTCCGCAACAAGCAAAGCAATTACAAGCTATGGGTAATTTACCTAAGCAACAAGCTCTTCAATTTTTAGACTTTTGACTTTTGCACCTTCTTGCAAAGCCAAATCTTTATTTTGTACTTCATTTTTTAAGACACTTTATGAAGAAAAAACAAAAGTGAATTAGCTAATGTCCAATGTTAAGACCGCTGAATATCTTTATTAAAGTTACAGCAATTCATATGCCTCTCATTCGAAATCAAGAGCTAAATAATGAGGCAGACAAATACATCGAATGTCTACATGGACTGGAAACTAAACTAGAATTTTATGGTAAACAGTTGTCATTGCCGTTTCAATTCTCTTGAACTGAGACTGTAGCCAGATAACATCCATGAATTTTACTATGGAAAAGACGCAAAGATTGTCTCTGGCTTAGCTCTTGTACATAAATTTCTCCCTCTTTGACACAGATTCGAATAAGAATCCTCAGAGGATGGATTCAAGGGTTTCTCACCCTATTCTCTCTCCACTAATCTCTCGAGTGGATTCTTGGCCCGACAGAATTTTAAATGCTTCCATACCACAAAGACGCTGTATGTGTGTTACCTTTATTTATTAAATATCACGTTCTTCGCACTTAAACCATAAAATTCAGTTCAACGTCAATATCGCAAAATAATTTTTAGAATTTCCGATACGCAGTTCCGCGCGTTTTAGATAAAAATGTTTTTTTTTCGTAGAGTGTTGCCATGGCTAGATTTGAAATCGTTTGAGTTTGTTCATCAAAAATTCGTTATTAAAGTTTTAGAAAATCTGAAAAGATAATAAAACAAATTCCAAATTCGGGCTTCCAGATGCGAATATTCGGGTGAAAACGTATGTTATTCAAAATTGGATGACTCTAGGTACCGTTGTTTGATCATATTTGGAGAAATATACATACAGTTAGGCAGATTCTTCATTATTTAATTTCGTTAAATATAACAATATTTGGTGGCAACAATTTGAAAAGTGATTCAGCCGTTTATAGCAATTCAATGCAAAATTGCAAAACGAAAACAATAGTCCTTCAGGGACAAAGCTTCTTTGGACTAAAAAAAAAAAAATGCGACAGTTTTATATTTCCCTTTCTACTGGACCGATTGTCGAAATTTAGCTTGCATTTTCCATGTCTCGAAAGCCTGACTTATAATAATTTATATATAACATTGTTCTAACATAGGTATTTTGACAAAAAAATCGGACTTTTTCTGATATAACATACCAATGTTTTTCCATATTTCGATTCTACGACTCAAATTATGCCAGAGGGCCAAGTTTTGAAAAAATCGCACGAGTAGTTTTTAAAATTATCAGCTTCCGAAATTTTAGCTCCTCCAGATTAACTGAGTTTGGTATATATTTATTACTAACTCTTTTTAAATTAAACTCATTTGAGTCTTTCTTAAACATTTCGAAATTTAGGTTCATTCCAAATAAAATTCGCCCATTTTTTATGATTTATTTTTAAAATTCATATTTTTAAATAATTTTTTAAATTTTTCGAAAAAAATTTTAAATTATAACCAATAAAAGTTTTACCATCATCTTAAAATACATGTATTTCTGAAAATACTTGCAAAAAATTAGAGTTTTATATTCAAAATTTCCTGGGATATACGTGAATTTACATATTGGCGCTTTCTGAAATGTGGCATGTTTGTTATAATCGATAAAAAAGCCAAATGTTGTTTACACATTTTTGTTAAAATTATTTGAAAATATGAAGGATGAACCTTTTTTCGCTCGTGTACAATGTAAAAAAAAAAGGAAAGGAAAATAGATTGCTGTAAATTGCTAAGTTCGCCATTCTTGCGCAAATTGAAAAAAAAAATGCCAATATAAATTTTTAAATTCTCTGTGAATTTCTCACCAAAAATTATAAAATTTAATATTTAGGCATAATTTGAATCGTAGAATCGAAATAAGGAAAAAAATTGGTATGTTATTTCAGAAAAAGTCCGATTTTGTGTCAAAATACCTTTGTTAGAACAATGCTCTATATAAATCTAATACATATCCTAAGTCGCGCTTTCGAGACATCGAAAATGCAAGCTAAATTTCGAAAATCGTACATCAGCTTCACTACTTAGCTTCTGCGTGGAATTGTAATTCCAACTGGAGTTCCAAATAAGATGGTGGTCGAATAATTTTTTTGTTTAATTACTTGTAATTTAATTTCTATTTGTCTTTGCATTTCTTACTTATTTTAAATTTTAGCTAATTTATACGTCCAAAGGGGCAATTTGCCGAGAAGGACTTTTAATTTTGTTTTGGCATTTTGCTTTGGTTCACCATAATTGTCGATTCATTTTTCAAATTGTTGCCACCAAATATTAGAGCCCTGTATTATATTTAAAGAAATTAAATAATGAAGAATCTGCATAAACGTATATATGTTTCTCGCAGTGTGATTAAACAACGGTACCTAGAGCCATCCAATTTTAAATGACGTACTTTTCCACCCGGATATGGGCACCTGGAAGGCCGAATTTGGAATTTGTTTTATTATCTATTTCATATATTGTAACACTTTAACGATTTTTGATTAACAAGCTCAAGCGATATCAAAGCGAGCCCTGACAACACTGTACGGTAAAAAAAAATATTTTATCTCCTGCGCGCGAGACTGTGTATCGGAAATTCTAAAGATATGCTCATTTTAAAATTATTTTGCGCTATTGCTGTTGAACTGAATTTTATGGTTTAAGTGCGAAGAACATGATATTTAATTAATAAAGGTAACTCCCAAAACGTTAAATAAACGCTTTTCTAGACGTAATATAAAATTTGAAAGCTTTCAGATTTTTTCTTTCTTTCTTTTTTCCCCCTTTGTGTGTGTGTGTGTGCAAGGTATACATTTATTAACATCCATACCTTCTTCGGAATTCGAAACCGAACCCAATGGTAGTCGGCTTTCCTACCAACATGCCAACATGGCATTTGGTAAACAATTCATCGAGTTATCGGACAATGCAAAGGAGGAATTATCGATGCAAATTAAAATTGTTACTTCTAATGAACGCATAGGAATGATGAGAAAAATGTAGTTTTTATTATTTAATTTTCTGGGATAAATTCGGTGTTGAGAAAAGTTTCACATGTAACGAAATTAGTAGTAATAATAAAGACTATAATCTAAAAACCTCAGACTAAAATCTAACACCCCAAAATATTTGCTATTAAAATTTCATGAAGTTGATAAATATATTCTAAAAATATAAAAAATCTTAAAACTTCAAAATGCAAACTGATGTCAATACGCAGAATTTTAATTTAATATTTGAAAAAGTTTTAAGCTAAGGCGTTGGAATAAGTCTAGTAGTTTAACAATTCGCGTGTCACGGGATCGCTTGCGTACGGAACTTGCAACAAACGTTTCCATCATGTGGAAATACTCTCTGTTTTGCCAAGATGAGAAATTTGTGAACTGTATAATGTATTTCTTCCGCCTTCGTTCGCATGCCTTCGTGGTCAACTCTACAACTGTAAAAATAAATACTTCAAAAAGTTTGCTTTCAAGTTCTTTAAAAAATCATATGATCCAAGTGTTATTCCATTATTTCTATTGACAGGAATCAAGCGTAGATCTATATAATGTAATTCTTAAGCTATATGGAGCTATGTCTGTGTGATTCCTCTTAATTGTTCCTGTTCATTTTGATTACCTCTTGCACCTTATCAGAGCATCCAGAGCGTTACTGATTAAACACTTCCGAATATTTATTAGCTAATCTGGGTATTTATTAGCTATATTATGAATATTTATTAGCTAAGCCTATTGACTCAATATTTTTATAGAATGCTTGGCCGCTTTATATTCGAAGACTCTAGGGAGTAGACACGTTCCCAGATTCAGCATGGTCGATGAAGATTACGATGATGTGAGGTGGAGAGAGAGAGAGGAATCCTTCAAATTGCTCAGGGCTCCAGATCCCAAACTATGTTTTTATTTTTATTTACGTGCATGTGAACCCCGCATCCCTGGGGTTCAAAAGCAGGAGCACAAAACGACAAGAAGCGACGGGGGAAAAAGAGTTCTGGGGGCTCAATTACAGCATTCTCGTTAGCTTGGAGTTGAGTTGAGTTGTCTATCAACATTTATTGGGCCAATCTTTGGGGCTAGCGGCGTGAAAAAGATTGAGTTTCTGACTGATTTTTTTTCTTGCTCCACGCCTGTTTTACTTTTATTTTTTTTTTTTTCTTTTTTGCCTATTTCGACTAGCTACTTTTTTCAGCAAGGAAAGGTTGCCGAAGATGGGGGATTGATATTTTGCTTGTGTTATTCTGGCTGAGAAGATTATTCCATGATTTCTGATTCACGAATGATATAAAACTGTTGCTTTACAGGAAGTGATAAATTGCGAAAGAGTTTCAATTAAATACACGCTATCCCGATCATTAATTATTCGAATCACTTGTTCTTTTTTAAAAAAAGGTCGTAAAAATTAAACTTGCTGTTAATTTTTTTCCCTGAATAATTTCGATTATCCGTCAGTCTTGAGAAAGGCGCCGTGACAGACAAGCGAACAGATGAATAATGAAAATTGTTTTTAGGATTACCTTTAGGTACGGAAAGAGATAACGAAGACCATATTTTTCAGTGTAAGACATTGTGTAGTGGGATAAAGGTCAAGCTTACAATTAGAAATTGGATACTTTATACCTTTTATTTTTCTAGCTATTATGCAATGTAAAAATACAGTCGCCATCAGCAAAGCACTTGACTATGCTCTCTGTTCAAGCAGTGACATTATATGGATTCTGACAGACAGCAGAAACTCTATTCAGAACCTTAAAAACTGGCCTAAGATCACGAATAAGACCCATCAGGATGTCGTATGTTAACTTTTCGAGCTTGGACAGCGTAAATCAGTATATCTCCAGTGGGTACCGTCCCATGTTGGGGTGTTGAAGATTAAAAATCTTCGCTGGCACTTGAAGGGAGCCAGATATATCCTATTAGCTTATTCAGAATGCCTTTAGACGGCAGCAAGGATGGTTGTCGATGAAATCAGGCATATAATATCGGCGCATATTATGTGAATATTCCAGAATATTTAATTTGAATAGTTGTATATAGTATTTGTAATATAAGTGTAAATAATAAAGATTTGAAAAGACGATGAAGACTCCTCCTCGGCCCCGACCTTCTCCTCGTGTGCCTGTTCCCTCCCTGCCTCTTCCACTCGCCTACTGGATTGTATAGGCGTCTTTCTGAGACAGCTGTCGGCTGAGCAGGATGACGTCAGCGATTTACCTGTGCGGCAAGGTCTCTTGGACTTGGTATGGGCTTTCCTGCCCCAAGGCAACAACAACAACAAAAAAAAAAAAAAAAAAAAAAAAAAAAAAGAAAAAAGGAACAACAACAACAAAAAAAAATACAGCCTTTTAAATGAATCCGAATTAGTTTCAAGACACAACATATTAAAAGCGAAACGTTCTTTAGCAGGATTCCACAACTCTTTTGTAGAGAGAACTGGGCTCTTTCGAACACAGAATTAAGAATAATCAGCTGTGTCTTTGCTACGATTCGAACCACAGATTTAACCGTTCGAACTTTGCTACGATTGTATTATCATATGGTTTTATTATTATCGGTTCGAATCTTGCTACGATTCGAACCATGGATACTGGACGTGCTAGCAACTTTTGCCACGAGAATACACACGGGAGAATACGGTAAATCCTCATAGTCTTCCCCCCAATAAGAGCCACTTGATGAAAGCATGAGATTACATATGTAGCGAATTCTTGTCCACCATAGTCCAGTACACACTACACTGACTTAGTCTTACTGAAGTGGAAGATGTTAAAAATCAAGCGCGTCCTCGCAAGAATTTAAATCGCAGATCTTCCATTTGCTACTGCTAACAACTTATACCAGGAGTGACCATCGAAGTCCTTTCGTACTCAACAAGGAATAACTAATTTCGTACTCAACAAGGAGTGACAGATCTTCCATTTGCTACTGCTAACAACTTATACCAGGAGTGACCATCGAAGTCATTTCGTACTCAACAAGGAGTGACAGATCTTCCATTTGCTACTGCTAACAACTTATACCAGGAATGACCATCGAAGCCATTTCGTACTCAACAAGGAATGACTAATTTCGTACTCAACAAGGAGTGACAGATCTTCCATTTGCTACTGCTAACAACTTATACCAGGCGTGACCATCGAAGTCATTTCGTACTCAATAAGGAGTGGCTAATTTTCGTTTTATTTTTCGCCCACCATTGGGCGAATGATGAAATAGCTCTAGCAAACACTAGCAGTTAGAGAGATGGACAGTTTGCCTGTGGGAAGGGATGTCTTCGTAAAGGATTTTCTAACAGCAAATTGGCTCGTTTCTGAATTACTCGCGGGGAGAACCGCTGTTCTGCAGCCTATGCTCGCCGGGATGCATATAAACAAACTATATACTGTTAGAACAACCGCTTAAATGGCAGTCCGCGAAGGCATCCCAATTAATTCCGCCCACAAGGGGGATGTAATAAGGCCTTACGTTTGTTTACGCTCAGGTATTACTTTGAAATTATTTTGAAGTACTATCTAGAAACTCCATCTATAAAATACATCGTAAATCAAACTCATCATTTCGGATATATCTATTTGTTATGCATCCTGTAAAAGCCAAATGACACATGCTTGGTCCTGTGGCTTGTAATATATTCTGCTGACATACGTCGTTCTTTAATCAACTTTATTGGAATTATTAGAGCAATTAATCTTAACAATCAATAACCTCCTTTTAGGTTATACAGACTAAACGTTTAGCTAATACTTTTAGGAAGCAGACTTTTAGTTACTGACCAGATGCAATAATCATTGTACAACAATGGCAAACGGAAAGAATATCTTTGATTTTCTTATAACCTGATTTTACGCCGTATATTGATAAAATATTGTTGCGTGTGTACTGGTTCGTTATGGATGGAATGCACAAGTTGTTAAAAAGTTAACAAAAATTTATTCTTTCCACAAGAAATAAATCAAAATGCTGAAATATTTCATCAGAGATATTAGAACAATATCACAATATCTCAAAAGTTTACCAAAATTCAATTCAAAACAGATATTCTATCTCACAGCGAAATCGCTACAGCATAAAGTAAACAAACAGCAGTTCGCTTTAAACAGATACAACTACAACAGCAACTGAGATGAGGTACTTTTTTTCGGCTTTTATAAGCTTTTTAATTATCAGTAGAACAATCTCGATTTTCCTAGATTTTTCTGGATGGCAACAGTCATTACGAGATATTTATTTATTAAACATTAAATGCACGCGCTCTTTTATTTTTATTTTTATTTTATTTTTTATTTATTTATTTTTTTCTGACGTAGCTTTCTCTTCAAAAATCGTCTGCATTACACGGGAAATATAAAGCAATTTTAATGAGATACATTCCGCAAGAGAAGAAGAGGGGAAAAGTGGTCACGTGGTTTAAGAACAACAATTCCGCAGTCTACGATGGATTCTATAGCCAATGTACCACTAAAATTAATTGATTTTCCTAATTTAGAAATTTAGAGCTATTGTGAAAAATTAAAAAGTACTATTGGAAGTTATTTCTCTTTTCTTGATGTTAATAAAAAAAGATCTTCTCTTGTTCAAGTTAATAACATTTGTTTTAAAGTAATGCCAGATAGAAAGGTACTT
Organism: Stegodyphus mimosarum; assembly: GCA_000611955.2. Classification (NCBI taxonomy): domain Eukaryota; kingdom Metazoa; phylum Arthropoda; class Arachnida; order Araneae; family Eresidae; genus Stegodyphus; species Stegodyphus mimosarum. The sequence continues at coordinate 130,949 of KK116547.1, read as the reverse complement.
CTAGCAAGCTGTATTCAGGCAGAAATGAAGAAAACAATTCATTATAAAACGTCTGTGGAAATTTCTGCAGAAAATGAGGTAAGATTCATAAATTTTCCTTTATGCACGATACTTACCAATATTCATCTTTTACTTTATTAGGAATATTAAGTGTATATCAATAGTTGAAAAATATTTCCGAGACCTCGAATAATGTTTTCCAGACTGTACAATGTAAATATTTGTTAATAGTTCATGAATACTTGTTCTAAATTATTGAAATAGTTGAATTCATGCAAGATCGGCTTATTTACAAAAGCGTTAACACCAAGCCAATTTTCTCTTCTTAATTACGGTTCCATAGAACATGCTATACCACTACATTTTTATTAATTTTATCACATTGTGTTTTAATAATGGGGCTGGTTTAATCAAGTTTTAATCAATACGCATAAATGTAGTACATTTTATCGCGTTTTACTGTAAAATAAAGAAATATCTATGACCAAAAAATTATTAATTTCACAGCTAGAATTACAGCGAACTCAGTCGTGCAAATCCATACAATTTTCTTTTTGACATTTTTTATACTCTAATATAAAAAATGCATGTTAATCTGAAGTTTATGCTATCAGATTAAGAGTCAGTTATGAACAATTAAATTTCAAGGGGTACAAAATTATGTATTAATTTTGATCTGTGTATAATATTAATATCACTACCGTCACATAATTTTAGGCGAACATTATTTATAATATTCCAGACATTTGAGTCTACCATTTTGAAAACCATCTTGTTGTGCTTGTCAGGCTGATAAAATTGTGACTTAAAATTACAATAGTAATTATATTTTTCTTTTCAGTGTAGAACAACAACACACATGAACATTATTTTATGCATTTCATTCTGCAGTGTACAGAATTATTATTGCAAACGATTCATGAGATTTCAAAAAAGTACTGGAAATAATTTAAAAAATAAAGTTAATTAATACTATATGAAATCAAAGTAGAAAGCTTTCAAATTTCACTGATAAAACTATAAATGTTCAATGCGTGTTCTGGTTTTATGATGTACATAGAAATGAGTATCCCAATCCTCTCAACATGCATTGTAACTGTTTTTTTAGAAATGTTTGGCCATCTAAAGTTGTTGCCTTTATATAGGCAAGTATTATTTTTAAACTGTCAATACTATCTCATATTCTGGTGGCTTGTTGGAATATACTGTTGCCGAATATCCGAATTTTCAACACATCTACCACAGCACAAGCTTGTTTGTTTACATTAGCAGTTCTTACATCATGTGACCTCTGACGTCACCGGAATGTATCTCATTACAATTCTAAATAAATAGCCAAATAAATAGGAAATCCGTAACAATATTAAGGATGACAGCTTGCATTTTTAATCTTGTTAATCTTTGTTGTAGTCGTACGGATGGAAACCAAGGTTACGGTATTGTTTGTAGCGTGGGGTTCGTTCTTTCACACATGTTTCTGTTAATCGACGCGTAGATGACACCTTTTTATTTTTTGTTCAAAAATAAACTTTAATAAGTAAACAATTATTGATTATTATATATTATAGGTACAATCATGGATAGGTAATTCCGGCATTATCACCGCCGGATGAGAAAACAATCTCTCTATAACAAGAAAATGGCGACGGTCGTCCCGTCATAAAAAATTCTGACCGTCTCCTCCGACATCCAGGGTCCCAAGTCCCCTTGCCCTCACCGTCCCTTTTCGTCCTTTCTCTTTATTTTTTCTTGTTTTTTCTTTATTACTTTCGCCCAAAAACCACCCGGCCGTCGCTGGTGATGGCTCCGTTAGACTAATTATTTCGCTGACCAAACGTTTCCTTCTCCTTCTCCTCGGGTTACGGGCATTACAATCTTGTAAAATATTTTTCTCATGTACAATTTTATTACGCTCAGTTTATAAGGACTTATTAGGTTTTTTTCATGCGCGTTCTTCTCGTGCAGTGGTTAGCACATCTACCTCAATAGTAAGTTGAGTTTTCAAGATTTCCCGAATCAAAAAGACCTAACGACTCTAAAAACTACATAAAAGTTATGGAAAACATTTCTCGAACATTCTTTGTGGAATATAAGCTTTCGGTTCTCTTACCTCTGAGAAAAGAAGTCACGAAGCCGATCAGTCGGTGTAGTGGTTAGGGGAACTTACTGCGGTACCGAAGGTCACGAATTCAAATCCCGGAGAAGACATGGATGCTTGTAAATGTAGATTGTCTTTCCGGCACGAGGGCGACCTAAATATACGGCGAGTAGAAAGTCCTCTCGTGCAGTTTCGTGGTAGGGGACAGGGCTGAGCGACCCTCGGACCGCCCCCTGGTGGGCTCTCCCTTAAAAATGGGATGGAAGTAGAAGTCCAACCTCCTTCAGGCTCTGACAACCATTCTTCCATGAAATTCATAGACAAGAAGAAAAGCAAAAAATGGCGAGCTTTCTATACATGCATTTCTGTTTTTTCTGCGACGTGTCGTACATTGTCCTTGCCAATCGATGTGCTTCCTGCTTAGTTTAATCAACAAAGGACGTATTTCCTTAACCGTCCTCCGTGAGTATCCCTAAAGCTATGCCTGGAATATCTGAACACTCCCAAGCATCAGAAGGGCAAGCACCAATTTGCACCATATATTGACATTTCTTTGCAGGCCACCAGGACGGACATCACGGTCAATTAGGTGCCGACTTTTCCCCCCGTCCCATCGTCCTGCTGCAGGCAGGAGATTCAGCCCCGAATGTCAAGCCCTGAAATACATTTCCCCAGTGACTAACAGGACCAATGCATTCTTATCTGCAGCTACCCTTGTTGTTAACCATGTGTCCAGAGACTATAAGAAGAATAATTAGCGATGTTAATTACAGGTTATCAAGGCGGTAAAGAAAACGTTTTGTTCTTGTCTAATCAGTTTCAATTTTTCTTTTATGTCATTATATATTTCTAAATAAGAAAACTGAATATGAAATTCATAAAACAGAACATTTTGTGGAATAACATACCAAAAAAGTTTTTAAATTATTTAAAAAAATTTTGAAACCGATTCCCTTACAATATCCCATATTCCGGAAAAAAAAAATCAAGTTGATAGTTTCAGTTCTGCTTCCCCCCCACGTAGCATTTAAAAGCTTTATTCTTTTTTAACTTTCCTACTTTTTTTTTTCTTTGCGTAACAGGTGGCATAACGATTGCTGCTGTACTTTTTATATCTTCATTTGAGAGATGTAAATCTTCCAAAATAAATTGGAACATTTTACTCCTTCGAAGAAGAGAGTTTGTGGAGATCAACCTTGAAGTCTTATTGTGCTCTTCCGTAAAATTATTTCCGGTATAAGGCTCTTGTGAGCTTAATGAAAGCTTTGCTACCATGGCCTAGAATCGAACTTTACATAGACTGGAACTGAATTATCGCTAAGTCTAAAATAGCATCTGAGCCTTGGGAAGTGTGTAAAAGACCTTCTATCCAAAACTAAAGAAGAACAGAAGGCACACTTTGTGCTTACAACTCAGCCACCACTTATGGCAAATAACTTAAATAACAGTAAGTTCAAATTTAAAATAAGCTGGCAGTCAAAGATAAAACAAATCAATTTAACGCGAAATTGGAATAAATCCTAACTGGCGTAGATACTCAATAGCGGCAGTTATAATACAAGGCAGTTAGAAATCTTATTGGAGCTAGCAGCAAACTAGTAACGTGGTTTCGAGAGGCAGAACAAAGACTCTCTTAAAATTAATAATAAATAATTTTCAAGTAATTTGGATCATGGCGTGAAAACGGAAGAGAGACTTTGTAGAGACATTAGGTTACTTCGAGATGAAACATTAGCAATGCCCTCGCCGGGATTCGAACCACGGACCTCTCGAATACGCGCCGAGCATGCTGACAACTACACCACGAAAGCATGCGAAGAAAGAGAGAGAAATACTTTATATACTCCCTCTTTTAAAGGACGATTGGGGTTCCCAATCGCCAAACCCCGGTGGTGAACAATCGTCATCCACCACCTATTTAGTACGGGCGCCAGTGTAGAGCCATTAGGTTTTTTGATGCTGAGAGTCGTGAAAAATGAGCAACGCCTTCGGTGGGAATCGAACCACGGACCTCTTGGTTACGCGTCGAGTGTGCTGACCACAAAGGCATGCGAAAAAGGCGGGAGAATGACCTTATAAAAAGAGCTCTGTTTATCAATGCCTCTCTGAAAAAAATCTATAATTTTATTCTACGGCATTCTACTGTTTTAGCTTACTATATTGTAATTTTGAAACGCTATATGCACATAATATCTAGATTTTCAAATGCAAAATACTCAGCTGTGTTTCCTACAACTCGATAAAAAGTTTTTCTACCAGTAAGATTCATTTCTTAGAAATTTAATTATTTGTTTCCGTATTTCTTTTTTAAAAATGAAACAATGCGATAAAATTATTAAAATATTAATTAAATAATTAATGCATTAATGTATTGATAAAAAAAAATCTGAAAGATTTCAGATTTTAAATTACGTCCAAAGGCGCGTTTTTTTAACGTTTCGTGTGCTACCTTTTTTTATTAAATATCATGTACTACGTACTCAAACCATAAAATTCAGTTCAAAATCAATATCGCAAAATCATTTTAAAATGAACATATCTTTAGAATTTCCGTAAGTCTCGTGCGCTGGAGATAAAAATGTTTTTCTTTTTCCGTACAGTGTTGCCATTGCTCGCTTTGAAATCATTTAGTTTGTTAATCAGAAATTCGTTGAAATGTTACAAAACATAAAATCGATAATAAAGCAAATTTCAAATTCAAAATTAGGGCTTCCAGATAGTTCGCAGTAGAATATTCGCAGTAGGATTACGTCATTCAAAATTCGATGGCTCTAGGTTTTATCACAATGCGAGAAACATGCATACATTTATGCAGATTTTTCATTTTTTAAAATTTAATGCAGAGCGATAACATTTAGTGGCAACAATTTGAAAAGTGAAACGGGCATTCAGAGTGATTCAACGCAAAATCGCAAAACGAAAGTAATACTCCTTCGGGACTAAATCCCTTTGGACTAATAATATTATTAAAACGTTATTGGCAACAGTTTTTAAATGACTCACTTTTTTATACTGATAAACAAATTACTGTTATAATCTGAAGACAAATGAAAACACTTATGATATGTAAATAAAGAATAGACTTCTATTTTCGTTTTGTTCAAGGTACACTGTTCAAGATACCTTTGAACTGAAAACTGTTACGTCTGGTTATAGGTATTTAATTCTTTCATTTACTGAAATTAGCTTTAAATTTATAAAGCAGATTTTTTAAAATAATTTTATATTCAACAAAATCTATCTATTTTAGTTAACGATTTAAATTTAAATTTTGGTGTTTATCTATTTTTAAGTATTTTTATTTACTTTTATTTTATTAGTCCAAAGGGGGCTTTGTCCCTGAAGGACTATTGTTTTCGTTTTGCGATTTTGCGTCGGGAACATTAAAAGTCTGAATCACTTTTCAAACTGTTGCCACCAAATATTGCAGTTCTGTAACATATTTAAAGAAATTAAATAATGAAGAATCTGCATAAATGTATATATATTTTTCCAAATGTGATAAAACGACGGTACCTAGAGCCATCCAATTTTGAATAACGTACGTTTCCACCCGAATATGCACAAATGGAAGCCTAAATTTGGAATTTGTTTTATTATCGATTTCATATTTCGTAAAACTTTAACGAATTTTTAATGAACAAACTCAAATGATTTAAAATCGAGCAATGGCAACAGTCTACCGGGGAAAAAAACATTTTTATGTAAAGCGCGCGGAACTGTGTATCGGAAATTCTAAAGATAGACTCATTTTAAAATTATTTTGCGATATTGCTGTTGAACTGAATTTTATGGTTAAAGTGCGAAGAACATGATATTTCATAAATAAAGGTAACACACAAAACGTTAAAAAACGCCACTTTGGACGTAATTTAAAATCTGAATCTTTTTTATACCTTTTTTATTTACATTTGAATATCGTTATATCTTGTTTCTCTGTTTTAATTCAGGTATTATCTAACAAACAGAACTAACTATTACTAGCACAAGTTAATCACATTAATTAGATGTAGAGAGATTGTAAGGTTTTAGTTAAACTAACAAAGTTTTATTTTAATTTGCCCTTTTCTATCTCTTCTCATTTCAACTTCCCCCGTTAGAATAAGCGCGCGTTTCAGCTTTATGCTAATTTGAAGTGGAGCCAAGTTCTATTTAAGTATAAACCTCTCAGTGTGAGAGAGCTTTTAGTCTCAGACCACTGTTACTCTATTCGACGTTCGCCTGACTAGCTAGTATTTAAATTCTAAGCCGTAGCGCTGTTACGTTATTACTTATTGAAGTAATTCCAAGTGCGTCAGTATTAGTTAAATCTTGCTACGCACCATTTAGTTTAGAGGCCAACCTCGCGTTTATAGCTTTGTGCGCAACGACGATTTAATTTCTACTTTAGTTTAAATTATTTGATTATTCAGTTTAAGACCCAAGTGCGGTCGTTATTTTCTGTATCCCTCCCGAGTTGGGAAGTGGCTGTAAATAATTGTGGTTTAATAAAAGAGGATTTTAAATCCCTCTGAAGTGTAGTTATTCTACCACTTAATCATTGCACTCTACCACAGAACATAGCTGCATTCAGCTCCCTATTCAAGATCAGGACTTAAAGCTGTCACGAAGATGTTTTCCAAGAATATGCACCAAACACTCAGTCCTGACAAGATCTGATCTTGAAAGAAAACGAGAAAAATTTTTTTTTTATTAAAATCATATTTTTTAATTGAATAAACACTACTGACAATATTTCGAGAGCGCACACATGCCGTTCGCATGTTTTTTTAGACGATTTAATTGTATATGGGAATATTTTAGGTATAACTTTTGTGTTTTATAAGTTCTATTTGATACTCCTTATTCTTCACTGCCTTTCTACACCGTGATTTCCAAGACAATAAAGCCTATTGTTGCATTGTAAGCGATATTTTATTCCCATTCGTTTCGAAACAGCTTTCCAAAGCCCCAAGGTCGGTTATAGATCGACGTTTGTTAATCCACTTTTTAAAAGTTCCAAAGAGAAAAAACCCATGGGTACATCAGAAGATTTAATAGGGATATTAGTTAGGCGTATGGTCTTGATACCGCTTCTTTTCCCTTTTTTCCTGGAAATTAACAGTGGATTTTGAAGTGCGGCTGCTTGCTTTGTCTTGATGCAGTTCTATTGATTGGTGGCACTGGGGGTAAAGAGGAAATATTTTATATTTGAAAATTAGTTATAAAATACGTTCCTGGAAGACATGTGGAGTCGATCTTAACATTTTCCTTCATTCTATTTGTTTTTAATTAGTCTGTAGAGACATTAGGTTATTTTGAAGCAAGAGATGAGAAAAATGAGCAAAGCCTTCGCCGGGAACCGAAACACGAACCTCTCGGTTACGCGTCGCGCGTGCTGACCACTACACCACGAAGGCATGCGAAGAAGACCAGGAGAATTACCTTATATACTCCCCCTCTTAAAGGGCGACTGGGGTTTTGGGGACCCAGTCGCCCAAATCCCGGTGGTGGAGAATCATCATCATCCACCACCTTTTAGTTCGGGTGCCAGTGTAGAAACATTAGGTACTTTTTTGGAATCAGAAGTGATGAAAAGTGAGCAACGCCTTGGCCGGGAATCCAACCATGGACCTCTCGGTTACCCGTCGAGCATGCAGACCACTACATCACGAAGGCATGCGAAGAAGGCGGGAGAAATACCTTATAAGTAGTTATATATAAAAAACCAGCAACAATCATAAACCCCTTAATCCTAATCATAAAAACTTTCTTTAGATTCTTTGAAACCATATCCTAAGATTTGTTTCTCCTCTTTGCTGATAATAAGTGGATCTCTTTTTATTACAGTCAATTAAATACTCACAAGATTCATCTACTGTAACAAATTTTTCCATTTTTGTTGGGATAAATGTTTTTCGTAAATTATTCTGCGTTCGGCGATATGTGGTGGAGACAGACGCTGCACATTATGTTTTTTTTTCGCCTTTTCAAGATTCAAATCAGCATTAATCACTTTTTTTTTACAATCGAAACGGAGCATTTTAATGATTTTGCAGCTATTCTTTGATTTGCCGGGTTTTTTTTAGCATTAAAATCTTACCTTGTGGAGTGGAGCATACAACTCTCCGCGGAAGACGAAGTAGCAAATTCTCGCTATGTCTTTAAAAATAACGACGGCGAAAGAAAGGTTTAAGTAAACCTTTTATTTAAACTAAATTAAAACAGATGCACGCACTTCGTGCTCATAAATCACCACCACTTGTGACTACGTAAATTAACAGAAAATAAGAATTTAAAAAATCTCTAATAAGTTCGAGATATCTAATGACTGGCTCTTTATCTTAGCTAAACGCTAAATCGGCGGCATACAGCAAAGCCGAGCCTAGAAATATCATTATAAACTAAAAAGTGTCTGACACTGGCTGGAGAGCTAACTGCAAACGCATAAACCCGGAACTACTCTCTTTTCGAATTCTTGAAATGCAGCTTAAATAGCATTTCAAGCTTCTGAAATACGTTTAGAATTTTGCATCTGCATCATAACCAATTTATATTCCGGCAGAAAACTGAAATCCGGAGGGAAAGGAAAGGAAAATTAAAAATAATTGGTTAGAATAAAATAATCTTGCAATCTTTGCAATATTCGAAGCATTCCGTTTTTTACTTTGGATGTGTATTTAGAATACTTTTTTACGTGAAGTCAAACTTCGATGTTTAGTTCTCCTTTTTTTGTTGGCAATGCAACCTATCATAACTTTAGATATCGAAAATCAAAAAGACATCGCTTTCACGGCTTTTTTTAATAACTAGGTTTGATAATTTTCTTCGGAAAGATCACAAACGTAGCATTCCATCCACTGCTTTTTTAAAAACGCCATTTTGCATGAAAAGAAAACTGTCAAATAGCCAGAGCAGTGCCAATATAATTTTTCACCAGAGGCAAAAAGGTAAAGGCGCGCCCCTATATATATATATCAAAATAGCTATATTTGGGTTAAACAAAAGTAACAGTGTAAGGTTTTAGTTAAACTAACAGAGTTTTATTTTAATTTGCCTTTTTCTATCTCTTCTCATTTCAACTTCCCGTTAGAATAAGCGCGCGTTTCAGCTTTATGCTAATCTGAAGTGGAGCCAAGTTCTACTTAAACGAGAGGTAGGAACCTCTCACTGTGAGAGAGCTTTTAGTCTCAGACCACTGTTACTCTATTCGACGTTCGCCTGACCAGCTAGTATTTAAATTATAAGCCTTACTTATTGAAGTAATTCTAAGTGCGTTAGTATTAGTTAAATCTTGCTACGCACCCTTTAGCATAGAGGCCAACCTCGCGTTGATAGCTCTGTGAGCAACGACTACTTAATTTCTATTTAGTTTTAGTTTAAATTATCTGACTGTTCAGTTTAGACCCAAGTGGCGGACATTATTTTCTGTATATCTCGCCAGTTGGGAAGTGGTTGTAAATAATTGTGGTTTAATAAAAGAGGATTTTAAATCCTTCTTACGTATAGTTATTCTACCACTTAATCACAGTATTCTACCACAGAACATAGCTGCATTCGGCTTCCTGTTCAAGATCAGGATCGTGTAAAGTGTTTCACGAAGATGCTTGCCAAGAATATGCACCGAACACTCAGTCCTGACAACAGTATCAAATCAAAATATTATAATTCTTACAGCATAATTATATCATAATTCTTAAATTATTTTTAATCGTAGCTTTATAAATTCATAAAAATAATATAGCCAATTATTTATAACTTTCAAATGAAAATGTTAAAAAATCCTTTTTTGATAAATAAGAAATAACACTGAAATACGCATTGCATTAATTTCTAGGTTTTCTTGCAGTTCTTCCTATTGTTTTATTAATTTAAGTTTACCGAAGCTTACTTCTCCTGTAGAGATATTAGGTTTACTTTTGAAACACGACTCATGAAAAATGAGCAACACCTTCGCCGGGAGTAGAACCACGGACCTCTCGGTTACGCGTCGAGTTTGTTGACCACTACACCATGAAGGCATGCGAAGAAGGCTGGGAGAAATACCTTGTATACTCCCCCTTTTAAAGGGCGACTTTGGTTTGGGGGACCCAATCGCCAAATCCCGGTGGTGGAGAATCATCATCCACCACCATTTTAGTTCGGGCGCCACTTGTCATTAGATTTATTTTTGAAACAGGAGTCATGAAAAATGAGACAAGAATTCGCCGAGAATTGAACCACGGATCTCTCGGTTACGGGTCGAGCGTGCTCACCACTACACCACGAAGCCATACGAAAAAGGCGGGAGAAATACCTTATACCCCTAATAATACCTGGCAATTAAAAAAATAATTAAAGTAATTTTCGAATTCGCACAGCCAGTTTGGCGCCCCTTCTAGTGATTCGCCTGAGGCAAAAGTGTGAGGCAAGTGAGGCACATGCCTCAGTTGCCTCTATACATTGTAGTATGAAACTACACATTGCACTGAAGAGTGCATGTGAAGTATGTTCCCATTGTCCTATTCTCTTTATATTATGCTAAAATATCATAATCCTTTACCTTTATGTATAGCTTTTGGATTTTCCAAACTTTTCGATTTTTAGAATTTCTGAATTTTTTAAATTAGTGATCAATTTATTTCTTATGATTCGAGATCATGAAGCAATTTTTCAGTTAGAGCGGGACTAGATTTAATAAAAAGGAAAAGAAATTAATAATAATAATAAAAAAAATCTGAAAGGTTTCAGATTTTAACTTAAGCCCAAAGGGGAGTTTCCTTAACGTTTTGTGTGTTACCTTTATTTATTAAATATCATGTTCTTCGCACATAAACCATAAAATTCAGTTCAAGAGCAATATCGCAAAATAATTTTAAATTGAGCATAGCTTTAGAATTTCCGATACATAGTCTCACGCACTGGAGATAAAAATATTTTTTCTGTACAACGTTGCCATTGCCCGCTTTGAAATCTTCGAGTTTGTTGATCAAAAATTCGTTAAAGTTTTAGAAAATATGAAATCGGTAATAAAAAAAATTTCAAATTTGGGCTTCCAGATGACCATATTCGCAGTAGGATTTGCGTCATTCAAAATTCGACGGCTCTAGGTACCGTCGATTAATCCCAATGCGAGAAACATGCATATATTTGTGCAGATTCTTCATTATTTAACTTCATTAAATATAATACAGGGCTGCAATATTGGGTGGCAACAGTTTGAAAAGCGAACCAACATTTAATGTATCCGACGCAAAATGCCGAAACGAAAACAATAGTCCTTCAGGCACAAAGCCACTTTAGACTAAATATAAAGAACCATTCAAAGCAGGAGAATTACGTAAAGCTAAACAAAACACATTGGGTTGCCAGGACTGAGTGTTCTATGCATAGTTTTGGCGAACATATTCGTGAAGTAGTTAAAGTCCTGATCTTGAACAGGGAGCTGAATGCAGCTATGTTCTGTGGTAGAATAACTGTGGTTAAGTGGTAGAAGAACTGCACGTAAGAAGGATTTAAAATCCTCTTTTATTAAACCACTATTATGTACAGCCACTTCCCAACTCGGGAGGGATAACAGAAAATAATGACCGCACTTGGGTCTGACTTGAACAATCAAATAATTTAACACAAAGTTAAATAGAAATTAAATAGTCGTTGCTCACAGAGCTACGAACGCGAGGTTAGCCTCTATGCTAAACGATCCATGATGCGTAGCAAGATTTAGCTAATACTAACGCACTTAGATTATTTCAATAAGTAATAGCGTAACAGCGCTAAGGCTTAGAATTTAAATACTAGCTAGTCAGGTGGACGTCGAACAGAGCCGCAGTGATCCGAGACTAAAAGCTCTCTCGCACCGAGAATTTCCTCGCTAACCTTTAAATACAAACTTGGCTCCACCTTCAAACTAGCATAAAGCTGAAACGCGCGCTCATTCTAACGGAAAGTTGAAATAAGAACTTACAGGAAAGAATAAAATTAACATAAAACTTTGTTAGTTTAAACTAAAACCTTACAGGGTTATTGACATTATTTTGTATTATTTTATTTTCTAGTTTTACTGAAAAAAATAACAGCATTTATTTTTGAGATACTAATAGTTTTAAAATGAACAAAATTGTGACTATCCATGGATGTTTAGTGCTACTTTACTTTATTTGTGCTAATACTGAAGTAGTTTTTGTTTATTTTAAACTGCACGAAATTATGTTGGTGAGATTGCTTTAACAACCAATGGTTTATGCTTTGTAAAACTGTTTGAAGGTTCTTTGGTTAAATATTTGGCTCGCTTTAAAAGCGGTTACTATCAATTTCTTCCTTTCCTATGAATGATATTAGTTATTTTGACTTTAGAATCTTGGTTCGAAGATTACTGCCTAGTTCTTATTTTTCATTTATAAATCTCAGAACACATTTCTTCAGAAAAAACCAAATTGTAGCCTTCTATTCAGAATTTATTCACACGAATTAGTTTGAACTTTTACATAAAAATTTTGACTACGATAGAAGATAATTAATTTATCTCTTAGTACAAATGTTGTTGCCAATTTTTTTTAAGTTTCTGTAATTTTGTTACTTAATCAAGATCTTTCAAAAAAAAATATGGGAACAAATTCGATAGTTTATTCTTTTATTTCCATTCTCGAAATTATGTTTCCCGCTGTTTCAAAAATATTTATTTAGATAATGAATTAAAATCATTCTCAATCGTTTTAAGATCATAGTTTCTATGTATTAAGCGGTGGGCAAGACGATATTGGAGTGCAGTGAATAAAATTGTGCTTTTTTAGAGCAACGAGCTACACTTTTGAATTCTAGTAGTTTGCTCGAATCAGGACGAAAGAGTTAGTTTTTCTCTATGTGTAACACGAATACGAACAAATTTCCTTATCCTCCCCGAAGGCATCCCTACCTGTAAGCAGATAATCTTCACGTGCATTGTCATATTCAAAGAACGTATTTAAAAAAAAATACTGTTTGTATTTTGTATTTTAATCTGTCAGTCTGGGTCAAAATTCATCCCATCAAAACCATTATTTTTAAATATCGTAATTACAGGTTTGAAATTGTTCAATAATCTTCCAATATTTCATTTCAAATTAAGGAGTAATTGCCACATTAAGAATGTTATAATTCTGTTGCACAGGTTGAGGCGCAAAAACAACTTTCGGATTTGGGAAACATAATTTGAGCAATGCCCTCGCCGGGACTCGAACCTATCCAATACGCGCCGAGTGTGCTAACGTTACACCACGAAAGCATGCTGAAAGGATTGAGGAAATATCTTGTATACTCCCCATTTAAAGGGTGACTTGGTATTAGGGGACCCAATCGCCAAATCCTGGTGATGACGAGTAGTCGTTCACCACTTTTTAATTCGGGCCCCACTGTCTTCGATTTTTTCACTGTCTTCGAATCTTCGATTTTTTTCGAAGCAGGAAACATGAAAAATGTGCAGTGACCTCGCCTGGACGCTTCGAGTATACTACCGTGACACGTCGAAGGCATGTTGGAAGGAGGGAGAAAATACCTTATAGCGTAAATAATTTTTTTCTATAGTTACCGAAGTTTTTGAGAATTTTCATGAGATAAAGAATTCCAAACTAAAAAGAACAAAAGTTCTTGAGTATTCGAACTCAAGTTTCTCTGGAAAGAAAGAGAGCACACTGTAATTTTACGACGCAGCTCGCAACGAACGTTTGTAATTTTTTTTTAATGTTGTTAGTCTAAATTTGCTTAATTAATTTATCGATAAATCTTGAAGTAATTCATGTATTTCACGTATTTTGCATCACATTACATTTTAGGATCGTTATCATTCGCCATTTCTTGTAACCGTCTTTGTCTTGGAAAGTTACCGGTGAACATAAGGCTACGGTTACCTTACAAATTTTGAGACTTCGATACGTCAGTTGTGCTTGTCAGTTTTTACGTACTGTTGTCATATTTTACGTTTATTTATATATATATATATATTTTCGAAACATTATGTAAACAAATATGTCGTGAATTTTAAAGGTGCACCCGATCCAAAGCTGTGAAGCTACATGTTTGGCTTCTGTTTCTGAAAAACCTTCGAATATCGACTACAACCGAAAACCGCACACCGCGCAATTTCCATCTCGGCTCGGTTTGTTTCTTAAGTGCCCGTGCGGTTCATTCAAATGCGTCTGGAATCGCCATCGGCTGCGTTGCCACCGAAGGATACCACCTCGGATAAAATGCAACGAAATCTTCCAGCTGCGTTTCGCTTCGTTCCGAAAGCGGGCAGACTCGTGTCACGTTCTTCGAAAGCAGAAGTCGCAGTTTTCCCCCGCAAATTTCGAGTGCCAAGGAATATTTTTTCCCCTTCTCAACACAATAGAGGGATGGGATTCGAATGAACGCTGCCGACTTACCTAACCGCTCGTGCCAATCAATAAATATACGAATAATAATAAAAAAAGCGGCACAATTTTCCATCAAATGAATATCGAGATGCAGTCGCAAGTGAAGCTCTGCATACATATTTCACGGATCGGAGCGCGTGAGTGGCATCGGTTCCGTTGCGGAGATCTTGAAGTTGGGTAGGGGGGAAGAAAATGAAGGACAGCGGACGAGGTTGAAGGCAAGAGCTGAACAGATCCCATAAAGTACAGTCGAGGAAAAAAGTATTTGAACGGTATAAATACAATGGCTCCCAAAAGTGTTCGTACACTTATGATTTTCATTGAACTAGGGCTCTATCCATTCATTAAAAGTAAACTTTCTGAATGAGATTTTAATAATAAGATCTAGAATCTATTCGTAACAAAATTACGTGAAATATTTTTAAAATATAGTGGCACTTTATTTTTAAAAATTAATAATAAAAAAATGGCAAATATTTTAGCTCACAAAAGTCTTCGTACACTTCAAAAAAGTCTTGACATATTAGTAAATACTTTCATTTTTCGTTAAATTAATATTTAGTACGATATCCTTTAGCATCCACAACAGCTTTTAAACGTCTGAGAATAGATTTTGCTAGATTTTTTGTAATTTCTGTATTAATGTTCATCCATTCTTCCATCACGACTGTTTTGAGTTCGCTTTTCGTTTTGACGTCGTGTTTTCGTACTCTAACCTCCAGTTCTTTCCAACTGTGTTCTATTGGGTTTAAATCTGGCGAATGAGGTGGTGTTTTCGAAACCTGTGGAGAATTATAGAGACACCACAGGCGAACGTTGAGAGCCGTATGTTTAGGATCGTTATCTTGATTAAAAATAAAGTTGTTTCCAATACCCAAATTTTGGGCTGATAATTTTAAATTGTCTCTTAAAATATTAAAGTAATAAAAATAATTAATAATAATAAATCTTAAAATATTTAAATAAATAGAATGATTCATTATGGCATCCATAAATACCAAATTGCCTTGTCCTGATGCTGCCATGCACCCCACACAAGAACACCTCCACCGCCCTGCTTAACTGTTCCAACTAAGTTCTTAGAATGAAGTTCCTCATCGACCATCGGAACCACAAATGTTAAATTTTCTTTCGCCAGCAAATAGGACATTATTCCAGTACGTTTGGGGGGTATTTATCATTGATTTTGCGAATGAAAGCCTAAGCTTTCTGTTTTTCTCACTAACATAACATTTTTTACGGGTAGAACGCCCATGTAATCCAGCTTCTCTGAGAACTCGTCGAACAGTTTCGGGTGAAATTGAAGTAGAAAACTTTTCATTAAATTCTGCAGAAACTTTTACAGCAGTCAAACGTGGATTTTTCACAAATTTCTAATAATAAATCTCTCATCACGTTTAGTTAACGTTCTCGGTCGACCTCTCCTTACCTCGTTTTCAATCCGATTTTCTTCTTTAAAGCGTTTTATCACATACTGCACCGTAGAATGGGATAAATTAACTAATTTAGCGATATTTCGAATTGATTTACTACTACTGTATGGTGAAAAATTATCAATTTTCGAATGCTGTTTGTAATTTCTTTACGACCGCGTCCCATTTTTCAACAATAAATAGAATATTTGAAGTAAATAATAAAAAATTAAAGCAAACGACTTTTTAAATGCCACCAAAATGCAAAAAATTAAAAAAGTGGCAAGCGATGATTCTAATTTTGATTTTATCCAAAAATATTTCAGCGTACGAAGACTTTTGTGGGGAAAAATGTTTGTCATTTTTATATTATTAATTTCTGAAAAATAAAATTTCGCTATATTTTAAAAATATTTCATGTAATTTTGTTACGAATAGATTATAGATCTTATTATTAAAATCTCATTCAGAAAGCTTACTTTTAATAAATGGATAGAAGCCTATTTCAATGAAAATCATAAGTGTACGAACACTTTTGGGAGCCATGGTACATGCAATAATTTTATTACAAATGGTGTAAATTAAATTAAATTATTACGTAGTAGTTAGTTCACATAACTTGTGCAATAAATAAAAAGTAGAGTGTTTGTTGTCACCCATAACATCAAGATATGCAAATATTTAAAGGGAAAAAAGGCATTTGAACTTGTAGGGTTTATATTTATTTTAACTAACATTTTTTTAAATTATTATTCCTTTCCTGTTTAGCCTTCATTTTCCCCTAGAAATGCCCGTGCCAGAGTATGTAAATTGTTGTAGCACGCGCAGTTTATTCAAATTTAGCGGAAGCTAGTTGAATTAAATAGTAGACGAAACCAGAGTGTGAGAATCTTGCTTTCAAACTACGCTGGAGATATTGCTCGATAGAATTTATGTTAGCGCGTATCGGCCTGTGTGCCTTAACATTTTGGTTAGCTCTGACAACATATTTTCTCGTGTTTTCAAAAGAACATTTTTGAATTCATTTCTGTTTGAAAATTTATGTTTTCAAGCTTCTTGATCCAAAAATAACACAAATTCTCAGTTGGTTGAGATCAGGTGATTGGGGTGGAGTGTTCAGTCTTTGGGGGAACTTTGTATAAAAAGAATTCTTTTATAACCCTAGGTCCACGTTTGGAGTGACTGTCTTGTTGGAAACAGAAGTCATTTTTAATACATAATTTTGACACGCTTTGAAATAAATTATCTCACAGTATCGCTACGTATTTTCTTGCATTGGAAATTCTCTTAGTTATAGTCAAATTACCACTCCCATTCCGATACATACTATACATAACATAACGCTCCTACCACCCTGCTTTACAGTTAAACTTATATTTTGGGATTTATAGAGTTTTTAGTTTTCTTATGCTCTCGTTGAGCTCACAGTCCAACATTCTGCTGTTACACTCACTCTTACTAACCCTTTTTTTGTCTTTTTAGCCTTATGTTTAAGCTACATTTTCTTCGCAGTTACGTCAGCTACAATTCAACAGCAAATTTACAAGAATTTTGAAATCAGCACAGCAGTATACGTTTAGAATTCCCGATGCATCTTTAAGTGTCGGCGTACATTTTTCTGTTTTTTCAGTTTCTTCTCAGTTCATAATATCGATGTTCAGTTTTCTTACTAATTTACAACACCATTTTTAGCCCAAAGGGCGTTAGCCCAGAAGAGCTATTAACTTCGTTTTGGCATTTTGCGTTAATTCCTATAAATGTCGGTTCACATTTCAAATTGTTGCCACCAAATATTACAATCCTGCATTATATTTAAAGAAATTGAATAACGAATAATGTACATAAATATGTATAAGTTTCTCGCACTGTGATAAAAAGACGATACCTAAAGCCATCGAATTTTGAATGCCGTAATCCTGCTGCGAATATAGGCATCTGGGAGCCGAAATTTGGAATTTGTTGTATTAACGATTTGATATTTTGTAAAACTTTAAATAATTTTTGGTTAACAAACTGAACGATTTCAAAGCGAGAAATGAGAACACTGTACGAAAAAAAAAACATTTTTATCCCCGGCACGCGAATTGCTTATCGGAAATTCAAAAGACATGCTCATTTTAAAATTATATTGCGATATTGTTGTTGACCTGAATTTTATGATTTAAGTGCCAAGAACACGATATTTAATAAATAAAGGTATCCCGCAAAACGTAAAAAAAAAGCCCCTTTGGTCGTAATATAAAATCTGAAACCTTTCAGATTTTTTTTTTAATTTTTTAAAAGTCTGAACGATTACTTTTTTTGTTGTTGTTGTATGATGCTTAATAATAAAGCTGAAATGACAAAAAGAAATGGGTTAGAGGGGAATGAGTGCAACAGCAGATTGGTAGACTATGAGCTCAGAGAAAGCTTAGAAAACCTTAACAAACCCTTTTGGGCGGTCGTTCAAATCGGAACACTTTCAGATTTTTCGATTTTTGCATTTATTTTGCGTTTAATTATCTATAGGTCAAAAAATGATTTCTTAATTATTAGAGAAAATTGTGGAGCTAGGTAGTTTGCGAAGTGAAGTAAAGTAAAAAAAAAATGAAAGTTTTCTCTTCCAGTGCACCTCTCTCCTCCGTTTCTATTTTTAGTCCAAATGGGCTTTGTCCCTGAAGGACTATTGTTTTCGTTTTGCGATTTTGCGTCGGAAACATTAAAAGTCTGTATCATTTTTCAAACTGCTGCCACAAAATATTGCAGCCCCGTATTATATTTAAAGAAATTAAATAATGAAGAATAGGCATAAACGTATGTATGTTTCTCGCATTGTGATACAACGACGGTACCTACAGCCATCGAATTTTGAATGACGTCATCCTACTGCGAATATGAGCATCCGGAAGCCCAAATTTGAAATTTGGAATTTGTTTTATGAACGATTTCATATTTTGTAAAACTTTAACGAATTTTTGAATAACAAACGCGAGGATTTCGAAGCGGGCCTTGGCAACGCTGTACAGAAAAAAACATTTTTATCTGCAGCGCGTGAAAGTGTGTGGAGGAAATTCTAAAGATAGGCTTAGTTTAAAATTATTTTGCGATATTGTTCTTGAACTGAATTTTATGGTTTAAATGCGAAGAACATGATATTCGATAAATAAAGGTAACACACAAAATGTTTAAAAAAATGCCCCTTTGGACGTAATTTAAAATCTGAAACCTTTCAGATTTTTTTTTTTTTATTATTATTTTAACACTTCTGTTTCACCTTATGCCAACTGTATCATGTCTGGAAAGAGAAGTTCGAGCAAATCCGCCATTATCGATATTAGTAACTCAATTTAATCAATGGCTCGGGATCAACACGTCCACGCTGCTGGATCACCTGACGGATTAAGCCGGATTCCACGATAAGCCGCACGTCCACGTCGAACGTCGGTTGAATTCATTACTTCGAACAGAAAGGGGAAAACGTTTAAAAAAAGAAAGGCGAGGATGAAGGAGCAACGAATATAACATCGTTAAATACTATTTTTTCCCCTTATACTCATTAGCTACTTTTGTGTTCTTCTAAACGTAATTTCGATTTTTATAGTGAAAGGTTTTGATTCATCAACTCGGTTTTTACGTTATTTGAAAAGTCATGACGCATTTTTTGCTATGTTGTTCAAAGGTCCTTTGTTTATATAAACAAGGATAAGTCGATAGTACACTGCGCAAAAAAAAAAAAAAAAAAAAAAAAAAAAAAAAAGACAGTTCTACATCTCCCGTTCTACTGGGCCGATTGACGAAATTCAAATTTCGTTTTCCATGTCTCGAAAGCTCGGCTTAGGATATGTATTAGATTTATATATAGCATTGTTTCTAATATAGGTATTTTGACACAAAAGCGGACTTTTTCTGAAATGACATGCCAATTTATTTCCATATTTCGATTCTACGTCTCAAATGATGCCAAACTGCCAAGTTTTGTAAAAATCGCGCGAGTAGTTTTTAAAAAATAAGCTCTCAAAATTTTAGCTCCTCAATGTTAATTCAATTTCGTATGCATTTATTAATGTCTCTTTTTTTATTACACTTACTTGATTCCTTCTTTCACAGTTAGGAATTTAGGTTCACTCCAAACAAAATTCACACAGTTTTTATGATTTATTTTTAAAATTTGTATTTTAAAATAATTTTTATAAATTTTTTGAAAAAAATTCTGAATTATTACCTATAACATTTTTACAATCAGCTTGAAGTAGATGTATTTTTAAGTATACCTACAAAAAAATTAGAGCTTTTTATTCCACATTTTCAAAGATATACGTGAATTTATATGTTGGCGCGTTTTGAAATTTCGCATATTTGTTGAAAGCGATAATAACATCTAATGTGGTTTAAGCACTTTGCTGAAATTATTTGAAAGAAGGGCGATGTGACTTTTTCCCCACTCATGCACAATGTAAAAAGGCAGGAACGATGTGACTTTTTTTTTCGCTCCTGCACAATGGAAGGGATAGGAAAATAGGTTGCCACGTATTACGAAGTTCGCCAAGTGAATTATTTTTGGCGCAAACTTGGAAAAAAAAAACCACCAAATTGACTTTTTGAATTTCTCCCTATATTTTGCACCAAATTTTACAAAATTTAATATTTAGGCATAATTTGAGTCGTAGGATCGAAATATGAAAAAAAAGGGTATGTTATTTCAGAAAATTCAGATTCATTTTGTGCCAAAATACCTATCTTAGAATAATTCTCTATATAAATCTAATATATATCCTAAGTCGCGCTTTCGAGACATGAAAAACGGAATTTGAATTTCGTCAATCGGCCCAGTAGAACGGGAAATATAAAACTGTCCTTTTTTAAATTTTTTTTTCGTCGTGTGCATTTCCCATTTGGTTTGATAAGCTTGTTATTTTCATAAAAGAGCCTAACATTATGGGCGAAAAGCTGAACAAGGTACAGGTTTACGGCCTCATCTGAATTGAATTTTATACCACGAAAGAAATTTTGAAGAGAGCGAAACAAGTGAAAACCCAAAGCCACGAGATCTGGCGAGTATGAAACAACATTTTGAAACAAACAACTTTCAAAACAACATTTTATTTAAAGAGGCTTATTGTGAGACAAGGTTGTAAGGTTAATCCTAATTTTATTAACAGTTATTTTAAGTTTATGCATCTTTCCAGTTTCACCTTACAATTTCCTACCAGAATGTAATTTCAGAAACGCAGTTAATGACTAAAGAGTAGTATTTAAGTCTATGTTTCACCGACTTCGAGACAGAGTCCGAGTTCCTGACTAGCGCGCGTTTGCTTTTTGGCTAAATCTGTCTAAGCTATTGCTACGCTCGGCCGTACTTTAGACCCTTGATTGGCTTCGCCGACTTGATTAAGATTTAGGCGCTAACTACTTAGAATTTTTATAACTCCGGCTATATCTTTCAGTTAACTTTAGTTAAGCTTAGTTAAGTTTAATTTTATACTCATTTAAGTTCAAGCCCAAGTGGTGGCTTTGCTGTACACTGCGAGTGAGGAGTTGATTGCGTTATATTTATTCTGAGAAATAAAGGGTAATTAACCCTTCGTCAGTCTTACGTCTCTATTCACACACTTAAACGATTATTCGCTTGTTAGTGTTTGTGGAGTTCAAGGATTGAGTATTGAATTAAACAAGTAAAACTCCACAAGGTTAAGGATGTTTCCACCAGTCTGAAAAACAAATAACTCACTTAAATTTGAAACCGACAAACAAAGACTGAACCCATAAAGGCGAAGAGAACCTATAAAATCTGTGACGTTACACTGGAACAGAAATACTTGATGACAATCGCATTAGTGAAATTACGTCGATGTAAGTAGTAGTTCGTTTAGTGCCCAGCAACCTCAGAATCATTTTGGGTTCGCAATGAAAGTTATTTTCTAAGTTGTCGAACTATAATGTAGTGATCTGGACGAGCGCAGTTGGAAACCAAACATTTTCTATATGAAGGATCTACTCTTTCTTATGAAGTTTACAACAGTTTTATTTTAATTTGCCTTTCCTATCTCTTCTTATTTCAACTTCCCGTTAGAATAAGCGCGCGTTTCAGCTTTATGCTAATTTGAAGTGGAGCCAAGTTTTGGTATTTAAACGATAGGTAGGAACCTCTCAGTGTGAGAGAGCTTTTAGTCTCAGATCACTGCTGCTCTGTTCGACGTTCGCCCGACTAGTTAGTGTTTAAATTCTAAGCCTTAGCGCTGTTACTCTATTACTTATTGAAGTAAACCTAAGTGCGTCAGTATTAGCTAACTCTTGCTACGCACCATTGATCATTTAGAGGCCAACCTCGTGTTCATAGCTCTGTGAGCAACGATTACTTAATTCCTATTTAACTTTAGTTTAAATAATTTGATTGTTCAGTTTAGACCCAAGTGCGGTCATTATTTTCTGTTATCCCTCCCGAGTTGGGAAGTGGCTGTACATAATAGTGATTTAATAAAAGAGGATTTTAAATCCTTTTTACGTGCAGTTCTTCTACCACTTAACCACAGTATTCTACCACAGAACATAGTTGCATTCAGCTCCCTGTTCAAGATCAGGACTTAGATTATTTCACGAATATGTTCGCCAAGAGTATACACCAAACTCTCAGTCCTGACAAAGTTATGGATAGCAACCGCTGCTGCCCTGAATAATTAAATGATAGATCACCTAGCAGAGGATGAAAATAAACTTAAAAGTCTGAAAGCAAGGATAAAATGGAAGGCTGAAAAAACGACTTACGTTCCTTTCACCCCGATTGGGATGGGCGGCCCTGTCGAAGGTGATACAAGAGAAAAAAATTTCGAAGGCAAAAGAGGGACTACCGCATCTAAGAAAGCCCTCCTCGTCCAAACGAAGTGATCAGCTTATCACGTAAGTGGCTCTGAATCACCCCCTGGTCGCTTCTCTTTTAGAGCTGCGGGTGAAGAGGTGCGAAAAAGTGCGGTGGGAAAGGAAGGAAGAACTTTTGAATAAAACATGCGCAGACTGTTAGCGTAATCAGGTGATTGTAGGGTATCTTAGCGCAATGCCTGGTCAGCTCATAGCTCTCTCCTACGTACTTGATGTAAGATATGTGGCTTTCGCTGGCTGTTCCGAAAATTAGCCAAGATGGTTCTAATAAGCACTTAACGATAGTTAATGGTAATAGGAAACTTTCAAAGGCAGAATAAGGTGGAGGTCCAAAAACCAAATCCAAAAATCCAAACGAGAGGCCCAAAACACCGTCTTCTCTCAGATGGCTTATCCGTAGACGTCTTTAAATTCTTAATTTAAACCGCAAGATATTAATTGATTGCGTTTTTTCTAACTTCATGGTAGTTTAATTTTCCCCGTGCCTTATCTACTTCTGACTTAATACACACAAATGAGTTCATTCCATAAATAAATCAGCCAACGATAGACAAGGAGTTAAGAAGATGCATATGTGTGCATTAACTAACTTTAACATGATGTTATTTCATATAGTCCAGTCATGTCATCTTCACCAGTCCGGGCTGCAGAAGATATCCTTAACAAATCTAAAAGAAATTTTAGACTTATTAAATTAAATTTTCTAAACTTGCTATGATCATTTAGTAGCCAGAAGCGCAATATAAGTAAGATGCAGCAGGGTGAAGCTTGCCCAAAATTATTGAAAATTCTGTTCATTCTGCCATCTCCAAGTAAAAGTGAATCAATTTTAGCTTTATTGCTCCTTTACTGCATTTCTATTTAATTAGTTTACTAAATACTAATTCACTGTTGGTCAGATTGTAAGTTACCAGAAGTGGGCGCAGCGCGACCCAACTAACCAAACAAGTTGGTCATAACAGGCCATACCCAATTATAAGGTGTTTTATTCCTCCCTCCAGCATGCCTTTGTGGTGTAACTGGAAGCACACTCGGCGCGTATTCGAGAAGTCCAGGTTCAAGTCCCGGCGAGGGGACTCGTCTCCAGCATCAAAAATAACCTAATGACTCTACAATGGCGCCCGAACTGAAAGGGGGTGGATGATGATTCTTCACCACCAGGGTTTGGTAACTCGGTCCCCTAATCCCCAGTCGCTCTTTAAAAAAAGGGGGAGTATATAAGATAATTCTCTCTCTTTCCTGCATGCCTTCGTGGTGTAAAGGTAGCACACTCGACGCGTATTCGAGAGGTTCAGGTTCGAGTCCCGGTGGCATATAAGTATTCTGTACCGCGCCACGCGCATAGGGAAAATCCGTACTGGAGATTGGACATACTTTCCGATGACATAATTTTCTCTTTGCGTAACGATGTTTAGGAGGGATTTTTACTTTTTTTCCTTGAATGATACGCATGAGTAACACAGAAGCGTAAAAATTATAGTTTGTTTTCTTTGAAAGGAAAACATTTAGCTGCAGCCTTCTGCATGTGGCTTCTTGTTTCATGGAATAATAAAACTATAAAAATCTTTCAAAGATGCTATTAATATCAAGAGTAATCTTATGCTTTTAGATTATATAAGTAGCCGAGTTCATTCATGAATTTAGTGCAAAAACAAAAACACGACTATCTCGATCCAACTGTAAAGGCATTGTGTACTAGTAAGTATGTTATTATGATTGCAATTTTGTTGCACTGCGTTCCTTTCACATTGCAGAAGATATTTCCTTTTCAAATGTTATGTTATTTCCACTTTAACGTTCCTGTCTTTCACATTTCTACTATCCTGTTGCTTTAAATGAAAGAAAAAAAGTGCATTCAGTATTGTCGCTGATTTTAATACGCGTGTTATAAGAAAAGAAACTTCCTTCTCTGAAAAACATTGTTTTTATGCAAAGGTACAAAAGATTTCACACATTAAAAATGGGCAATATTCATGAAGTAATATTATTCAATTTAAAATATATATATGTTTCTCTGTTTCAAATCTATATTAGTCTAACTTCAAAAGTAAATTTTCCTTTTTCAGACTGAATAAAAATATTGTGAATTTACTGTGTTTTGTGTTAGCTCCTAAGGTCGTTTTTGCTATTTCCGAAAACTGACTTGTCTCATGCTTTCGGGTTTGCATCAACAAAGAATGGTATCTAATGAACATGAAATAATGAATTAATAATCGCAACACATTTAATAGGAAGGTTTTTAAATTAAGAATGCCTTTATTGAAAACCTCTGCAATTAATACACTTTTACGGAGCTAGCACATGAAGAAATAATACTTTTTCTTTCTAGGAAAAAAATTCGCTACGTTTTTTATATTAAATTCACCACACTACAGTGTTGTAAGAAGTGTAATCTCTCAGCAAAGAAAAAAAATACAACGCACGTACTGTCTGTCTACGAGGAGAATAGCTCCCGCCACAGTGTCTGGCGGGTGGCGGTCGCTATAGCATCAGAGCTAGTATATTTCAAGTAGGGGCGAATCAAGGGTCGCCAATTCATCTTTAAGTGCGCCAGGATGGCAAACTGAAAAGTAAATCTTCGAGACACCCCTACGGAAAACGGATCAAGACTCGTTTCTACGGCAACAGACAGCTGCAGACTTACTGGCGAGAGCTTTCCTTATGATAGACAGACTGTAATAGTCTTTTCGGTACTGCTATCAAAATGTAAACAAACGGTATAGAGGTGTACTCTCGAGCCCAAGCAAAGTCAAGGCGTTCCTAAGCGTAGAAGAAATGATATCATCGGAAAACAAATGCAGTCACAAAAAGGGATTTTTCCCCATGTGGGCGTGGCGCTGTGCAGAATGCTTATATGCGTTCCGGTGAGGACATTGCACATTTCCTCTGCTTCAAAGTAACTTAATGACTCTAAAAGATAACCTCAGTTAGCAGGCCATTAGCAAATGTTAATGAGGAAATAACTTTAGCTAGGAAACTATAAACTTGCTGCTACTTTAACGATAGTTGCCCATGTACACTGCGCGTGTGCAAAAAAAAGACAATTCTTTATTTTCCTAACTACTGCGCCGATTGAGGAAATTCAAATTGCGTTTTTCATGTCTCGAAAGCGCGACTTAGGATATATATTAGATTTATATATAGCATTGTTCCAACATAGGTATTTTGACCCAAAATGGGTCGTTTTCTGAAGTAACATACCAATGTTTTTCCATATTTCGATTCTACTACTCAAACTTTGAATAAATATTAAATTTTGTAAAATTTGGTGCGAAATTTACGCAGAAATTCAAAATTTTAACTTGGCGAATTTTTTTCATTTTGCGCCAAAAATAATTCACTTGGCATACTTTTTAATACATGGCAACCTATTATTCTATCCCTTCCATCGTGCAGGACGGAAAAAACGTCACATCGTTCCTACCTTTTTACATTGTGGATGACCGGAAAAAAAGTCACATCGTTCAATACTTTCAAATAATTTTAACAGAGTGCGTAAACCACATTTCCGCTATTATCGCTTTCAACAAATATGCCAAATTTCAAAACGCGCCAATATATAAATTCATTTTCATCTTCGGAAATTTTTAATAAAAAACTGTCATTTTTTGTAGGTATGCTTAGAAATACATCTACTGTAAGACGACTGTAAAACTTTTATAGGTTATAATTCAAAATGTTTTTCGAAAAATTTATAAAAATTACTTAAAAATACAAATTTGAAAAATAAATCATAAAAAAATGGGTAAATTTTATTTGGAATGAACCTAAATTTCGAACTGTGTAGGAAGGAATCAAATAAGTTTCATAAAAAAAGAGGTAAGAGATAAAAAAAGAGATAAATGCATACCAAATTGAATTAACATGAAGGAGCTAATATTTTGAGAGCCAAGAATTATTAAAAATAGAATTATTATTATAAAAAATTGAATTATTATTAAAAATTACTCGTGCGATTTTTACAAAACTCGTCAGTTTGGCATAATTTGAGTCATAGAATCGAAATATGGAAACAAATTGGCATGTCATTTCAGAAAAAGTCCGATTTTGTGTTAAAATACGTATATTAGAACAATGCTATATATAAATCTAATACATATCGTAAGTCGCGCTTTCCCTAAATTACCTTAGGCCCCCTAAACGTAAATATGAATTGTAAAGGTTTGCATCCTATAAATGGATCTCTCCAATACCAAATTTAAAAATAAAATTTTGGGAAAAAATTCGTTATGCGATCATTTCCATTCCGATGAAGATTAGATCGTGCTTTAAGGAGACTACTATGTGACAACGAGTTGAGTATTCCATTCGAAATTCCTGTGATGATGTAATTCACTACATTCTCCTCCATTTTTCTCTTTACTATTGAAAGAATCCCAGTCAGAAAAAGAAGTGATTTTTGAAATTTTATGAATTTCCTTCCAAATTGTTGTTACTTTAAAGGCATTTGAAATTCGATTGGTTTATTTGAATATGACAAAACACTCGAGCGCTACCTGCCTAAAGGAAGTGATGCTTTAGTGGAGGACTATTTAAGGGAAGTTAGCTCGTAGAGACACGTAAAATGCTGAAAACTACTAAAACGTGCATGTAGCCAAACCCGTTTGCCGGGATTGGAATTACAAACATGGGCTATTGAAACTTGGTAATAAACATTTTAAGGCGGATATTTAAAAATTTGATTTTTAAAAACTTAACTTTTTTAAAATTAATTCTAAAGAGACAATTCTGAGAAAATTTTAAAAATTAAATTCTTTCTTTATATAATTTCATTTAAATATGATGGATATATAATAATTATTAGTTTTTATGGATTTCAAACGAAATGTGCACAAACTGGGAAAATGAATGTTTTATGGAATCCCAGCTAGTGAATCATTTTTGGCATGACACAAAATATAGTTATAATCCAAATGGAAAGTGAAATCTCGCAGTGAAATACATTCGCGTATAAGAAATGCTATTAAATTACAGGCTCAATTAAAAAAAACAGAAACAATTTGCATGCATTGACAATTTCTTTCTTTTTAAATTCCTGCTATAATCTTACACTCTCCCTATAATTTGTTCAAATTTTCAACCATTAATAAAATGCTGTTGATTCCTCCACTCAAGTTCAAATACATTCTTTTAAATTTGTAGTGGACGACATTCATGTTAATACAGTTTTTTCACATATTAAAAAAGTTTTAAATTTTTTTTCTCTATTTTAATTTACTTTTGTATTTTTAAAATTTTCTTTGTTGACCTAAGTAGGAATTGACTTTAAAAAATTTTTAATCCCTTTTTCGTTTCGCGATTTTGAGTCAGAAACATTAAAAGTCTGAACCACTTTTAAACTTGTTGCCACAAAATATTGCAGCCCTGTATTATATTTAAACAAATTAAATAATGAAGAATGTGCATAAATGTATGCATATGTCTCCAAATGCGATAAAACAACGGTACCTAGAGCCATCCAATTTTGAGTAACGTACGTTTCTACCCGAATCTGGACATCTAGAAGTCCATATTTAAAATTTGTTTTATTATCTTATAAGGTATTTGTCTCGCCTTCTTCGCATGCCTTCGTGGTATAGTAGTAACCGACGCGTAAGCGAGAGGTCCGTGGTTCTATTCCCCGCGAAGGCGTTGCTCATTTTTCATGTCTCCTGCTTCGAAATAACCTAATGTCTCTACACTGGCGCCCAAACTAAAAAGGTGGTGGATGATGATTCTCCACCATCGCGATTTGGCGATTGCGTCCCCCAAACCCAGGTCGCCCTTTAAAAGGGGGAGTATATAAGGTATTTCTCCCGCCTTCTTCGCATGCCTTCGTGGTGTAGTGGTCTGCATGCTCGACGCGTAACCGAGAGGTCCGTGGTTGGATTCCCGGAGAAGGCGTTGCTCATTTTTCATGTCTCCTGCTTCGAAATAACCTAATGTCTCTACAACTTAGCTGAGAAAAAGCTAAGATAATAACTAAGGCGCAAACGATTCATATGGAAGATGGGAATATTTAAGCGAGGGTTCATTTAACTGTCTTTTGAAAGTGAATTAAAAACACAAATAATGCCGATTTGTGGAATTAAAAAATATGTAAATGCAGAAAACAACAATGAAAAGTAATTTGACGAAACTTTGAAAGTCTACGTCTCTCTGGGAACATACACGACAGACTTTAAAATGGAATATTGAAGAATTATCGTCTAACCTTGTGAAACAAAACAGATCTCAGAAGAAGAGCGTATAAGACCCTTTTATTCAAATATGAAATTAACAAATAACCCATCTTGGGTTACAAGGAGCCGAGCACTTCTGGTTTAACAGAAATACGTAACGAATAATAATTTCAATATTTGGTAGATTAGCCTAACGGCTCACAGAATACTTTAAAAAGAAGGAAGGGCTCTGGTTTGTAATAAACCGGCGGGACAAAGCCAAATGGCTAGAACACTCAACGCCGCTAACTCAAGTCGCTAATAACCACGGCACAACGTGGCCTGGAATAGGCAGACACGCTCTAAAACTAACTTCCGAAACTCTTGCTTAAATAGCACTTCTTTCTACCTTAATCCGAATAAACTCTAGCTGTCTCATTTACATTCTGGTATGAAAAGCGTGGAGGAAAAGAGAGTAATAGGAAAGTCCTTCAACTTAAAATGTTTCCATTAGTTAAAAATAAATAGATAAACCTCACAATCTTTCCATTATTTTCTGATCTGTAGTAGTTCCGGATTTAATTCCAATGCCAACAGCGCATTTTTGCATTGAAGAATCTGTCAAAAGCGAAGGAAATTAACTCGACAGCGTCTCCGCAAAAGCATAACGTCTTTGTGTGGGGTAGAAAGGTCAACTTTAGGAGACAAATTCCTCGTACTCTCCTTTCGGAATTTCTAAAAGGGGCCGAATGCTTTTTCTTTGGTCCCTGGAAAATGAGGTTATTCGAATGAAAGCCAAAGAAGGCGCGCGGAAAACAAGGCACATAAAAAGTGCTTTCTGTTTCGTAATACAACGCAAAAAGCACGTTTTTAAAAGTCACGGGCAAAAGACGGGAAAGAATGGAACGGCGTGTCGCCACATTTGGCAGCGAAATGTACGGTGGTGAGCTGTGGGCAAAGTTGAGCCTATTATGGAGATTTTATTTTATTTAGTCCTTCGAACGGGAGAATAAAATCTTTTTGAATGCCCCGTCACATTGGATCATCACAAAACTGACTGATATTCGAAAAGGAACGGGAGGGGCGGAGTAAGGGTGAAAAGAATTGTAAGAGGACCAAACGTCGATTTCTAGCGAAGTAAACTCTTCCGAATTTCTTCCTCTTTAAAGTTTTAACTTATATTTCTTTTCTTCTTCGTAAAAGTGCACACAATTTCACACAAAGAGAATACCAAGTTTTTCTCTTTCAAGGAATGGCAACAACAGCAGCAGGAAAACTTTCTTCTCCTCAAAATAAAAAAGGGGGATTGCGGAGTTTGTGGGGGGGCGAAGAAAAGAAGAAATCCCTATCCAATGAAGCATCGTTTCGTAATATCCCTGATGCAGGGATAATGACCACTATCCTGAGGATTTCCATCCCCTTTTTAAAGCTTAATCCACTACTTAGCTGCTGCCCCAACACCAATATTGACATTAGAAAAGAGGATAGCGGCGGCGGTGGTGGCAGGCAAGGGCGGGCTGCCGAGGACCCCCCCTCCCGAAACCTACGTGACTCTCGCCAGATATTGCGAGCCATTCTTCTCGCGCACGTGACCCACAAGTTTGAGAGACAAAGGGAGGGGAGAGAAAAAAAGAGGGAAAATGGCCTGTCCGGGATAAACGAAGAAGCTCCGCTTACGCGCATCCATTCGCGCTCACGAACCTATCCATTCGTAAACATGTTACGCGTACACCCTACGACACGATGAACTGACTATTTAGAAATCATTTTTTTGAAATCGAGGGCTATAACTGAATGTTTCTTTTGTGTCGACTCCGGGAATTTTAATGATAGTTCCTTCTTTAGGTTGTCTACGTAGATTTTCTGGATGTGTCTGCATTGCGCTTTTCGTCGACAATAAGTTCTGTGCTTTCATTAAGACTATTAGCTTATGAAAAACGACAGTAGTTTAACAGTCATGGAGGAAAGGCCAAAAAAGGTAGAGATACATCAACAATCAGAGAAAAAACATTTTGTAGGTTTTAAAAAATGTACTTGCCTAAAATGCTAGTGTAATGAATACAGGACAGCGCTGTTGAAAAACATTAGTGGACGGGGCTGATTCGAAGGGACAAGGCATTCTAGAGAACTCATACAGTTTAATGTTACAAAAATAATACACCTTTGAAATTGCCATTCTATGACTGCCACTAAGGAATTAATATTGGTATAATTTTTATATGAATGAGGGAATGTGAATTTAATGTTCTAATTTTGATGAATGAAATAATACATTCGTACTTTACTACTCGAATACGCAAGCCTAAAGAAGCACGAAGCAATGTTGTATGTAACATAATTGTGTGTAATCTACAATGCTAGAAATCATCGCTGCGAATAATGAATGTAATAGTCTAACGAAGCATGAATTTGTGCACCATGTAATATTGTTGCGTTTTTCTCTTCGCTTCTTATGTACGTACGTTAAGGGATTCGTGGAGTTGGAGTGAATAACGACACGACACCTGATGAAATATCAAAAGACACTTTATTGGCCAGTATTTTTCAAGACAGCTCCAAAATCACGCTTACATTGTCGAAGAACTACTATAAACACGCTGGAATAATCAGCGACACAGCCTTCGGGGTATAACGGTGGAGACAGCTTCATGGCAAAGCACCAGAGTACCGCTCCCGACTCTGCTCAGTCGTTCTCAGAACTTCACGTACTCTAGAGACTCTCCACGCTACAACTCGCGATGCACTCGACGATACACTAGAGTACAGCTCCCGACTCGGTTCGGTCGTTCTCGGTGCTCAACACAATCAAAGATAAAACTCGACGATACACTA
Source organism: Stegodyphus mimosarum (assembly GCA_000611955.2). Classification (NCBI taxonomy): domain Eukaryota; kingdom Metazoa; phylum Arthropoda; class Arachnida; order Araneae; family Eresidae; genus Stegodyphus; species Stegodyphus mimosarum. Next base: position 99,265 of record KK116547.1, on the reverse strand, counting down.
AGAATCTGGCTCGATGCACTCGACGACCAACTCGGCACTAGACTAAGCACTGACTTCGTACTGATTCTTAACTGACTTCCTCTCCGCGTACCAGCAGGGTTTATATAGCTTTTGGCTTGTGTTCGAGAACATTCTGGGCTAAACCAGTAAGAATTGGTTCCAGAAAGTTCTCCATCCGTCTATGGCATATTGCCAATTTTGTCTCCAAGTGGGCGATTTTCCCGCTAAATATGGCAACCTTGCATTCCCTTGCCGTTTTCTGGCAACCCTAAACCTGCTTGCGGGGAAGCTATCTCACCGCACCTGGACATTTCGTAACAACATTTTATGTAAGTCGACAGTACGTAACCTGCAACGATTCAATCAGTAAATGTGTGTCTGCCGGCAGTTTCGTTTTCGTCAGGATGATATTAATGAGTTAGGCACCACAGCCTTAGGCCGGATGTCATCTCGACGACGAGAAGTAACGAGAAAAAGAAGTCATTAGGCTATTTTGAAACAGGAGAAGTGAAAAACGCACAATGCCCTCTTCGGACCTCTCGAATACGCGTCAAGTATGCTTCCAATTACACCACGAAGGTGTGCGGAAAGGAAGAAGATATAAACATTACGCGCTTGACTCAGTTTCCAGTCTATTAAACATCTCTAGGCGTGTTATCCAGATGGTATAAACCAGAAGTGCTAAAACTAAATCATTTCAGAATTCTTGTTTAGGGAACCCATCAGACGTCCAAGTTCTATAGAAAACTCTCCTTTAATCGTTGTGTAGCGATAGTACATTTAGATGACGAGTGAAAATATAGTAATTTATTTTGAATGCCAATAAAAAGTGCGTAAAGTACGGTATAATATATAAAAAAATAGAATCATTAACAGGTAAGTTTTTAACTTAAATGTGTGCTTCAACTTAATCGGACTTATAATTCTAAAATCTTTCGTTCTAACTTAAAGTATAAAAGAGGTTTGAAATTTTAGACAGATACAGTTCACTTTTATTTGTACTAAAACTGGTTTTAGAATTAAAAGAATGTCACATTTAGTGAACCGATCGATCAATTCAGGGCTAACGCGGATTTTTTATAGTTAAAAAGCATTTTGGGTTGACCTTTATTGGATTGCCGTTTACTTATGTATCAGACTATCGATTTCTAATGTAATCTAAATAATCAGTATATTTAATTTGTTTGGAAATGTAATCGAACTGTTATCAAAATCTAAGATTTGTTTTCTGATGTGAATTTTGTTTTCTTTTTTTAAGTAAATATAGTTATTTTAAACCCCCCCCCCCCCGTTGTCGGGTATTTAATCGACTAGGCTTGGGCACGGCTAGACCCGGAAGAGATAGTTATTTTATTGTCGAAGCATGTAATAGGTGGTTGTAATTTGAAGTATTAAACATGAGGCTGAAATATGCACAATAACAAAAACACACAAATAGAAACTATCCAAGAACAGTGGCTCATTTCTAAATAAGCATGCAGAGGGAGGGGGGGAATTAAATACATTTTACTTGGTTACTTAAAGCTATTTAAGTAAAAGACCGCCTATGAAGGGACGGAGAGTCACAGTCATGCCTTCTCCGAGATTCGAAGTCGGGCCCTTTGGTATCGCAGTAGGTACTCTCTCGAGGGCGGGACAGGCGATCCACTATATCGTCTGGGCGACGGTTATTTTAAACTTCGTACAGTCATTAGGTTATATCGATAATGGAATGTGAAAAATGTGCAATGCCCTCGCTGTGATTCAAACTCCGGACCTTTCGAATACGCGTCGATCGTGCTTCCAGTTCTACCACAAAGGAATGCGAAAAGGAGAGCGAAAATACCGTATGACCTTACAAGGTATTTCTCCCAGCTTCTTCGAATGTCTTCGTGGTGTAGTGGTTAGTACGCTTGACGCGTAACCGAGAGGTCTGTGGTTCGATTTCCGGCGAGGGCATTGCTCATTTTTCATCTGCGTTCTGAATGCGCTGAATTACTTAGAGACTTAGAGAGATCCTCTTAACGTTAGGCTCCTCCATTCCTTTAAATATCAACTGGATAAAAGGACACACCGGGCAGAAAGGCGACGAACGAGCGGATGAACTAGCTAAGACGGCAGCTCTCGAACCAGAAATTTACAAGGAAGTTCCGCTTTCCGCACAAGTTGCAAAAAAGCTCCTCAAGACAACATTCCAAGAGACATGGTCATCACGATGGCAGGAAGAAGAGACAAGAAAAGTTACTTACAACATCTTCCCAATACCTACTCTCAAGAGGCTCAAATGCAACCGACTCTTCCTCCAGGCCTGCACCAACCACGAGAAATTCCTAGCGTATTACAAACGATTCCTCAGACGGGACGTCAACTGTTCTTGCGGTTTTCGCGGGGAAGACGCGGACGCACTACATTACCTGCTCTCCTGCCCTCTGACAAAGCACCTCCGACAGCAGTTCTTTCCATCCGACTACATCCCATATCCTGTGAATAGACTGTTCACGGACTATTACTGCAACAAGGGCATCTTAGAGATAATGAAGCAACTGAATGAAAATAATTATATCCAAGATTAATGTAAAATGTAGAAAGGCGGCCTAACCGTCAGATTTATAGCAATGACTAGGATGACTTCCTAACCCTGTAGTGCCATTAACTTAGTTTGGCGGAACAGGTAAAGTGACCAATATCTCTCCTACTTCGAAATAACCTAATGACTCTACAACCCAAATAGTACAACAATCTGGCTCAGTACCATTATATGCAAGCCATACTCTATCTGCTGTAGGTAGTTTTCCTGTAAATCTATTTTTTCCTATAATGCAGACGTCTTGCAGGCAAATCACGAACCAGTGAAAGAAGCAACGACAACAAAAAGTCACTTAACTGTTTCAAATATTTTCGAGTTTATTAAATGTTAGCAAAAATAACTAACGCAGACGAGTACAAATTCAACTACAGATAAATATATAAACTAAAACAATATCGTAGGATAATTGTATAAACCAAAATGCAATTTGTTAAATATTTCCGGTATCATATTTCAACGAAAATATCTATTTTGACCTCTATCGAATGAATTTAACGATATATATATATATATATACATACTTTTGTTGCGGTGATATACATATATCCACTCTGTTACTCGGCTCCGTGAGCTCAGTTTTTTTATTTTTATAAGTTGATAAATTGGGCATTTTTTGCTTTAAAAATGATTGAATTAGGTTATTCTTATCTTCAGGTTAACGATTTTATGCCTTTAGTAAATCTGCATGCAAGATTTGTAGAATGATCGACAATTTAAAAGTTATTTAAGTGCGGCTAAGCCTAATTTGTTTGTCCATAGCTGCCATATTTGTTTACATTTGAAACTTAGCACAATAGTGGATTTGTTGCCAAACCAGAAAAACTAAACTTCGCAACTACGAAGATACGCCTTCTTTCATTTCATTATTGCGAATTAAATCATGTTTAACCCATTCTGAAATTTATTCGAGGAAGTAAGTGTTTAAGATTTACTTAAATTCGTAATTTTTAATATAGATATTTTGAGGTTTTATGCATTTTTGCCTTGTCGCGAAGTGAAAACTGAATTAATTGAATGAGAAATACTGAGTCGTCTGAAAAAAACTGTTTGTTTTTCCAGTTTGTTTGTTTAATTTCTGTTATACATCGATTTAAATTTATTATAGTATTTGAGTAGTACATGTGCAACGATTAGATGAAATACATAATTTTTGTGCATACTGAGTTATAAAATGAATGAGATGTAACTCTGTTAAGTGAACCTAACGCCATAGTGTCGCTGTGGTAAACAAATATAGGGAACTTTAAAGAGTGCATTTATTTTATTCGATTTAATTCAATCCGAGAAGTTTAAATAAAATATAGAAGTTTAAATGCAAAATATGCATAATTTAATATTCCGTACATGGAAGTCATGTGGTGTGCACATCAGATTGTTTTCTTTTGACTTCCTTAATATGAAGGGCAGTACTGTATAAAATAAGTTATGCACTTTTTTATTGCAATCGGTAGTATCAAATGTGCGCGCGCGCACGCACGCACACGCACACGCACGCACAAGCACACGCACACGCACGCGCACGCACAAGCACACGCACACACACACACACACACACATATAAATTATGAAAAGAAAACTCTTCACTTCATATTACATCTCCAAGCAACGGAAATTCAATTTAAAAACATTATTGAAAAGATATTTTTCAGAATTAAAAAGAAAAAAAAATTATAGAATTTTCAATCCTCCTTGCTTCAAACAGAGTTAAGGAAAAACTGAATCCCAAAAATGCCAAAATCAAAAGTAAACTTTTTAAGTATTGAAAAACCAGTTATTGTAATTGATAGCAGATTTATCAAGGGGATAAACCAATCTACCATCCATTAACAGCAACTAAAATAAGAGAGAGTGTTTCATCTTACTTCCGAGTAAGCATCAAATTATTTGCTAGATTCAATTCACTAATTGATACTCGATCAAAATAAAGATATTAGTCACTAATCCTCTTAAGAAGCAAATAATCTTTAAGATTAATAATTGTAATTCAGCTTTTGTCAGCCATTTTTATTTTTAAGGAATCCTTCGATTAATATTCGTCTTTTTCCCTATAGAATGATTAAGAATATATTGACGTATGGTTAGTTCATTTATTGCTATTTATTGAAAGATCCTTATCGATTTCTCACTGAATCTTAAATTTGGTGTAACCTCACACAAGAACTATCCGTCTAAGCGTTAATCAACTTGACTTAAATACAACGAATAGTACCCACTCTATTTACGTAACTTCTGAACATTCCATTGGTCTCTAAATGTCAACAGATATTTATTTACTTTCGAGGAAATGTAAAGCGTGTATTTCTCAGAAGCCTTTTGTAAGAAGACTGTATTCATACTAAAATATAAGGCGGATCTGATTTCTCAACTGTCATGCGCCATAATTTATTGTAAATATCTGAAGGATGTGTATTTGTATGAATTGTTATTAGAATGCTATTAAAATTTCTTTTCGTATTCCATATTTACGCCAATAAAATTAACCCCTAATTTGGAATTATTTTCCCAAGTATACACAGAAACGGAAAATTAAATATAGGGTTGTAGAGAGATTAGGTTATTTCGGAGCAGGAGACATGAAAAATGAGCAAGGTCTTCGCCGGGACCATCGGCCTCTCGGTTACGCGTCGAGCGTACTGACCACTACACCACAAAGGCGTGCGAATTAGGCGGAAGAAATATCTTAAAGGGTGACTGGGGTTTTGGGAACCCAATCGCCACATCCTGGTGGTGGAGAATCATCATTTACCACCATTTTTTAGTTCAGATGCCAGTGTAGAAAATTAGGATATTTTAAAGCAGGAGAGATGAAAATTGAGCAACGCCTTCGCCGGGAATCGAACCACGGACCTCTCGAATACGCGCCGAGCTTGCTGACCACTACACCACGAAGGCATGCGAAGAAGGTGGGAAAAATACCTAATAGGGTGAAAATAAAACATCTGTGAATTGGAGAGAATTACCGTATATTCCGGCGCGTACTTTTAATATGCGCCGGAATCGATAAGGTCGAAATTTACCGGTAATCCAAAGATCAAGAAAATCGAAATTTACTGGTGCGCGTTGTACTTCGGATATAAAAATGATAGATTTAAAAATAAGGGAAAATTGTATAAAAAAGTATACAAAAATTATATTTCTACATGTACCTAAATGCTGTTTCTGCAAAAGAAATGACATTCCTTATGAACTTTAAAAACATGCCTTATCAGATAATATAAAATAGTCGTCATATTCGTTTTCCGTTATATCTTCGGGCACATCATCGAATTCTGTTTCATCGTCACTGTTATTCTGATCCATGAATAAGTAATCATCTTCCATTTCATCCAGACTGTTAGATGTTCTACATTTGTAATAACTTTTGAATTATATCAGGTTTAATTTCATTTAATAGTGCCTTTATCATGCAATCGCACACTATTTTTAGACTAGCGTGACGCATTTGACCCCGTTTTTCTTTCCTTGTTCTTTCCTTGCCTTCCATGTTCATTTCAAAATCATGGCTTCAAATGACTACAGAAATAGAAAACAGCTGACTCCTCATTCCGATAATTCATTCGGGTCGGAAGTGCGTTCTTACCGTAATAATGTCTTCCTTTTTCTCGAAACCCTAGAAGAACATTCTTGTGCACAGCCGCATTGAATACAACACATTCTCTTTGCAGAATTATTTATTGCCTCAAGCACTTCCACCCCCACACGCACACATATTGTTCCCCTTATGGCTTGTCAGTTCAGTTACACCATTGATCGAAAGCCTAAGAAAAATCTTCGAATGAATGACTTCAAAAGATGGCAGCATCACACATGTACACTGCCGGGAAAAAAAAGGGGGGGACATTTCTATATCTCCCGTTCTACCGGGCCGATTGACGAAATTCAAATTGCGTTTTTCATGTCTCGAAAACGCGACTTAGGCTATATATTAGATTTATATATAGTATTGTTCTAACATAGGTATTTTGACACAAAATGAGTCTTTTTCTGAAATGACATAGCATTTTTTTTTTCTATATTTCGAATTTAAGAATCAAATTATGCCTAAATGTTAAATTTTGTAAAATTTTGTTGAGAAATTTATGCAAAAATTCAAAAATTTAATTTGGTAATTTTTTTTTCAGTTTGCGCCAAGAATAATAAACTTGGCGAACTTCTTAATACCTGCAACCTATTTTCCTACCCCTCCATTGTGCAAGAGAAGAAAAAAAGTCACATCGTTCCTACTTTCAAAAAATTTTAGCAAAGTGCGTAAACCACATTAGATGTTATTATCGGTTTCATCAAATATGCAAAATTTCAAAACGTACCAACATAAACATTCACGTATATCTTCAAAAATTTTGAATAAAAAGCTCTAATTGTTTGCTACTATCCTTAGAAATACATCTACTTTTAGTTGGTGGTAAAAATGTTATAGGTTATAATCCAAAAGTATTTTCCAAAAATTTATAATAATTATTTAAAAATACAAATTTTAAAAATAAATTATAAAAAATGGGCGAATTTTATTTGGAGTGAACCTAAATTTCGAACTGTGAAAGAAGGAATTAAGTAAGTGTAATAAAAAGAGAGATATCAATAATACATACCAAATTGAATTAACATCGAGGATCTAAAATTTTGAGAGCTAATTTTTTAAAAACGACTCGTGCGAATTTTACAAAACTTGGCAGTTTGGCATCATTTGAGTCGTAGAATCGAAATATGGAAACAAATTGGCACGTCATTCGAGAAAAGGTCCGATTTTGTGTCAAAATACCTATATTAGAACAATGCTATGTAAAAATCTAATGCATATCCTAAGTCTCGCTTTCGAGACATGAAAAACGCACTTTGAATTTCGTCAATCGGCCCAGTAGAATGGGAGATGTAGAACTGTCCCTTTTTTTGCGGAGTGTACACTTCAGGTTTCTTCTTAAAAAGTGGTGCGCGGTATATGGCGAATATAGCTAAAAACTAAAAACATCAATTTGAAATTATAGGTGCATGTTATATGCCGGAATATACGGTTTACGAGGAATACAATTTTTGCCGTTTTGATTGAACATTCAAGATTCAACCTTTCAATCTGAACTTCTATAAGAGAGTCCCTGTCCAAGAAAAGATCTGCAAGGCAAATGCAACGAAAACTTCTAACAAATACATAGACTGCTTTCGTTGCAAAACTGGTCAAAGCCTAGAATACCACAAAACCTTTCTTAGGTCACTAAAAGGTGTGTTCGGTAACAAGAAACTTTTTATACGAAAAACGTTATTGTTGTAACTGCATCTACTCTCTTTTTGGATCTTTATACGAACTCTTAGAATACGTTCGAAATAAAAGATAAAATTCGCGGACCACCCATTTATTAATAATAAGCAGTTTCCATTCACGTGAGGCAGCACAGTGGCATTTATTCGTCGCAGAATTGCCGGTCATTCTTATTTGCCCATCCGGACCCGACCCCTAAAAAACACCTGAACCACCGTGGCGCTGCTCATGTAAATCGAATCATCTGACGGTGCCTCCACGCCCCCTTTTGCCCCTCAAAATCCTCCAGCCAGGGTAGGTATAATCCAATTCCATTTCTGAAATGAAATTACGGGACACGGCTAAGTGATATACAAATCCAAATGCATGAGGGGGCTGACCACAGGGCTCCATGAATAATTCAACGGGGGTTCTTTCCATTTGAACCTCGAGTCCGGTGAGTGAACTAAAAAGGGAAAGATAACCTTCCTTTTCCTTTTCCGAAAATCCTTTTGAATGTTTCCAGAAGGCAGTTCGGAATGTGGCTCGACTTTCCGTAAATGTGTTGTGGAAAAGGTGAACTCCTTTTGAATGAAGTTGGATTTAAAAATCCAAAGACACTGACTCAACTTTCAGTAAATTTCATTACAGCGAACCATAAATGGAATTCTGAAAGAATTTTTTTTTTACATCTGAACTTTAGTTTTACTTAAAGACAAATTTCTTTCACTATGTGGATGGAAAATTCTTCAAGATTATTTATGCTAGTAGCAATAAAATAAAATAAAGTTTCACTTTTATTTTACGTGTATTACGTACGTTTTATTTACGTGTATTTTTCGTTGCGGTAGACAGAAAATAAACTCAGTCTCAGCCAAAAAAAAAAAAAAACATGTAGTGAACTATGTCGTGGTAGTGACTTCCTTAACACGACCACCCAGAAAGTAACCAATATTTATGACAGCATTTTAACAGGCACTGAACATTTCTTTAAGAGAACCACTTCCACAAACATCATCCTAGGCTAAATTAACTATAATAGGCTACTCTTGATTACATTATTTTATGCGATTACAAAATTAATTTAATAATAATAAAATTATAAAAATAAATTTTGAATTCGATTAATCGGCTAGGTTATCTCTTTGTTCTTTCTTACCCCTGTAGAGTCATTAGGTGTTTTTGATGCAAGAGACTTGAAAATGAGCAATGCCCTCACCGGTCCTCTCGAATACGCGCCGAGTGTACTAACTGTTACACCCGAAGGCATGCTAGAAGGAGGTAGAAAATACCTTATACCCTTTCTTAGTTTTTTGAAACGGCACTCCATACAGTACGCTTTTCCTTAATACGTGGAGAGAGATTTCCTTAGACCCAGAAGCACAGAATTGGCAAAGCGAAGGGCAAAGTTGTGGCGGAAGGTGTCTTGGACTTGGTGTAGGCTCTCCTGCCCCAAGGGGTTTCGAAACAACAAACAACAACAACAGCAGCACAAAATTGAGATTAACGAAGATCTATAGAGGTTAATAGATGTTAGAAGTAACACCTTTGTCACGTTTCTTAACATCGCTGGTTTTTATTTTTTTTTCTTTTATATTTCTGTAGACTGGAGATGTGGAATTATAAACCGATTTTTATATTATTATTTAAGCGATAATTTATTTACGTGCCTTTGCGAGTTGCTGACATTTAGAGTTAAATCTAAGCGCGAACAATATACACTGAAAATTTCCGAACTTTTTAATAAATGAAGATTAATTTAATTTTGGGAGTTTGAAATTTAATATACTCACGTCAACACTAAGGCTGTTCCCATATTTTTAGACAATTTTCGTTGTATTTACAGAAATATTTAACCTGAATTTTTGAACCTTGTAAGTGGAATTGTGAATTTTTGTGTCCATTATTCTTCTATACTGTAATTTCGAATACAATAAAGCCTTTTTTTTAGTATCGAAAGAGATGTTTTATTCCATTCCTCTTGAACAACTTTCCAAAGTCAGAGAGGTCATCTAAAGTCAGGGAGCGTTGTATGTCAACGTTTGGACAATTCGCTATTTAAAAGTGCAAAAGCTCAAACTTCCATGCATGATACATAAGAAGATTTAGAAGGGATACGAGTGAAGAGTACGCCTTTGATACATGTTCCTCATTCCTTTTTTTCGAAGAAATTAACGGTGGATTTTGATCAAAAACCAGCAAGAATCATAAAACCTTTCGAAAAACTTTCTTTAGATTCTTTAAAACATGTTCTAAGATTTTTTCTTCTCCTTTATGATAATAAATGGGTCTCTTTTTATTGCGGTGATTTAAATATACCCAAGATTCATCTATTGTGACAACATTTTCCATTTTTGTCCAAATAATAGCTTCTTATAAACAAATCTTAAGCGCGTTCTGCTTTCGGCGATATGTCGCGGAGAAAGAAGATGTACATTACGTTTTTTCGCCCTTTCGAGGTTCAAATCGGCCTTCATCACTTTGTTTTCATTTAAGACTGAGCATTTTAATGATTATGCGATTGTCCTTTGACGTCCCCGATTGTCTTCTAACATTTAAGTTCTTACCATTGCAACACTCGAAACATTCCGTTTTTTTCCATGGATACGTAATTTGAAAAAATGTTTTTCCTTGAGGCCAAACTTTGACGTTTGTTTCGTTTCGTTTCAATAATATTACCTACCGTTGCTTTAGATACCGAAAAATCATGGCTTTCGCGGCATTTTGTAATTACTAAATACTAATAGATTTCTTCGGAAAGAGCACAAACATGGCTCCTTTAAAAGCGTAATTTGTCCACCGCTTCTTTAAAAACGCTATTTTGCATGAAAACAAAGTTGTCAAGTAACAGACGATAATTTTTACACTATCAAAAAGTATAGTTGCAGTTAAAAATTTTTTTTCCCAAGCACGCGATTTTCTAGAGCAAAGCAAAGTCGTCTAAACAATTTGCGAACAGACTCTGAAATGATGAGAAGGGGGTCTTTTCATTATTCCAGCACAAGGAATGAGTCGAAAGACTTGTAAAATTGCAATAATTACCGGTGGTCGCAAAATTTGCAAGCAAGTACTCGCGCCAATAAAAGCAACGTTAGTTTATAGCTTTTGGAGAAACATTTTCTCAAACGCTCAATGTATTCATTGCAGCATATTTTGAGCATTGCGACATATAAAACGGAAACGTTTCAGTCGGGAAACCAGAAATATCTTTAACCCTCATGCAAAATTTCGTGGCAATGTTTACTTCACAGAAATGCTTGAAAACTAGCCTCCTCCAAGGTCGTTAGACGAGCTTGAACAAGAATTACTCCGTATTAGGTCGTTGTTTCCTATATCACCGACCGTCAGCTTAATTGACATATGTATTACAACTAGCGGTAGACTCATTCCTTATTAGAACACATTTCTGACACCATATGTTTCCTCAAAAAACTGTTCTCCAAGACTGGATTTCTCTGCTAAGAGTGAAATGTTTTGTTATAATTCATATTTGTATTGAATTTTAGAAATATTCTACGTCGCATACATTAAAGAACTGTTTTGGGAACTTGACTTCTAAATTTCTTGTTTCTATGTTGCTTTATTCTCAAATTACACACAAAAACATGCTGTTCCTCAACGTTTGAAAGGCATTGTATTTATGTATGTAGAGTATATATGTTACTGTGAAAGACCGAAATTGGAGAATGTCGACTTTCACCGGAGAATATCAGCATTCACCAAATACGTCGGTGAAACATCGAATATAACATTGCGTTCTTGTACATTCGGACCCACCCCGGTGTATGTCCACAATCACAGATATGCTCTGGTGTAGGTCGAAAAGAGAGGCGACTGGCCGTTTCCCATCAATGCAGTCGTAAAAGCGAGGGCCTCTCGTGCAATTCAAAGTCTCGTAATAGTTTAAGTTGCTGCAATGAATCGGATTTGAATCACAGAATTTGGTCAAGTTTTTTATGACTATTATTTTATTTTCTCATTTAGAACGTACTGTATAATGAAGTAAGTTTTTTAACTTCTATTATTTTCCTTTCTCGTTTTGAATTTATCATGTGTTTTAAGTACTCGTGTGCTTTTTCGCGACTGAATGACGGAGAAGAAAATAGAATATTCTCATACATTCAACATTCACCATTAGTAGATGGTGAATGTCGACATTCACCGGTGTAAGTCAGAAATAAGAGTATTTGGAAAATATTTCGGACATACACCAAGTGAGTATGTGAATGTTGACATTCACCGGTGAAAGTCGACATTCTCCAGATTTCGGTGTTTCAACGTAACATATGCATGTGTAGAGACTATATATGCAAGAAAATTTTCGAAAGGATCATTCATATTTTTATATCAAATATTTATACTTTTTAAAATTAACAAAACTAAATCACTAATATGATATAAATGTAAAGAAAATCTGCTGAGGTTTTAATGTATATACAATAGAAGGATTAAGGTTGCCGCTTGAAACATCCTTTTTGAGAATAAATGGCAATGGGGGTCTAAACAGGAAAATAAGTTGTAGAGACATTAGGTTATTTCGGAGCAGGAGACATGAAAAATGAGCAACGCATTTCGCCGGGAATTGAATCACGGACCTCTCGGTTACGCGTCGAGCATGCAGACCACTACACCACGAAGGCATGCGAAGAAGGCGGGAGAAATACTTTATATACTCCCTCTTTTTTAAAGGGCGACTGGGGTTTTGGGGACCCAATCGCCAAACCCCGGTGGTGGAGAATCATCATCCACCACATTTTTAGTTCGGGCGCCAGTGTACAGACATTAGGTATTTTTGGAAGCATCAGACATGATGAATGAGCAACGCCTTCGCCGGGAATCGAACCACGGACCTCTCGGTTACGCGTCGAGCATGCAGACTACAACACCACCAAGGCATGCGAAGAAGGCGGGAGAAATATCTGATAAAGTTTTGGGTATATTTGCTTGCGAGACATCAGTAGGATAGCAATCGATGCAGATAATTTGATATTAAAACTGTTACCGTCCTAATATACCAGATATAACCCGCTATATTTTCTTTCTTTTGGAATATGTGAAAGTCTGTTGTTTGTGCCGCTTCAGTCTTCAATCCTAAGTGAATTTCAAAAATGCATTTTTGTTTTAAAAACGAACATCGTTGATATGCTGGAACATTTGGTACTTCATATTACCTGAGAGAAGCTACGTTGAATATTTGTAAATAAAACGGAACCATGTTTCCTTTACATTCATGTACTATTTATTAATCTGCATTAGTAATTTTTAATACAATAAAAATTTGAAATCTGATGATTCTTTCTGAATTCTCTACATTATATTCAGTGGCAGACGACTCCGAATTTTATTTTATGTCAGCTAAACGAGAATATATCACGTACTTGTTTTAATCTCAAGCAGATCTTGATTTTAGCAAGGGCAAACGAGGTGTATATCTCCGGATATACATTTTTACGGTGGTCTTCGAATCACCCTACAGACATATGTAAAGTTTCATGCATATAGTCAGTTCTAGGACAATGCATTGAAAAAATTAGAAGTATAGTAATATAAAAATCAATTTTCCCGCCCTTTGTCCAGGGTATCCCGTTTTGTTAATCAGACTTTGCACTCAATGCTATCTGCTTAAAGTGAGGGATGTCTGCGGGGAGGATCTTTCTAAGGGAAAGTAGCTTGCATTCACGATGCACAAGAGAAAACCATGAAAACGTCCATGCAGACAGCCCGTGGGCTGGGAATCGAATTGTGTTTTCTGTGAGTATAACGTTTTTTTAGTGTGATTCTAACAATTTAAATAATACTGCATTTTCACATTTTAAACTCGCATAATTGCTCTGTTATTAGCATTCACGTGAATTTAATGCTTAGAGTAAAATCTATACTTTTGTTTCACAATTCACATAATTGCTTTTATTAGCATTCATGTATATTTAATGCTTAGAATAAAATCTATACGTGTTTTCGTTTTTTTTTTCTCCATAAGTTTAATTCACATAATTGCTATGTTATTGACATTCATATATATTTAATATTCAGAATAAAATCTGTACTTTTTTTTTTAATACTTCCGGGAAAATGCGGTATTTTTACAAAGCAATTTGAATAACCTTGAACGTTTACGTACCGTAGTTACTTTTTTAATGCTCTGAATTCTTGAGTTAGAATTTGGCAGAAACAAATTTAAATCTAAAACTAAATAAAACTGAGAGATTTCTAGCTTTCTATTCATATTTGCATAAGAATAAAAATGAATTCTTCTTCTTTGGAATCGCAGAAATGGAATAATTAGATAGAATGCTTAAATTTTTTCAAATAGAATATTGGATAAATATCGTTAGAAACGTAACTTATTTTATTTAAGCTAAAATGTTATCGAAATTCTTTCAACTCGACAGAAACTTTTGAGACACTTATTTTCAAATGTAAAGAATAGTACAAAATAATACGACGAGAAACAGAATAGTAAAAACAGAAACGTCATAAAATAGAATATTGATGTGTCTGTTTTCCATCCTGTTATTCTGTTTACGACATTCATAAATGGAATAATGGAATGAAAAGTAGAAATGCCATATTATGTTTTATTCATGATAATAACAACGATGTTCATAGTAATGTTAAACTGGCAAAATTCCATTGAAAATACAATATTTGAAACTGTTTTTTGTCATAACTGTATCATTCTTGGCGATTGATGAAATAATATTAAATCCTTTTATTTAATTAGTGCAAATGGTAAAATATTAACAAAGAAAATGGTAAATTCACAAGATTTTTTTACATTACAATTTCACATACTGCTGCTCGTAATTACTTTAAATAATTTTATTAATTTAAGCATTGCTACAATTTTCAGTTGTCTTGTAGGGTTTCTCACTTTTATTCTGTCAAATTAAGTGACGAGGAACCAAGTGAAATGCTAAGAATAATAGCTTAAGTCCAAGAACAGAAACTCAAACTCTAAAAGAGTTTGTAGGGATTTATATTTATTTTAAATAACCAGTTAAATTTAATTTTAAGTTACTTTCGTATAAGCCTTCATTCCCCTAATTGTCAGTGCCAGAATATTTAAATTTGGTAGCGCGCGTAAGAAATGCAAATTCTACCAGTGGGAGAAAAAGCTTAAATATCGACGTTCCAGTAAGGAAAGTTAGAATGAGTGCGGGAAATCCCTGTGCGTGGTTATACGCAAGCTTCCGCCTAGCAGTTATTGCTGGTTAGACGTGGCTTAACAGCTATTATCTTGCTGCCACTAGATTCATCTACGCGCCCAGGATACAGGATTGTATCAGCCCTGTAGTTTAAATCGACTACTTGTGAATATCTCCAATTTTGAGTTTGATTTTACTGTTTCAGTTGTAAGGTTTTAGTTTAAACTAACAAAGTTTTATGTTAATTTCTCTTTCCAGTGAACTCTTATTTCAACTTCCCGTTACAATGAGCGCGCGTTTCAGCTTTATGCTAATTTGAGGTGGAGCCAAGTTTTGCATTTAAAAGGTTAGCGAGGAACTTCTCGGTGCGAGAGAGCTTTTAGTCTCGGATCACCGCGGGTCTGTTCGACGTTCGCCTGATCAGCTAGTATTTAAATTCGAAGCCTTAGCGCTGTTACGCTATTACTTATTGAAGAAATCTAAGTGCGTTAGTATTAGCCAAATCTTGCTACGCACCATGGATCGTTTAGCATAGAGGCCAACCTCGTGTTTATAGCTCTGAGAGCAACGACTTCTTAATTTTCTACTTAACTTTATTTTTTTAATTATTTGCTTGTTCAGTTTAGACCCAAGTGCGGTCATTATTTTCTGTAATCCCTTCCGAGTTGGGAAGTTACTGTAAATAGTAGTTTTATAAAAGGGCCATTTTAAACCCTCCTCGCGTGCAGTTATTCTACCACTTCCACTGAACATAGCTGCGTTCAGCTCCCTGTTCAAGATCAGGACTTTAACACTATCACGACCATGTTCGCCAAACGTATGCACAGAACACTCAGTCTTGACACAGTTACCGCCCAAGCAAAGCGTAGTATGTTAGCGTCAAGTTGACGCACTGTACATAATTTAAAGAGTTTAATAAAGGGCAGTTTTAACCCTTCTTCGGTGCAATCACTATTTCTCCAGATTCTACACAACAGATAGACGGTAGAACTTACAAGTTAATTATCCTTTGTTAGCTCAAAATAAGATTAACAGTCGGCCTCTTTCTTTGAGCGTACAACAAAGCCTCCACTTGGGCTTAAACTCAACATGTAAGAAATGAAAACTAATGAATGACGAATTAAAAAGATTTAGCCGAAGGTAACACAAAATCTAAACTAGTTGGCCCGTAATAAGGTATCCGACCTCGTTCGGGTGTCATTTTTTAAAAAATAGTTTTTATTTTAACTATAAGCATATTAATTTGAAGATGAGTGTATTAATGAGAGAAAACAGCTTACAACGTAATGCTCAGTAATTTTAATTTTGAAAAATAACGAATAAACGGATAATTTTTGCTTACATTTTGGCTTTACGACAACAACCACGGTGAAGTTTTTTAATTTGTATTTATTTTTACACTTGGTTTGTATACGCAGTGAAGCAAAATAATTAAAATATATTCGTATATTCTTGAGATATGTCAAAATGCATAGTATTTACTGTATATTTTCCTATTATCGCATCCAAAATATAAAAATAAAAAGTAACAACTCAACTTGTAATTAATATTTCTAAAATCTTCCGCTTCAGAGCACGCATCAGATTATACGAAATATAGATGGAAAGTATCATTTAATTTCGTCGATAAAATTTTCAGTTATTGCAAAAACTTGCATTTTTCAGAAAAGTTTAAAGTTTTCATAAAAAAATTTCTTAATGAAAGAAACATTTCTGACTATTAAAATTCCCCTGCTTTGTAACTGACACCTTGGTTCTTTTAAGAAACACTGTGCTTTTTCTTTCGAAGAAAGCGCTATTTTTTCTTTGGTTTTTTGCAAAACTTGTGTGTGCCAGAGTCGTGATTTTGCACTTTTTTAAGTTTTCGAATTCCCTGCTCAGTGTAAAATTGAGGAAACATACCTAACTTTAAATATACTTCAAGTAAACCGATAAAGCCATCATAAAATAACGTTAAATAGCGCAACATTTACAACTTACATTTGCTCCAAACATTCGCAAGTTTATGAATATTTATTTCGGAACAATTTGCAATAAAATGCCATTAAAACGTTCCTTAATATTTTGAGTTTTGCCATATATGCACTTTTTTAACAACTTTTGTTTACGCAACTCTCTCTCTCTATATAGGTTTAATTAAATTTAAAACATATGCTGATATACTAGAGGTTTCTATTTTTGGCTGATTTTTTTTTTCTTTTTTGCAATCGTACATTGATAGTTGCACCAACTCGTTGATCGAGGTGGACACTGGCCATGCATTGGCTTCGAAGAAGAACAGCTTCAATGGAACAAGCAGCTTTTACAGCCTGCCGTATCTGAATTAAGTTTCCAACATTACTTCTAATTGCAATCCCTAATTCTGCAGGTTATCAATAAAATAATCGGCCAGTTTACCTTTTTCTTTCAATGCAGGAATGGAGTTTTTTACTTTTCGCAGTCTACTACCAACCCTTTTCTATACATGCCCAATGCATTCTAATTTCTTGACAAAATCTTTACCATATTATCTTTCACAATTAAAAACTCTTAGAATCTCCATCCCCATAATATTCCGTGCACTTCAGCTTTCGTAATTTAAGATCATTCGTAAAGGCGATAAGCATCAACTGCTTCCATACCCGAAGCTGCTCCTTCATAATTTACGGTACAATTATGTTACGCTTTACGTTTGTGGTGCTGAAGATTGCATTCCATTTTGTTTATTTTGTTGCAAATAGTTCAAAACTGAGAAATAACTTCGAAGTCGAGTACTTTGTCACCATTAATCTACAAAGCAGCAACACATCCATTCACCGACAAATACCCGCTCTGACAAACTAAGTGCGAAATTAAGGAGAAAAACTATCTCCAAATTCTTAAAATGTATTACAAAGTATGTAAACTTGTAAGGTATTTCTCCCGCCTTCTTCGCATGCCTTCGTGGTGTAGTGGTCTGCATGCTCGACGCGTAACCGAGAGGCCCGTGGTACGATTCCCATCGAAGGCGTTGCTCATTTTTCATGTTTCCTGCTTCGAAATAACCTAATGTCTCTACACTGGCGCCCGAACTAAAAAGGTGGTGGATGATGATTCTCCGCCACCGCGATTTGGCGATTAGGTCCCCAAAACCCCAGTCGCCCTTTAAAAGGGGGAGTATGTAAGGTATTTCTCCCGCCTTCTTCGTATGCCTTCGTGGTGTAGTGGTCTGCATGCTCAACGCGTAACTGAGAGGTCCGTGGTTGGATTCCTGGAGAAGGCGTTGCTCATTTTTCATGTCTCCTGCTTCGAAATAACCTAATGTCTCTACAAGCTGTTGTTTTTATCAATATCTGTACTGTTTTGCAATTTTAAGGGTGAACCTTATGGATTCACCCAACCACATAAGCCACCCATTAACAAAGTTATACCAATAATATGAGCAGGTAATATATTTAAATGCTAAAAGTTACAATATAAAAAGTTAAAATATAACAAATTTCCTAAGAAGGCATTATAATTCTTAAACTATTAATATGCTACAGTTATGTCTGTTTTCAATGTGAAATAATATTATAAAGTATTTTCTTCCTTTTGTCTGCAGACCTTCGTGGTGTAACGGTAGCACACTCGTCGCGTATTCAAGAGGTCCTGGTTCGAATCCCGGCGAGGGCATCCCTCATTTTTTCTTACCTTCTGTTTCAAAAAAATTCCTAATGAGTGTACAATGTCAATTCTATTTTTTAAGAATATTGTTTCAAATATTGAATCATACTGAGAAAAATTTACGGTTATTTGAGAAAATAACGATAGTTTTTATTGCACAGAAACTTTCCTGGGAGTTTCATGAAAAGAAATTTTAAATAATGCATTCGAAGTCTAAAATTTTCCCTTTACACTTGAGGTACGAAATTTCGTTCGATTTATCCTAAAACATCACCAATTTCGTTTCTCCTTTACTTCTCATAAAGGCATTTCGAAAGAGTAGGATAGCCTCAACAATCCGATAAGATCTAAACAGAATTCAGAAACCGCAGTGATCGATTTCAAACCAACTCGAAGAAAAATAAAAAACTAAAGTCTTTTTCCCCCAGATCAAGAACAGTATGAGTCTAAACGTATGCTACGAGAAAATCAACCTAAATATACAGACTGCAAAGATGTTCATCTCTCCATTCGTAGATGATTGTATCAAGGAGATACGTCTCAAAATCGCATAACAGAAAGATACGAATGGTCGCGGTTTACAGAAAAGAGCCACTTCAACTAAAACATAGGATTCGTAAGTTCGTATTTGCTCTTCCGTTTTCGTAGCACTGTTGTCGGCATAGTGTTCTTGTACAAAGCATAAGAATGAAGGTGAGTCGATTTTCAATTTCATCTTATACAGGAAATATAATGCATAAAATAGATATAACAATGTCTATGCTGTAGAGTCACTTAGGTATTTTTGAAGCTGGAGACATGAAAAAGGAACAATGGCTTCGCCGGCACTCAAACCTGGACCTCTCGAATACGCGCCGAGTGTGCTACCGTTACAGCACGAAAGCATGCAGAAAGGAGTGAAAAAATACCTTATAGACTCCTCCCCCTTTAAAGGGCGAGTGATGATTAGGGGACCCAATCGACAAAACCTAGTAGTGAAGCGCCATCTTTGGCCACTTTTTAGTTCGGGCGCCACTGTACATTCCTTATGTTATTTTGAAGCAGGTATACATGAAAAATGAGCAGTGCCTTCGCCGGGACTCGAAACTGGACCTCTCGAATACGCACCGAGTGTGCTACCGTTACACCAAGAAGGCACGCAGAAAAGAGGGAGAAAAAACCTTATATACTTCTCCTTTCTAAAGAGCGACCTAATCGCTGATGGTGACGAATCATTATCCACGAACTTTTTTTAGTTCGGGCGCCATTGTAATTAGATTATTTTGAAGTAGGAAACACGGTAAATGAGCAATGCCCTCACCGGTACTCGGACCTGCACCTGTCGAATACGCGCCGAGTGTGCTACCGTTACACCAGGAGGGCATGCAGAAAGGAGGGAGAATACGTTTCATAATGCTACTTAAATTGATTCAACTATAAATGCCAATCCAGTCTGATTAAATTCTACGCATTTTTCCTCACTGCAGATGGTACTAAATAAATAGCAATGCTGTAATTCCAATACATTACTCTATTTGTTCTATTTTGTACATTGTGCCTCGTTGTTTAGCTCCAGTACAGCCTATAGTACTAGTTATGTGTTGCTATTAACAACCAAAATTGCTGGATAACACCAAGATTATTCTGCTGTGTAGTTCACGCGCTGCTGTGTAATTCACACAGTGCTCTTCATTCTGCTGTGTTACTGGGGGCAAATGTATCACTTATAATACATCGGACTGTTACCATTTTTCCTGCATTACCTCAGTTCTTCTACAACTGTATATGCGATGTTTTCGATGTTTCTGATTACGGAAAATGCTAGTTAAAAATAGAAATACCAGTATAAAAAATATTTATCTTTATTTATTTCTCTATTATTTTAAACAAGAATACAAAAGGAAAGTGTATTATTTTGAAAGCAGTAACAAAGTTTATAAATTTATAAGGTTTTCAAGTTAATGAATCCAGTTATCTTATTATTTTGGCTTTACTTTCACTTCCACTTTTGCCATTTCCGACCAGAATGCAAGTTAATTGTAGTGTAAGTAAGCTCAGAGTTTTTAAATTCAGTCAGAGAGAGCTAGACAGTATAGGGTGACCGCCATTAACTTATCGACCTTGAGCTTGCACTTGCCGATTTTCCTTCGCGAACACTTAGGGCCGAACCATACTACGGCCTGTTAACTTTATATCTGAACTTAGTATATATTTGTTTAAAACTCTGAACTTAGTATATATTTGTTTTTGAACTTAGTATATATTTATAATACATTTGTTTTAAATTGCTAGTAAATAGCACGATTTTATTTCCATTAAAAGTTTCAATTTGTGTAAAGGTCAGGTTGACGTATTAGCAATTAACTTGTATTTAAATTCCTTGAGTTGTAATAAAACCTCGGTTAGAAGGCAGCCGGGACGGAAAGTCGTCTGACGCTTACTCTGAGGTGATTTGGTAATTTAAACAAAAAGAATAACTGTACAAATTATAGGAAGTCTAACTCTATATGAAACTGAAATATAATAACAAACCAGCGAGCCAAATAGTTAAAAGCGAGAGTTAATTCTCTGTGTCTGAGTAATTCCTTGGGTTATATTATTATTTTTCCGTTGTACTAGAATCTATAATGAAATTCGTTAGTATATTTTTCGTTGATGCTTTAATTTAAAATTAATTACATGCTTTCCGATAAATAATGTCGCTCTCTTCTTAAGGAAAGGAAACTTGATTACTGACTATAGAAAAATGCACGAAGACTATAAGCCTTAGAATAGGTATTTTTCTCTGGAACAACTAGCAAACTAACTAGCATTCACATTAGGCGTGTGAAAGGCAAGAAATTCCATGCAGCTAGCCCGAAAAGAATCTAGGACTCATCACCAATGCTCCCTGGTTTTTATCCATTCAGCCACTAATTGGCTCTAAAGAAAATGAGGAAGCCTACCTTGTACTGCTTAGTGTAAGAGTAACTGAAATTCCTTTATTGTTTCTATTGTGACTAATACAGTACACGGGGTAGTGGTTAGTGACTCTGACAACCGTACCGATGGACTCGGGTTCGAATCCCGAAGAAAGCGTGGATGTTTGTAAATGTATACTACCTGTGCAGCATGGGGGCACCCAGAACATGCCGGCAGCCGAAAGTCCTCTCGAGAGGTTGTTAGTAAGGGAAGAGAGGTGGAAGACCTTCGGGCCCTTTACCCTGGAATGCTCTCCTTCAAACTTGTTGGCGGAACTGAGCAAAGTCGTACTGCCATTTATGGTGCCCAAGGCTCCTGCAAAAACAGGCGCAATGTTGCTTCCCTGCCACGATGAATTTCGCGGGCTTGTTCTGATATCAGACTAGCTAGTTTATTCCCAACAACAACAGTATAAACAGGCAAATCGACAACCTTGTATTCGAAGTAGATTTTGCAAAATTCCAATCGATTTCGAGGGCAAAACTGGTCCCCCTTCATCAGAAGCAAAAAATTCTGCAAAAGCAAGAAAGCGAATTTCGATCATATTTATACCCTACAGGGGACCAGTGGAAGAGCCGACAGCGCCATCTGTCTGCAGAAATAGTAACGAAAAATGAAGGGTTAAATTAGTAGAATTTTAAAGGCATTAGGCAAGACTGGATTGGAATTGTAGTCACTGACTAAACAATATAAATTTATGTGAATGTGGAAAGCTTCAAGAAAATCCAATTCCCTAATAGAACCAGCTTTCTGGATAGTTTTAGCAGAACCCAAATCAAACTTGTGATTGAATTTCCAACTAGGATTAGCTATCGAAGATTTGTTAATTTCGCCTTTTCGAACGTAAGATTCATGTTGTTTTATGCGGAACTTTAATGTTCTTTCGTTTGGCCAATATAACTTAAGACACACTGACACGATATGCTATAAATTCCCCAAGAATTAAAGTCAGAAATAGAATCTTTAAGAACCGAACCTCGGATTTTCTTTATACGCGAGAAAACAATTTGAAAATTAAACTTGCGTAAATTCCGTGCAATTTTGTGACTGATAGAAGGATGAAATGGAAGCACAGCAAGGTTATTACTGTTATTTCTGACCCCAGAATGTGTTCTTAGATGGCACAATGAGAACTTTCGAACACTTTTATCAATGACAATTTTACAAAATCTACGCCGAATACAAGATTGTCGATTTGCCTGTTTTATTTTCCACGTCGGCGTGTTTCTCATGCGTCTGGAACAACAGTAAACTTTGGAATTGGGGTGTAACATTTTTTTTTCTTTCTTTTGGCCATTTGTAACAAAACTCGTATTAGACTCGTAATGTTTTCAGATGTGCTTTCGATACTTCATTCTAGACGTCACGATTTTGACTTCCTTAAAAGTCCTCAAGGCATAATAACTTATTTCAAACATGATAATTTATTTATTATATTGGAATTAGTATTATCAAATTATTGATGCAGTGGAACAGATCAAGTTTCATGGCGGTCACCCACAAAACTTGGTGCATTCTAATGCAAAAATAAATCCTCATAGCGTAAGTGCGCCATATATGAATTAGCAGTTTCATAAACATGTAACATTTACATTTTAGCCAAAGATTTCGCTTTAATATGAGTTGTCTTTTGTCTCTGATTTTAAGTGTTTCAGAAGTATACAAATTTTGTTAGAATATACGAAAGTACAGTCAGCTTTACACTGTAGTGTTAAATTTGAAAGATGTTCATTCGCAGTTTACCTTTTATACCAAAGAAATTGGTCAAAAATGATCATGGTCATCATCGTCAAAAATTAGAGCTTCAGTTTGTAAGGTTTTAGTTTAAACTAACAAAGTTTTATGTTAATTTCTCTTTCCTGTGAACTCTTATTTCAACTTCCCGTTAGAACGAGCGCGCGTTTCAGCTTTATGCAAATTTGAAGAGGAGCCAAGTTTTGTATTTAAAAGGTTAGCGAGGAATTTCTCTGTGCGAGAGAGCTTTTAGTCTCAGATTGCTGCGGCTCTGTTCGACGTTCGTCTGACCAACTAGTATTTAAATTCTAAGCCTTAGCGCTGTTACGCTATTACTTATTGAAATAATCTAAGTGCGTCAGTATTAGCCCAATCTTGCTACGCACCGTGGATCGTTTAGCATAGAGGTCGACCTCGCGTTTATAGCTCTGAGAGCAACGACTACTTAATTGTCTACTCAACTTTATTTTAAATTATTGGATTGTTCAGTTTAGACCCGAGTGCGGTCATTATTTTCTGTTATCCCTTCCGAGTCGGGAAGTGGCTGTAAAAAGTAGTTTAATAAAAGGGTCATTTTAAACCCTCCTTGCGAGCAGTTATTCTACCACTTCCACTGAACATAGCTGCATTCAGCTCCCTGTTCAAGATCAGGACTTTTAACACTATCACGACCATGTTCGGCAAAAGTATGCACAGAACACTCAGTCCTGACAAGTTGTCGGATAAACAAGTGGTTTTTAAAACGGGCAATTTCTACCAAGTGTCAGGTCGAGTATCTCACAAAAATAAATAGTCTCCACGGCGAAGTTTTCGAAATCGAGATTAAAAATTAAGACTATCTAGGAAGCATATTTAAGAATCAAGAGCAAGAATTCTCTTAATGTCGAAAATTAAAAAGCAGATTTGAAATCACGTGAATCTGAAAAAGTAAATACCATTGGGACTAACAAAAGTTAAACCAGTAAAATGTTGCAGTCATACTTTTAGTAATCATAAGCGGATGCCTCTTTTCAGCCTTGTCTACCTTGTGGTACCTTTTTGAATGCTGGGCAATTCAAACAGGGAGGCCGCCCGTTGCGCGACAAGTAACTTCCCCGTGACACCAAAATTCTCACTTCGTTTCGCGTATGTACTTATGCAAATCCGTTTACGGTTCTCCGGGTCTTGTCAATACTTGTTGGAGTATGCAAAATGGATATCCTCTCGTGCTCCCTTCTGAAGCATCCACCGCCAAGTGAACCACTTTTTCGTAGAGATTCAATAACAGGTCGTACAAACGCAATCATATGAGGTATTGCTTTTCAAAAAAATGGTTATTTTTTCACGCTGTGAATGACGTAATACAAACATAAGCATGAATCTCACTGCCAAAAAGGAAGAGGACAATTTCTCACAAGGAAGTGAGTTTGTTAATGGTGGGGAATCTTGCACAGGGCTCGGCGGCAAGCACATTGATGTGTTATCTCTCCGCAAATTTAGTGCAAACGATCTAATAAATAATTTAAAAGCTACAGAATATCAGTAGGCTGTAGAAATGAGTAATTTATCAAACCTCTTCTTTTTTAGTCCAAAGGGGCTTTGTCCCTGAAGGACTATTGTTTTCGTTTTGCGATTTTGCGTCGGAAACATGAAAAGTCTGTATCACTTTTCAAACTGTTGCCACAAAATATTGCAGCCCTGTATTATATTTAAAGAAATTAAATAATGAAGAATCTGCATAAATGTAGGTATGTTTCTCGCATCGTGATCAAACGACGGTACCTAAAGCCATCGAATTTCGAATGCCGTCATCCTGCCCGAATATAGGCATCTGGAAGCTCAAATTTGAAATTTGAAATTTGTTTTATGAACGATTTCGTATTTTGTAAAACTTTAACGAATTTTTCATGAACAAACTCGAGGATTTTGAAGCGGGCCATGGCAACGTT